>JAFJYI010000266.1:210000-810000 GCA_019022655.1 Acacia acuminata | reverse complement strand
TGCCTTATATGCTTTATTGTCTCTCTAATATGTTTGAGAATTCCTGCCTTATTTTCTGACACAATTTTGATATCTTATACTGAAACAGCAAATTAATTTTGATTAATGTAATGGTCATGGAGTGATAGTTCAATTTTATAAGAGAAAGATGATGACCATTTGCCTCCGTCTCTTTGGTTAATGACTTCATTTGCGATCATATCCTGCTCTTGTGGGGATTGGGTAGAATCAAAACTTTTATAATTATGAATTTTAAGGTCTTCTCCAATAAATATTTTGGTTATTTTAGCGATTTGGTTGAGGACAGTTTAATAATTTTAATTAACTATTTTTATTAGGTCCTCGTATATATTATGATTTTTAAAGTCTTCTCTAATAAATATTATTTTTCCTAGGTCATTCTCCTTAATTTTCCCTACTTCATAGTTGTAATACAAACTATTTTTAAAAAAATTATTTTATAAAATACTATCTATTATATTACAGTTAGAAGAGCAGTTGGTTGGTCAAATCCATGTATACCCCATAATGTCCCTCAATTCGTGATATATATACACACACACACACTCCTTCATATATATATATATATATATAGATGGATGGATGGATACGGTTTCCTTCGTCCGGCGTGAAGCCACCAATGCCAAGAATCGAAGATCAACACATTGAACTGTTTCCAGAATTGGCCAGCTTCAATGGAATCAAGTTTCAGTACTCGACCAACACTTTCTTCATCAACCAGATCCACTAGAAATACATTGCGACTCATCATCACCTTCACATCATACTCCAGTCATTTATTAATTAATGTAATCGAATTAATTTATGATGCAAAAAAATAATAATAATAATATATAAATATATATTGAAGTCCCAATCAACAGGTAGCCACAGTTATGCTAAAAAGACAGCTGCCATTTTTTATAGTAGTGTCAAGTAAACAAAGGCATGCTAATCACAGGACACATACAATACACATCAAGATTTTGTCCAGTCTTCAATCTTATCCCTAACTTGCATTTCACAGTGGAGCTATAAGAATGAAACTTCCATTTTACATTTATGATTGAAGTATTAAATTTTATTTATACATACATGAAAACAAAGGTATCCTAATCATAGGACACATCAAGACTTTGCTTAGTCTTCAATCTTATCCCTAACTTGCATGCATTTCACAATGAAGCTGTATGCATCAAACATGGTACCAACATGTCTTACTGTCCCCACCCTTGAATCTGAAACGTTTGAGATCATATAATTATTATTCTCTCTGGTCTTTAATAAAAGAGCTATTTAACTTATTTTAGAAAATTAAAGAAGTTAAATAAAATACTTAATCATAGTATATGTTATGTATAATTAGATTATATATCAGTTTATAAGTCCTGTAAATTAGTTTGCAAAAAAACAATAAATATATACACTTTAAGGTAAATTAATTAACATCATTATTCTCTCAAAAAGTGTCAACTGGCTCTTATATTAAGGACCGGACTTAGTATCATTTATACAATCTTATTGTTAATGTTGATATGTGGAACTTAAGGGAAAATTGGTAAAAATTCCTCCATTAAAAATGTTATTGTTGGGAAGGACGTGAAAAATATTTATACTGGAAAAGTATTAGTAGTCTACAAATTATGAACAAACAGAATATTAGAACTAAATTATATATGAATAAAATATCAACCTTTCATCTACAGAATAATAAATTATATATGAATAAGATTTACAAAGTTTTATTTTTCACGTAATTAAGCATTCTCTTGGAGTCTTTGGTAAGAAAGAAGCAACTAATAGTCGTAATATTTTTCTTATGAATAGAACCGAATAAAATCTTAGCATGCTCCAAAGCTTACATGAAATTACAAAAGGCAAATGTAAATTTGTGTGTGTATGTATAAACATATATATATATATATATAGACACACAGTCACACATACAGAAGGGTTAGTGGAGACATCTTATCCCATCGATGGACAAGCCCAGGCATCATAGTCGCAGGATATGTGAGGCGTGGGTCCCACATGAGAGGTTTTCTTGTGATTCTACATGAGCAAGACTTCCAAGACTCCGGTTTATCGCATCAAGGTAGTTCAAAAATATGATCTGGATCGTTGGATCAAAATTTCCGTGAGATCTGAAGATGAGGAGGATGGGTAGAGAAGGGATTGGGAGAGTATCTGCTTCCAAAAATATGGTCATAGTTGCCTAGTCTTTACTCTTTATTCTTATGTCTTGTCACATTCCTTCTTCCAGGATGAATTTCTGAAAGTCTTGTGAATTATAATATGTACTCAGAAATTTTAATCGGTTATTATTAAACATTATATTTGTCTCCTCATAATGCTGTTTAAGTTTCTTTTGAATTTCATCCTTAATTTATAAAGTAAAAGTTTTGCTTAAAATTATAATATTTGTTTTATATTATAATTCAAAAGTTCAAATTCTTATTAATTATTTTAGGGTTGAGTAGGAAATTTATCCCGAAAGTTTGCGCCGAGGGTGTTGCCCGAAAGTTTTTCTTATCTCATGTTGCCCGCTAGCAATGTTGCCCATTTACGTTAAAAAGTTAACGTTTAACATTAGTTTTTTGACGGTCAACATTATATTTTGAACGGAATAGGACAACATTGCTACGTTTTGAAACTTTGGAGGCAACATTACTTTTGGGCCTATACTTCCGGGACGGATTTGCTACTTAACCCATTATTTAAATTGTCAACAACAATCGATGTGTGAATAAAAATTAGGAGAATCAATTATAGTCTCGTGAATAAAAATCCCACCTAAGCATATATATGTTTCATGAATGATCCCAGGTTCGAAAAATGAGGGCTGTGTTAGGTTTTTGATAGCTAGTATAAAGCTCTGTCAAATCTCTTGACCCCAGCTAGTGAGATAAAATGTGAGGCTGAAGTGTTTTTTCACCGGAGAATTTGAAGTGTTGATGTTTTTGAACTTTTAAAATTATCCTCAATAAAATTTATTAGTTGGATAAAATGCTAGTTAAGGGCTGTATCAAAGAAAAATATATTTGGGAAAAAGATGAAGCATGTAAATAATATTCTCATACACACTCTAGTCATTTATAGGTAGGGGTGGAATCAGGCCAGGCCTGCTATGCAAAGAAGTGGCCTGAGCCTGACCTATGGCCTGTTATTATGAGCTTATTTTTTTGGCTTGAACCCGGCCTCGTGGTCTCATTTACAAGCTTATTTTTGGCTCCGAGCTCGACTCAGACATACTGAGGCTTGGCTCGACTTGTGGCCTATTAAAGAGGCCTGTATTTTTTAAAATCGTGTACTTAGGTTAACAGACTAAAGGCCTCAATGAAAAACAGGTCTAAAACAGGCCTACTGTAAACAGGCCAAGAACAGGCCTATTGTAAACAAGCCGAAAATATGCCTACTTTAAACAGGCCGAAAACAGGCATATTATAAACAAGCCAAAAACAGGCCTACTTTAGATAGGCCGAAAACAGGCCTTACATAAATTATTCCTAATGATCTAAAATACATCATAAAAAATGAAATCAAATACAACATAACAACATTTGGTTGCATAGTTTCAGGACCTAAGGCTAAATCCAGGAAAAGAAAACAAGGCTAAAATATAATTACATAACATGCATGAAATAATATCCCATGAATAAAGCTCATGTTTACACATATCAATCAGTAATACAAACAAATATATGATTAGCAGATGTCATAACTAAAGCATTTCAATTGCCTCCTACCAGAGTCAAAGCATCATAATTGGAACATGCCGCAATTAAATCAAAGAAGAACAGATTCTTCTTTTCTTACCAATGTAAAGGACCTTCCTTCAATTTCACCAATGTAAAGCCACTGGACGTTCACATCAAATCTTCAATATACTTTCTTCTTCTGCTTCAAAGACCTTGAAAAAAAAATTAATCAAATATATAGAATTAGAGCATAACACAATTGAACAAGTAATATGTATAACAAATGGTATTATTTTAACAATGCAAAATTTATACCTTTTGTTTCTTTTTTAATCCGTACTTGTTGCGAAGCCAATCCCCACCACAAATAAGAGCTTCAATTGATTTTTCATTCAATCTAGAATGATATTCATCAATAACTCTACCTCTAACACTGAATGTGGACTCTGATGCCACGATTGAGATTGGAATAGCTAGTAAGTCAGCAGCCATCTTAGATAAAATCTTATACTTCATACTATTATTTTTCCACCATTATAGGGCAATAAAGGAATTAGAATTGCCCTCAGGTATAAAAACACACTCCTCAAGATAAGCTTCCAATTCTGATTTCATAAGGGGATCGGAATTTCTTGCTTTTCATGAACAATGTTCATGATTTGATCAAATCCAATAACTATAAAAGAACTGGTACATTGGAAGAAGAGTTGTTGCCAACATTATGATCTTCATTACTTGTCTCTCCCTTATACACGGCAGCATAGCTATCATATATTGAGTATAAAGCTTTCACCACTTTATCTATATTCTCAGAAGCAACATAACCAGGCTTGTAAATCAAAGGAAAGCAATAATTAATCACATATAATTAGAACCTAGGATCAAGAATACTAGAAAGAGTCATTACCATGTCGCATTCCCCCTAATATTTGTCAAACTTCTCTTTCATTGAGATTGCCATTTCTACCATGAAGAAGTCATCATCTTCAAAGGCATTGTCAATTTCTTGTTTCACTCTCCAAACTTCAGCAAGGTACAAATTTGCAGTAGGATACTCATTGCCTGATATGATATGAGTGGCTAAATTGAACACTTCTAGAAGTTTGCAAATCTTCTCAACCTTCTTCCAATCCTCTTCTGATGGTGCATAGTTGTAATGTGGTTCTCTTTCCTTATAATCAGAAAAGACAACCTTGAACTGAAAGACAGAATATCATCAAGAGGGGGGGTGAATTGGGGATATAAAATTTTTCACACACAAATGCTCTGTTAGCTTAATGCAAAACAAGGATAAACAGAGTAATGGAAAGAGAGATTGAACACAATGGATTTATACTGGTTCGATCCAAATCCTTGACCTACGTCTAGTCCCCAGACTCTCCGGGATTTCACTATCTCAAATGATTACACACTCTGTAACTCTCGGAGTAATTCCCTCACTAGAACTTACTCCCCCTTACAAGTTGTCATCAAGTAACCCAATCCCAAAGTCCCAATACTTTGAGATTCTTACAAGTAAGATAATCAATAAGGAACTTTCTAAAGATAAATAATCACTGAAGATTGATATATCCGAAAATATTAACTCTTAGAGTAGAAACAATAAATGCTCTTAATCACTAATTGAATGCGCAGAGTTTTGGTAGGTGAAGACTTCAATGCTTTTGGCTTTTATAGATGCTTGCATTCAATGACCGTTGAGGAGAGTCTTAATGAGCCGTTGAGAGGAATGAATATATCCGTTGAGTTTTAACGCCGCTCGACTCTTCGTATTCTACGGAATGTAGCCATTATTCTCCATTGACATTCTTCATTCAATTTATCCGTTGAGACTCAGGTAGAATGTTGATTGTGAATGCTTGAAATGCTTTATAGTTGCTTAGAAGTCGATTTTCCTCTTTCGTGCTTTGTCTCTGGTTCAACATTTAATGCATCTGACAAGATTTTGCTTTATGGAATTTTGAAGTTTAAAACTTGTTAATCATGTCTGTAAATCACTAGCAAACTGATTAAACTTGGTTAGAAATAATAATAATCAATAATATCAAGTTCCCAAGATTTAATCAAAGAGTTTCATATTACGAAGACGATGAATTCAAATTCTGATATAAGTAACTCGAGTTACTCAGGATGACTCGAGTTAAAATTAAGATGCTTTGAAGTCTGAGAAGAATTTCAAATAATATAACTCGAGACTCGAGTCATAATTGTGGTGTCACAAGATAGAGAGGAAATTCCAAATAACATAACTCGAGTCATAGATGCAACAATTTTCAGACAGAGAGGAATTTCAAATAAAATAACTCGAGTCATTTCAGGTAACTCGAGTCATATCAGAAGGCTATATCGCTTAAGCTCTTCACGTGACTCTTCATGACTCGAGTTATAAAGAAAACAACTCGAGTCATATCGACTCGAAAATCTGATATCACGATGGACTTTTTGAAAACTGAAGTACAACTCATAACTCGAGTTGTTAAGTGACGACTTGAGTTATAGGCTTTGCAAAAACCAGATTTTCTAAGTACTATGACTTGAGTCATGATTGACAACCTGAGTTACTTAGTTTATAACTATTTTTCAAAGAACTCAAATATACTTTGACTGAAGTTAAAGCTTTGCAATTTAAACCATCAATTATTACAATTGTTAGACATCATTAAAACATTTAGAGAACTAACATGAACCTCAAAGCGGTAGATAACATACTATATGTAGAATTCCACCTTGTTGGACAATCAAGCATGAGCTTCCTTTCCTTCAAACATTTCTGCTTAACAATGTCATAGAATGCTTTTAGCCTTGAATCATTGTAGTTGATGTAAATCAACATACATGCCCAATATAATATTCACCATGCCTTCATCTGATTCCCACCCAACAATGTAACATCCTCTTTTATAACTTGCCCCTTTGGATCAGATCCTGCTACAAAAATAAAACAAGAACAAACTTCATAGTCAGTGACATTGTTTAAGAACATAGAAGGAATATAATATAGTTAAAACATCGACACCTTCTTCCCACAACTCCTTCAAGTCTTCGATCAAGGGATGAAATCAACATAGGAGATAAGTTGTAAATAATCAGGAGAATATGCATGTGATTGAGCGAAAGCCTCTTCTCCTACATCACGAATAATTTCCTCTATGTGATTATCCATATCCGTGTCATTATCATCAAAGGTCACTTCCCCATGTTGAGACCTACTTGGCATTTTTTCACCATGCCATACTCATACTGTATAAGTCTTACAAAATCCTTCACAAATTAAATGTGTGTGTATAACTTCAGGACTTAGTCGCCTCTCATTCAAACATTTTACACAAGGGCAATAAAACTTCCCACTATGCATATTTATGCTCAATGTCGATTATGTCTTCTTCTTTTTACGGAGAAACTTGCCCATTAAATGCATAACGAAGAATCACTTTTGGTCATAAATGTATCACAATGAATCCAAGAAGCAAAATAAATGCATGATGAGGAAATTAAATGCATCGCATGAAGGTCTTGTGGACTCACCAGCATATAAATTCAAATGCGTTTGCTGAGTCTTTCTTTTCCCGCCAGGAACATTGATGTTGCAGACAGCAAGAGTAACCTAAAAACATTTGTTGGTCAGTTAGGTAGGTCTAAAGTGGAAATATAATCTTCAAAATACAATATTCATTCACAACATAGAAACCCACAAGAACATTTCATCGATTTCGTTCAACCCATGAAAAACCCAGAACGATAAGTGGGAAAATCATCAAGTCATATAACCGAAACACCTCTTATAGCTTGGTCTATAGACGTTTAGCTAAGGAACCAAAAAGTGATTGTCGAGCGAAGCAGCGAGAAGCAACACACAAACATTGGAGACAGAACTGGAGTAATCAATTTCGGCGTTACAAGAGACGTTCAGAGAGGGAAATTTAATTTTCAGCGGGAGAGACATGTTTAAGTATTTATTATTTTATTAAGACCAATTAATTATAAAGTAGCCGGTCCTAAATATAATTTTTAAGACCGGGAGGTTTATCGACTCTTGTCCTAAATTTTTTTATTAATTTAATTTTAAGACCTAGTTTTATAAAAAAATCGTCGTAAAGAGGAATTAATAAAGGCGAGAAAGCAGAGACATACGAAATTGATGACTACTTTAAGAATGGATTTTATAAATATGTGGTCCTAAAATTCTATTATTTATTTTTTTCAATTCAATTACTTTTAAGATCTACCTTTTATAATATATCCGGTCTTAGAAGTCTAATATTTATTTTTTCAATCAATTCAATTACTTTTAAGACCGACCTTTTATCTTGTATCTAGTCCTAAAATTCATTTATCTTTTTTCAATTCAATTTTTTTTTAAAGTAAAGAATTTTTTTATTAAAAAATATTACTTTTAAGAACGGATCTTTTACAATATCCGTATTAAAAGTTCAATCTTTTCAAAAAGCAGTCGTATCCTTACACTCGTTCAAATGAATGATTCAGAATCTCTTCGGCTTTCAGATAAGCTTCTCAACTAGCCGTCTCCTCGTTTTCTGATGAACTATGCATCTCCTCATTAAAGTTTCCGGCGTTTCACATTGTTCAGGATGGGTTCTCTATTTAAACCCGTTGTTACTTTACTTTGTTCACATTCTTCTCCATCACTGCTACAACCTCCACCGTAATGGCTGCTCCACAACCACGAGGTCCTCAACAACCACCAAGTCCTCCTTTTCCTATTAATCCTCTTCCTCCTCTGTACCCTCCTCCGCTGCCTCTGGACCCGACCTTCAGACAGATGATGCAGCACCTCCTGGCCCGCATTATCATATAGACTGACACTTGGGCCAACTCTTTCAAGTCTATTACGCCGTCAACAAGTTGACCATGATACTCGACGCCCATGACGTTGAGTACCTTCCTTCAGATGACGACGTCTCCGACCACTCCCTCCCCTCCGACAACGATGGGGAGGAGTAGATGTTTTTTTTTTCTCTGTACTACTCTGCCCCTCACAGGGAAACATTAAAAAAATGATAAATAATTTTTTTTCCATATTCGATCGCCTTGTCCTTTTCATTATGTTCTTTTTTTTCCAACAAAAAGGAAACAAACAAAACATTGTCCTCGTGTGATCAACATTAAAAATTCACAAAATACAAGCTTGAGACCATACAAAACAAAAAAAAAAAACATCGTTTACCTTATTCGAATAAAAACAAACACGACAATTCTTCTCAAGGTTGGACCGTCGTTGTCGTCGATTTTACCTCACCTTGATTTGAATATTTTCGTGTCCTTTTCATTATCTTCCTTCTTTTTCCGACAAAAAGAAAAAAGACAAAGAAAAGGGAAACCAATAATGATGCTCAAAACTAGGAGAGGTAAAAACGACGACAACGAAGGTCCTAGCTTGAGCAGAACGCCAGAACCTCGGTTGTCTTGAACCCTAATGATTTGTCTGAAAAGTGAGTTAACATTTCTATTTAAAGGAAGACTATTAAGACCGAGATTTAACAATTATAATATTTAACATTTAAGACCGGATAAATAAAGAGACGATCTTAATATTTAAAATTTAAGACCAAAAAATTAAAAGCTTGCTTAAAAGTTAACCTTTAAGACCAGTCTTTATATAACTCCGGTCTTAAAATTAATTAATTTTTTATTTAATCTTTCTCTATATTTTGTACCGGCTTTAATTTATGTCCGATCTTAAAAGAAAACTTTTAAGACCGGATATTAAATCTGTTCGGTCTTAAAACTTTATTACCTTTATATTTAAATTTTTCCTTATTATTTTGGTCTCAGAAATATTAGTCCTATTTGTATGAGATTTCTCCATAAAGTAATTGATATTTCAATTTTTTTAATAACATTTTTAAGACCGGTTGTTTTTTTAACGGTCTGAATAATATATTTAAGACCTATGAAAAAATGATCTAGTATAAGAAGTTCTTTATATTTACAAAACTACCACCGGTCATACCTTTAAGACCGGTCGTCGATAGTCCGGCCTTAAAACCCTTTTTTGCACTAGTGATAACTTAACACCTATTTAACATTCATTATAACTACTCCATATGAACAAAGTCAATATAATAATAAATTCTGGATAAAATTGTATGTTTATATGAAAAGTTTTTCTCTCTTCCCAACAAATAGGACTCAAAATTTTCTTCTTTAATTATCCTATAAATAGGACCAAAGTGTAGTATTCCGATTTCCACTTTACCAAAAACTTTGTATTTTGGTGAATACTCAGTGGGATACAAAATTGAATATCTATTTCAAGATTAATAATTTATTCATTATTTTTCTATCCGAATTTCACTTCAAATTACTTGTTAAATTGTTAAATATGTGACCACATTAAATTGGCTAAACTATATGACATAAAATAATGGCTACTCCCAATCTAAACGAGTCAAGAAAGTGAATGAAAGACACTTAGCCAAATTGGTACATATTAACAATAATCTCTTGGCACATGAACTTGTACTATTAGAGATTGAAGACTAACACTTTGAAATCCCTAATGAGGATATATTGTTGGCCTAAGACGTACAATAGTTAAGGGACAATGAAAATAAGTGTTTGTCAAAGGGAATAAAGCACTTAGGTTTAGTGCATTTTGTGCTAAGTTAACACATGTCAAGCAAGGGATTGATATCTAATTCATTGCTATCCAAATTGTGCATGTGTCTTCAATCTAAGAGAGGCAATAAAGATCTCCTAGAGGGGCCAAGAATTTCGAATCAGCTAGGCCAAGGAAGACACAATAAGGCTTGATGATTAATACACAAATGCCCTTGATAAGTTAACAAACCAACTGCATATTGACACTTGGTATTAAGGGACACCTAAGCCCTTATTTGTGTCATCAAATGATCTCATTAACTTTCCCAAGAAGTCTTCAATTTCAGTTGGACTATGGATTGATGGATAAGCCAAGTCTTCAAGATAAGATGATCACATGTTAGTTAAGCTTAAACCTTCTAGAAACTTCTAGAACATTCTTGAGCCAATGGAGGAAATAAGACCATAGGGATATGACACCTGGCAAAGCAATCCAACTACTCTAAATGGGTCATGAATTTCGTCCAAAATGAATGGAGGAGGAGAAATATGAGAAAACTCAGTGATTAAGCCAAGAACATGAGATATTTTGAAAGGGTAAATTGGTCTTTTGACATTGAGCCTGAAAAGAGGCTTCTCATCAACTTATATAAGAACATGGTCCCCTCTTGCATGTCATCATAAATTAAACACTCCTCTTGCCTTGAGTTATAGTGTAGTGCCATGGAGTAGGAAAGAGAAAGGGAAAAAGCAAAAGATTCAAAGCACAATAGAAGGTAAGTCTCTTGATTGTGGTGGTCCATTGGCTTATGATTTTCCTTGATCACTAACCTTAGTAGAAGCACCTTCTCATGGTGACTTTAATGATAAAGCTGAAAATTTGGAGCAAGGAGAAGAGAGAAAAGTTACCACCAAACACATTGAGTTAGTAAGTTGGTAAGATCTTTGCTCAACCTTGTGATATTTTTATGTTGAAAGCATAAAGTGGTTGGATCATGTTTTTGTTAGAATAAGGAGGCATGGAACCCTAAGGAGACATGTTTTCCAAGATCCTAAGAACAACATTCAACATCATCAAAGTCCAAAGGATTAAGTTCTAAAGCAAACCTATGGTTGAAATCATGATTTTATGTGAAAAGTGATTTTCTTTAATTTGTTTTTAGCCAATGATTTGGCCTAAGCAAGATATTTTCAGATATTATAACACCAATGGATTATTTTGTTTAAGAATCCAAATACAATTATCTAAGTGTGTATTTAGATTTTGGACAACTTAAGAATCAATTAAAAAATCTTGTGCACTTTACTATTAAAGAAAGAATAAATGTTTTCGAAGTTCTCCTTCCCACTCTAGAAATTTAGATCCCTTTTGGAAATTTGAGTGGTCCATTTCCTTCACTTATAAACTGAAAACCTACTGCATCATACTTTGCCATCAACTTTTAACATTATCTATAGAATCATCATTATATTGTCTCTGTGTCATGTCTTTTTGGATGCCAAAACATGGAATTCTTGGAGCACTTTTTCATCCCTTATCCCATATGTGAGTTTAATCTAGTTTGGGTGCTTCTCAATCATATTCCCTAACTATAACCTCCCCTGATTTAAGCTATGGTTGAAAAATACTTTTGTCAATTGCACAAAGATGGTGATACCCACATGTTGTATGGTACTTCCTCCAATCCTTAATATAAGATATGTTTGGGGAGTTAACCTTTGTCTTAAATATAAGATATATTTTTTGTATTTATCAATCCTTTCCGAATTTACCCCTATTGATGCTCCTTCAACCGTAATCAACAAAAAGAGAGAATGAGGGAATTAAAGAAGATGATTAGAGTGTCTTAGAAATTCATATGATGTTAACTAACTTAACTAATTTATTTAATCTAAGGAAATTAGGTAAATACGTCTTATATTAAGGACGCAAGAGAGTATTATTATTCTCATTGATATCATATGGCCTAACCAAAATATTTACCCACATCAACAGAAAATGTGGACATGTAACATTTGAATTCTCTATATCATTAATATATTAATCAACAAATTAATCTCAATAGATAAAATAAAAATTAAAAAAATCACAACATTATTATTTGTAATAGCTCTTCTACGATTATTAATTCGACATTCACATTTTAGCTTGTTTATATATGTTTAGTTAAACACAATCACTTAAGTTTCTTATTTATTTTTTACTGATTAATAAGGAATTGATGTTGGAGGAGGGATTTGCATGGTGTGACCCTCATCTCGACAAGAGAGTGGAATTAAAAATGTAAGTAATATTCGTACTACCAAGACTATTTTAAGAAAATATGTGAAAATTGAAAAGTTTAAAATTTTATTGGTTAGAGGGATTTGGATTCGAGTACTAATATTTTCTATGTATAGAATCCTACAAAGTACTGATATTTTATATGTATAAAAACATATCAAGTGTTCTTCCCAAACTTGTGAAGCTGGTATTTGCGCCATTTCACATCATAATGAATACATCCCAAAATATAGCACCTAAATTATAAAGAATCCACAATTAATAAATTATCATTTTTTAATTCAAAGATTTACAAATATGCAACATAACTTGAAAAATTGCATACATGATGGAAAACTTTCAGTTGAATTCTTTTATGGGATAAGGGTCTTAAATGCCATGGAAGTTTTCGCTCAAGAGCACTGGTAAGATGGAAGTTTTTTTTGGACCAAAAATGCCACGGAAGTTCACAAGACGTAGCACTTTTGCCCCGGAAGTATCATTTTTGCCACGGAAGTTTTCGCTGAGGAGCAATTTTGCCCCGGAAGTTTTCGCTGATGAGCAATTTTGCCCCAGAGTTTACACTAAGGAGCAATTTTGCCCCGAAAGTTTACACTAAGGAGAAATTTTGCCTTGGAAGTTAACAAAACATAGGAATTTTTCCCTTCTGTCCCCAAATATTAAATTTGACTATCAAATCAATCAAAGACCACAAATGTCATGCCTTGAAAAGGTCGAACTTGGAGTCAAAGAAGGAGATCCTTCAGATGTTGAAATCAAGGCGGTTAGAATTTGTGAAGCTGAATTGGTCAAAGGGACTGAAACGTCTGTCACAAAATGTAAATGAAACGCAAAACGAAAATGAATTGTTCCAAAAATTGGTTCAAGAAACAAAGTCTAGGCCCATAAATAATAGATATTATTGGAATATTAAAATGGCTCTTTATGACAATATCTTGCTCAATCGGGGAAACGACCAAACATCCCATGATTATACCCATGATCGAAGGTAATGCAAGTAATAGGAGAAATGTAGCACAGATCGTGGGACATGCATGAGAGGGGCGCGGAGGCACAACCAATGGGCGGAAACTCTAGATGACCTCTATATATATATAGGAGCATATCTTCCAGGTGCACTCTCTCCATTCTACATGAATTATTTTACATTCAGCCCCACTGTGCACACACCCCACCTCTCTGGCGATACGCCATATTAGTGTTGCACGGTGATCACAGATTATCCGATGTTATCTCGACTATAGATAGCATTGGGAAATCTTCCTCGGGTGCCTATACATCCCTTGGAACCTTTTGATCCAACATAGACCATATACTAGCCCTTTGCAGTTAGACACTTGTGTTCTACTCAGAACATTGGCACCGACCGTGGGGACCAAGAAACTTTGATTCCCAAAATCACGAAAAGCTACTGATCTACCATTGGCACATGGCAGCAAATACTAGAAGCCGTAACTAGGCAACTCACCAGGACCAACCGCCGGGTGGGCAGCCACTGCAGCAACATCAAGAGCAAACAACTTTTGGGCCGGTGAGAGGGTCCCAAATGCGGATCACGTGGATGAGGAAACCGAGTTGGAAACCTCGACAACAACAAGTTCGCCACTTCCCGAGAACATAGTAATCCAGCAAGTGATTCCGCCCATGCACCCGCCAGATCCACCGTTAGCATTTCAAGTGGAGAATCCTGACATCCTGAGACTGGAAACCACTCTGGGAGCGGTGCTGCGTCGAATGGAGGAGATGGAAACTCGTAATCGCCTCCAGAAGGAAGAGGACATACAACTTGTTCGGGAGGAAATGAAGCGTCATGACACCCTCTGGAGGCAAGAAGAAATTCGGGGAATGAGGCAACACTTCGAAGAATATGTGGGGCGGGCTCAACGCCCTACCAGTGGCGTAGGCAAAGACGTAGCCAGCCCAAGCCGAGTTTATGCATCGACATCCACAAGTACTAGACCCCACCAGCTAACCCAGTAGAAAGAAATGCAATCAATCACGACCGAGTTCAAAATATGGACGATGATGGGTTAAAAATACAATCGTTGGAAGAGCGCGTCAAGGTGCTAGAAAACCCGATGTAGATTGGAGGCCGAGAAAGTAGAAATCCGAGTAGGGATAGTCACACGACATCTAGCCAGGTTGAAGAGGATGCCTTGAAAGGTAATGGGGTAGGGCAAGACCAGCAGCGGGTCTAGAACTCGGCTCAGACCAAAGGAAAGGACCCTCACAAAGACCAAGGCCCACCTAAGAGGGACATGGACTCTGATGGCGACGACACGAAGCAGTATCCTTTCCCTGACAAAATCATGACGGTGGCATATCCAAAAGGGCTTGACACAAAGGTCTTCCCGAAGTACGATGGGAGTCAAAATCCACAAGTGCACATCAATAATTTCAAAATGGAAATTATGGTGAAAGGCTATGCAGGACCGATAGTACCTCGGTTATTCACAAGGACGCTGCAGGGTGCCACACAAATTTGCTTCAACTCCTTGACGCCAAATTCAATTCCCGACTTGAAGGACTTAGTCCAAAATATTTTGCTGAATTTCGCCACAAGTAGAAAATAGCCAAAAACCGAGTTTCAACTTGGGCAAGTGAGGCAATCACCTAACGAAACCTTTCAAAAATATTTGGAGCGATTTAAGGGTACGACTTTACAGGTGCCGAATTTGAAGGAGGAGGTGCATCTCCATTGTTCCATAGCAGGTCTGGACAAGGCATCACGCTTGAAGAAATCAGTCATGAAAAATCGCCCAAAAACCCTGAAGGAATTCCAAGATCGGTCTAAGCAGTACTTAGAGTTGGAGCAAATGGATATTATGAGCCGAGAACTGAGAGAGAAAGCTAGAAGTCCGCCTCCTCAGGGTAAAGAGCCGTATGCCCAAGGCAAGCAAGAATCCAGAGCACGCGGAAGGGATAACAAGCCGAGGGGAGGTCGAGCAGAGGGGAAATATGATAGATACGCCCCGCTGAAGGTATCCCAAGCACAAATATGGAAGGAGGTATCTATGACGGAAATAAAAAAGGTAGAGTGACCACGACCGTTCCGAAGGAAAGCCACTTTGGATAAATCTTGGTATTATGAATTCCATGATCAACATGGCCATACCACAAATTCTTGCTGGGATCTCTAGGATGCTGTAGAAAATTTTATCCGGGAAGGTAAACTTCGTCATTTTGTTACTCAAACGGAAGGACGACATAACAAACGACTAGGGGGCCACAGTAAAAGTCAGCCCCCGAGAAGAAAAGGCGAGAGCAGAAGAAGAAGCAAGAAGGTAGCAATGATGAGTACCCTAACTCTAAATACGACTGCAACGTTATTGTGGGAGGATTTGGGGGGAGGAGACTAAGCAAGTCAGCGAAAAAAGTACTTGAAGTAGGTCCTCTTTGTCAGAAATCGTCCGGAATTCAAGAAAAATTCCACAAAGCCAGAGTCGCCTATACTCGGCTTCACAAAAGAAGAGATGGAAGATGTAGCGCTTGACCACCATGACGGGTTAGTAATCACGGGAATGGTGGTAGATTGCTGTGTTAGAAAAATCTTTGTAGATGATGGTAGTGCGGTTGACATAATTCTTTGGGATGCGTTCAAACGCATGCGGTTCGACTCAGAAGACTTGAAGCCATGCAAAACTACCTTGACAGGTTTCAACGGGCAAGATACACGGCCAAAAGGATACATAGACCTCAAGTTAACATTGGGAACTAAGGAAGCATTCAAATTAGAAATAGTCCGATTTATTGTAGCTGATTTCCCTTCCCCATACAATATCATCCTAGGGTGACCAACAATTCATGATTGGGATATGCTGGTGTCCTCTAAACATCAAAATTTGAAGTTCATTAGTAAGAAGAATCAAGTCGTCATAGTTAAAGGTGACCAAAGAGATTCCCGACAATGTTATTTCAAAGCTATTAAAGAGAGCAAAAATCCAAAGCCGATGATCAAGTCCGTTCATACGGTTGAGTTGGACCTGCGGGAGGAAGATAAGATCCTGAGGGCGGAACCAAATGGTGAGGTAGAAGACTTCATCTTGGGCAACAAGCCAAAGTAGACCACAAAAGTCGGCGCAAATTTGAGCACCGAAGTCCGAGCAGAGTTGGAAGATTTCCTCAGACAGAATAGTGACGTATTTGCATGGAAACCGTCCGAGATTCCGGGGATAGATCCCAAATTCTGCTGTCATAAATTGGCTATCAACCCGGGGTCCACTCCAGTAGCACAAAAGAAAAGGAAGCATGGCGCAGATCGAGGCTTGGCTTTAGAGGCACATGTAAAGGAGCTGATGGAAGCGGGCTTTATCAGAGAAGTTCAATACACGACCTGGCTCTCCAACGTGGTCATGGTTAAGAAGCCTAACGGCAAATGGCGAGTATGCACAAATTACAAATACTTGAACAAGGTATGTCCTAAAGACGCTTTTCCCATGCCAAACATTGATCAGCTGGTAGATAACTCTTCTAGTTTTCAACTCCTATCCTTTATGGATGCATACTCGGGGTACAATCAAATTGCCATGCATCCCGAGGATCAAGAAAAGACGGCTTTTATCACGGATAAAGCCAACTACTGTTACAACGTCATGCCATTCGGCCTCAAAAATGCGGGGGCAACTTATCAGAGAATGATGACCAAGGTGTTCGAGGATCAGTTGGGGAAGAACGTAGAGGTCTATATAGACGACATGATTGTGAAGTCGCTAGAGCCGGGAAACCATGTTCGTGATTTGAAATAGACATTTGATAAGCTGCGGGCCTATCAGATTCGTCTAAACCCGGCAAAATGCGCCTTTGGAGTACCATCAGGCAAATTCTTGGGTTTCCTATTGACGAACCGGGGTATTGAGGCCAACCCGGACAAATGCCAGGCTGTTTTGGAAATGAAAGCGCCTTCTAACAAAAAAGAAGTTCAACAATTGACTGGAAGATTGGCAGCTCTAACAAGGTTCCTACCAAAGTCGGCCAAAAAATCATTGCCCTTCTTTAAGTTATTAAAGAAGGAGGTCCAAGGGGGTTGGAACTCAAGTGTGACACCGCGTTTACAAAAATCAAGCAATGTCTGGCAACCCTGCCAGTCCTGTTGAGACCTGACCTAGGCGAAAGTTTAATATTATACTTGTCAGTGGGCGAAGGGCAGTAAGCGCCGTGCTAGTTTGAGAGACAAAAGACGGCCAAAAGATGGTATATTTCGTAAGCCGGGCCTTACAAGGCTCAGAGCTAAGATATCATAAGTTGGAAAAAATGGCTTTCGCCTTGCTTACTACGGCAAGGCGGCTTCGTCCTTATTTTCATGGCCATTCAATCATCGTCAGGACGGACCAACCCATTCGGCAAGTGTTGCATAAACCTGACCTTGCCGGCAGAATGATAAGTTGGGCCGTGGAGCTATCTGAGTTCGACATCTCGTATGAGGCCCGGCAGGCCATTAAATCCCAAGCCTTGGCGGACTTTCTAATGGAACTAACCCCGGCAGCTAAAGGGGGATAATGCAAGTGGAACCATGGAAGGTATTTGTGGACGGGTCGTCAAATGTCAAAGGAAGCGGCGCGGGAATCATCGTTGAAAGTCCAGAGGGAGTGTCCATGGAGCTATCTCTCCGACTCGACTTCCCGACTTCCAACAACCAGGTCGAGTACAAGGCCCTCATTGCAGGATTGCTCCAAGCAAAGGAGAATGGAGCTAAGCAAGTGCAAGTGTCCACCGATTCCCAGCTCGTAGCTTCCCGAATCACGGGGACGTATTAAGCTAGAGGACCGTTATTGGCAAAATATCTGGTGAAGGTGAAGGAGATTATGGCAGAATTTGACAAGGTAGTGGTTACACACATCCCTAGGGGGAGAATACCAGAGCGGATGTACTGTCCAAACTCGCCAGCACCAAGGTTCCTGGTAACTTGTGAACCGTGATTCAACAAAGTTTGTTAAAACCAAGCTGTGTCATGATTATTTCAGAGTCAAGCGATTGGAGGAAGCAGATCGTCGACTACTTGGAAAGAGGGATCCTCCCAGACGATGTCCTGCAGTCAAGAAAGCTGGTCAAAGTGACACTCGTGTACTCCATAGTAAACGACCAGTTATATCGGAAGGGTTTACACACCCCCATGTCTAAGTGTCTCAACTCAGAGGAAGCCCAATACATTTTGTCCGAGATACATGAAGGTATAAATGGGCAACACATGGGTGCTAAGGCGCTAGCTCGGAAGGCGGTGCGGCCGGCTATTACTGGCCTACGATGGCAGCAGATGCTAAAGATCATGTTCAAAAATGTGAGAGCTGTCAAAAGCATGCCAACGTGATACGGACCCTCCAACTAAAATGATGTCGATCTCGACTCCATGGCCATTCTACAAATGGGGCATGGACTTGTTAGGCCCGTTCAAACCAATGCCGGGACAGCTCCGATGGCTGATAGTAGCGGTGGATTACTTTACTAAATGGATCGAGGCAGAGCCATTGGCAAATATTACCTCAGCGCCAGTCCAAAAGTTCCTTCAAAGGAACATTATATCCCGATTTGGGATTCCGACGGAGATAGTCACGGATAATGGAACCTAGTTCATTGACAAAGGCTTCCAAGAGATGGTGTCTGATTTCAAAATTAGACACCACTTTGCCTCCGTCGAACATCCTCAGTCTAACGGGCAGGCCGAGTCGGCCAACAAAGTTATCCTCGATGGATTAAAGAAGTGGATGGAAGAAGCCAAATCCAGTTGGGTGGAGCATTTGTACTCAGTCTTATGGGGACATCGGACCACCGCTCAAACGTCCACGGGAGAGACTCCTTTCAGACTTACTTATGGATGTGAAGCCATGATCCCGGTTGAAATCGGAGAACCTTCATGGAGGAGAATTAAGGCTCTACAGGAGGAACGCAAGAATAATGAGGCCATCGCCATCGAATTAGACTTAATTGATGAAGTCAGGGTCGCGGCGCATTGCTTAGATATGGCTGCAAAACAACTGATCGCGGCTCGACACAACAGGAAAGTGAAACCACGGTCGTTTGAGAAAGGGGACTTGGTCCTCGGAAGAGCCGACATAGGCAACAAGAATGTCGGTGACGGAAAGCTTGCGGCAAATTGGGAAGGTCCATATCGGGTAAAAGAGAACCTCGGCAGGGGGGCATACATGCTGGAGACGTTAAAACAAAAAGCGGTCAAAAGAATGTGGAACACAAACAAGTTGAAGGCTTATTATAGCTAAAGTCGGGGCCCATTATGATGGCATATCCACCTAGCCTGCAATTCTACTGGACGAATTTGAAGATTTCAGTAATTTGTTATTTCATTTCATGTTAGGATTTTCCTTTGTTTCGTTGTTTTCAAGCATGTTGGCTGTAAGTTGGTAGAAGTTCCTATGAGAACCATGTAACTCGGCTTTACCGCCGAACTAGACAAATAAAGAATTTTGGGTCTAGGAACCCATTTTGAGGAGCCTCATAGTCTCATCGAGATGGTTAGCACGTATGAAAAAACACCAAGTTTCATAAATCGTGCAAAATAAATGAACATGTATGGATCCTAAGTAGACAACCTGTTTTCGTAAATCATGTATCAGCGGCAACGCCGCTAAACCAATGCGCATATGGAATCGATGAAAAATAAACCGGTTTAGATTGATAATGAGCATGAATGAATACAAGGTAGAATGCCTGGTTTCATAAATCATGTCTCAATGGTAGCGCCGCACCATTAAATAAGCATGTGTGAATCCGAGATAAAGAAATCCGTTTTCACAAATCATGCAGCGGCATAGCCGCCAAAACTAAACAAACATGTATAAACCCAAGGTATGGAAACCCGTTCTTGTAAATCATGTATCAGTAGGAACACGGCCCAGTTAGTTTACATATCTAAATTCATGGTAAAGCAACCAGTTTTATAGATTGTGATAAAATATAACCTACGTGTTTTCATTAGTAAAGCTACAAAAATAATAAAACGACAAGACTTTGGGAACACAACCCGACGTTCTTGAATCGTGAGTGAAACGACTCAGTCACAGAAGCTAAGTGGCGAATATGCTTTGGAATGGAAATCCGAGTTAAATTCGCACTACGTCAAACTGAAAGTCGGCGGATAACTCGGACAGAGAAGATGGTTTCGCTGACTTTGATCAAGTCGAGCGTAATGACTATTTCAGCTCTTCGAGATTATCTCGACTAAATGAAAGCGCATCGATGAATTGGTGATAATTCACTTACAAAGCAGACGCAAGCTATGAACTTAGCATGGCTAAGGTGCGCGGTTAATGAATCAAGATACCCCGGGAAAAAGAAACGCTTGTCATTAATAAGAGTTGTTTACAAAAGGGCTATCAACAAAAAACAAAAAAGACTGGAGCTATGGTGAAACTGAGCTCAGTTTAATTCGGCAGCAGAAGCATCCTCGTTGGGACCAGCCGAGTTGGGAGGGTTGGCATCCACACTAGGGACCTCGGGAACAACCTTGGGGCCTAGGGAGGAAGGACCAATAGATGAAGGAGGAATAAATTTTCCGTCCTCAACATAGGCATTGTAGTGCGCTCTCTCGAGATTCAGCTTGAAGGCAGGGTTCAAGAATTGGGCCTGCTCCAAAGCATTATTAAAGGCATCTTTAACACTGGCCTTCAGCTTGGAGACGTCATTACGGGCCGCGGCATATGCTTCCTTGAAGTGCTTTAGCTCTGTCTCCAGCTCGATAATCATGGCCTTGTGCATGCTCATAGAGTCGACGTCTTGATCATGAATCTACCGCCTCCGATCCACCTTCGATTCAGCTTTTTGCAAACCTTCCCGAGCTTGTTGAAGCTCTAGAAGAAGACCATCCCACTCAGCCTGGACCGATCATACCTCTGTATGAAGGTTATCTCTCTCCGTCTTGGCATTCTGTGAATCCTAGAGGGTCCGGGTTGCCAGTCCATGAGCCTTGTCCCTCTTCATCTCGGCCTTCTTCAAGTCCTCCAAAGCCAAGGCATGGTTCTCTTTGAGATAGGCCACGAGCTGGCACAATTCGGAGAGCTTCAATCCCTCACGCTCCATGTCTCGGAGCTCTTTAATCTCAGGATTGGACAGTCACTTGCCGTCAAAGTAGTTGTTGGGAGGACAGATTCCTTGGCGCAGACCTTTGGTAACAATGTGCTCCCAAACATGACAGCGAGGAAGCTCGATAAGTGTGCTAGGAGCAGAGGCCTCCTCGGTTGGGGTTTCCAAATCCAAAATTGGGGGAGAAGGCGGGGGCGGAATCTCCTAAGCATCCGCGGTAGCGGTTTTCTCCGTAACGACCTGCGGGACTCCAGGAGCGGTATTGGTAGTGTCCTTCTTCTGCTTTGTAACCTTTGCCTTTTTGGCGGGACCCTGCTGAGCGGGCTTAGGCACTAAACGCTTGGCAATGGCTCTGGGCTGCAGATGCATCAGTGGTGTCCTCCTCGCGATCAGTCACGTCAATATAGAGGGGTTGCTTTCCCATTTGGCAACCTGAAAAGGAAACAAATAGGTTATCAATGCAATCAAAATCAAGGTATGAAAAGCAATAAAATCTCAACCGTACTCGCAGCTGGCCGTTTTTTGAGTACTAGAATTGTGATATATTCAACCGACTCTACCAATGGACCCTTCTTTCTAGTGAGTTTCATAAGAAAAAGTATAGCCTCTTCTTCGGCTGCTAAAAGGCTAGTAGCGGATGGAAGGAAATCTTTAGAAAGAAATTGGTGGTGACCCGCACACCAATACAAGGGAAATCATTCCTCAACTTCCCCAGGGTTAGAAGATTGAAGAAACCAAGGCACTTGCCCGGGTTGGGCAACGACCTTAAAAAAGTGGTTCTTAAAACCCTTCCACGAATATGTGAATGGCCTAAGAAATTTCCGACCATGGGCAGCCCGGAGAGAGGTCCAACCAAACCATGTGCAATCATCCTCGGTGGTGACATTGGTCTCTAGGGGAACAAAGAAACTGCAAAATACGAGGACGGAGCAGAAGATATCGTGGGTTTTGTAGTAGTTCTCGAAAGCAATGGCAAAAGCCCAGCCATTAGGATGCAATTGTGAGGGGGCAAGGTGCAAATGGCGAAGAAGGCACATTTGAAAATCGGAAAATGGGAATTTTAAACCAAGTCGGGTAATTACATCCCGATAAAAATAAAAGTAGTGAACTGATTTGGTTTCTTGGGGAAGGCATATGTCATATCCCTCCCCGCGGCGAATAACTTGTCCGAGGTCATCCACAGGCATCAAATTCCTCATCCCAGTCACCGTGCTACTAACAATGAGCTCTTTGGCAATGGGTTTTGGGGAAGAACTAGAATAACCATACTCTCCCGTCGCGGACCGATCAATGCAGCGTGAAGAGGCCATCTAATACCTATAAAAAGGAAAATGGCAAGAGTCAGAAAGCGAGAGTATACCTGATGCAGCAGGACTAATTCTGGGAACATTAATGGGGACAGGGTTAGGTTGATTTGGAAGAACGCCAACCGAGCTAATTGGGAGAACAATGTTGCACCGACATTTGTCCAGCAGCAAGTCGGCCTCCTTGTCGCGGTCAAACCTGGCGAGTTTGATAGCCTTGTAACAACATTCGTCACATGGTATCGGACCCTGAGTTTCCATGATGGAAGCGGAAGCACCAGTAACCAGGTTTGAAGCTTGAAGTAAGGGCGCTGAGACTTCGATGTTCCTAGGGACAAGAGAGTCAGAAACTCGGGCAACTTGACTTGTCCCTCCACCCTTCGAGGTGCGAAGGAAGGCCTCCCTTTTCTCTTCTTCAGTGGGAAGAGTTGACCAAATCCAAAACTTGGTGGACCCGGAAAGATTTTTAAGGATGTCCCTATCTTCTTCAGGAACGGGCCTACCATACATGTCCAGAAGCATGTCGGGATTTGGGTTCATTGGCGCGAATTAAAAGGGAAAAGAATGCTGAAGGTCAAAAAGACATACACACATGAATGCATGTAAAACTGAAGTTCAAACAAGGTTGCAAACAAACCCGAAAACCCGAAAGGCCGAAAAAAAGGAGCCAGTCGTTTGAAATAACTTTAGCAAAACAAAGGCAATAATCACCGAGGGTGGCAATGACTCAGACCAATGGATATCTCAACGTTTGTTCTCAAATTTTTTCGTTCAGAGAGGAATTCAAGTAGGTCATCACCGTCATTTGAACGCCCACACAGACAAACGCAAAGAAACAACATCATGAAGAAATAAAGAGCAAAACCCCAGAACGCACGGGAACAATCATGCAGGAACAGTGTATCAGAGAAATTCCCAATAAACTGCAAAAGAAAAAAGATGAGTGATCCACTGATAATACCTGATGAATGAATCAGGAAAATGCTTCGAAAGCGAAGAACTCTGGAGGGAACGAGAAAGGATTTCTGAAGAAAAAGAAAACTTGTGAGCAGAGTGACAAAATGAAGCAGCAGGTGGAGTCTTATAGGTGGGACAAATTGAAGTGGCGGATTTGTAACGTCAGGCTAAGTGAAGCGTTACGACGGATCCAAAAAGTAGAGGGTGAAAAACCCTAAAATTAATCATGGCGGATGACGTGAGCATTAAATGCGCACGATTACTGAAGGCAGCTATTCAAAGCGCGTGTCAATTGTCCTTAAAGAGGCGGTTATACAACAAATATGTGGACAACGAACAGACACATTCCTTGCAAGAAGTTACGCCTATTCGTACGTCTACTCCCCTACATAGTACCCCGGATTGGGGAGGTCACGAGCCAAAGAGTGACAAACTCGGGAAAATATGGGGATGATCCCGAGATAATCCCGGGCATCTAGGAGCAAGCAGTCACAGAAGACACTCGCGGCTCATGCGAAAAGACAAAAGTAAGCGCGGAAACGTCGGGGCACTTCAACTCGGCGGTATGAGCTAGACGGAATTTGAGACATCGCTGGTTCTTGAAAAAGAACATTGTGAGATGGCAATACATGACCAATAGGAACTCGGATTGAAGAAGTCGGGGTCGGGCTGCAAAGTAATCTCGGCAGATCAAAAGCATGACCTACCAAGCTTGGGGGCAACTGTTATGGATCCGAATAATGGGCTTTGTAGAGTCTAGGCCCAGTAAGAGCTCTTTATGACGATATCTTCCTCAATCGGGGAAACGAACAAACATCCCATGATTATACCCATGATCGGAGGTAATGAAGGTGATGGGAGAATGTAGGGTAGATCGTGGGACGTGCATGAGAGGGGCGCGGAGGCACAACCAATGGGCGGAAACCCTAGATGACCTCTATATATATACAGGAGCATATCTTCCAGGTGCACTCTCTCCAATATACATGAACTACTTTACATTCAGCCTCACTGTGCACACACCCCACCTCTCTGGCGATACGCCATATCAGTGTTGCACGGTGATCACAGATTATCTGGTGTTATCTCGACCATAGATAGCATTGGGAAATCTTCCTTGGGTGTCCATACATCCCTTGGAACCTTTTGATCCAACATCGATCATATACTAGTGTTCTACAACAATTGGAGCAGAGGAGAGGAGATCCTTGGACAATAGTTTAGGTCCATCCATATTGCTTCATCATTCCCACAAAACAGTGATGCAATTTTTCAGTGTAGTTATTCAAATTCAGGTCAAGTGATTCAAGATGCCCCTCTGCGTGATTTCCCTCATCAAGAGGGCAACTTTGAAGCGGGTTTATCTCAAACTCATAGGGAAAGCCATCCAAATCAAGAGAATCTACATTAACAGAAAGATATTCTTAATGAATGAATTGAAGGGGGCGGGTGGTTGCTCTCATGGTAGGGGAAGGATTTTTTTCCGAGCCCCATTTGGTTCAACAGCATTGCATACCTACAATGGTAATTATGATTGCTCTTTCATATGGTAATAAGGTTTACCATGATGATTACAAAAGAATTGGTGATCCTCATTCATACCTCCCCTTATGAATACGCAAAAATGGTAATTATGATTGCATTACTAAGATAAGAGTGTTTGGTTGCTCTTTCATATGGTAATAGGGTTTACCATGGTAATGATGATTACAAAAAAATTGGTGATCCTCATTCATACCTCCCCTTATGAACACTCAAAAATGGTAATTATAATTGCATTACTAAGATAAGAGTGTTTGACTGCTTTTTCATATGGTAATAGGGTTTACCATGGTAATGATGATTACAAAAAAATTAGTGATCCTCATTCATACCTCCCCTTATGAACACTCATTACCACCCCATTACATGGTCGAAAAATTCCAATTTACCCTTTAATTTCATTTTTCTTTGTTTTTCTTATCTCATTCCACCTGTCATATTGCACCACGACTGCAGCCACCACTACTTCCTCTTCCTTCACAGTCGTCACCGACATTCCCCTAGCTTCCACTGCCGTAACCTTCACCATTGTGGCCACCACCACTACCTCATCCTCCTCCACCTCTTCCATATATATGGCATTGAATGTGTTTAAGTGTAGGGAAAAACTTAGTATCAACCCGGATCTCAGACTAGCCATCCTGGATCTCAGATCCCGGACACCTTACCCCTTCACCCTCAACCACTCAACCCTTAACTCGGATCTCGGACTCTAATACCAACACACTATCTCGGACTCGATACCCTATCTCAGATTCCGATACCCCATCTCAAATTCGAACACCCTATCTCGGACTCGATACGGACACACTATGTCGACTCGATACGGACACACTATGTCGGACTACGATACCGACACACTATCTCGGACTTTGATACCACCACACTATCTCGGATTCGATGCCCCATCTCGATTCCAACACCCTATCTCGAGATCTCAACAACCCCAACTCGAAACCCCTTACCCAAACCCCCTCGACCGGAGAAATGATTACAAAGAAAATAATAATACTATTAAATAAATATTATCATTATTAGGACAAGGTATAAATATTATTGTTTATTAAAAAGGGTATTATTATTTTAGGGGTTAATAATCACTTTTAATCCTTTAAAATAATTCGTGTAGTTAGTTACTTTGGGACGCAAGAAGTGACTAATAACAATGATAAACATTATAAGCATACCTTGACACCTCAATCGATCCCAACACCTACCGGACAAAGTTATGAAAGTGGAGTTTAATCACCAAGAAAGGGGGTGAATTGGGGATTATAAAAACTTTTCGAATTACTCTGTTTTTGAACACTAAAACAGAGCTGAACAGAGCATAAGAGAGAAGAGCAAGACACACAAAATTTATACTGGTTCGGTCCAATCTCTTGACCTAAGTCCAATCCCCAGGCACTCTGGGATTTTACTATATCAATTGATTACACACTCTGTAACTCAAAAGTAATTCTCTCACTAGAACTTACTCCCCCTTACAAGTTGCAATCAATGAACCCAATCACCAAGTCCCCTGACTTGTGATTCTTTACAATAAATGATTTACAATCAAGAAACTCTCTCTAAGAGTGGATAAGAATAAACACTGAAGCTCTATGTATCAAAAGATACTTTACAAGTGAAAACTAAAAGAGTAGTTGTGAAACTTGAATGCAATTCGTTTTTAGCAGATGTGTTAATGAGAAGAATTGAATGCAGCTCTATTTATACTAAGAGAGCATTAAATGACCATTGTAATCTTCAATATAACTGTTGCCTTCATTAGACAAGGATTAGGTTAAGCTTTGGTCTTCTTCTCTCACTACACTTTGCTTAATCCAGTTGTCTAGATATTTGTGCTTGACTTTTTGACTTTTAATCTGTTGGTAGAGCAGCTTTTGGATGTGAAAAGGAAACATTAATCCCTTTGCGTGTGTAGAATGATTGTCCAAAAGGATGCAAGTTTTCTGAACTTTGCATTTAATGTGTTGACATCACTTTTTTCTTTTGCTCAAACCTTCATTTAATATCTTTTAAATCATTTGAAACTCACTAACAAAGTGGTTAAACATAGCTAGGAACATTAATGAATGATGATAGGAAGTGTTAAGATCAAACAAGAAGGTTTCACAAATTTTTCAGATTTGAATTTCAAACAACTGCGATGTAAACTCGAGTTTTCAACTGTGCACTTGAGCAAAACTTGAGTTTCTATTATTAAACTCGAGTTTCCTCCTTTTAGAGAGGAAAGTCACGATTTGAGGTTTGGAACACATTTTTGAATCAGACTCAAAACTCGAGTTTTGGACTTTTAACATGAAACATGAATTTTAGTCCAAAACATTAAAACTGGAGTTTTCATCCAAAACTGGAGTTTTCAAAACATTGAAAAGTGCAATGCTCTCGGCTTGGCCAAAACTTGAGTTTCCAAAACAAAACTTGAGTTTTCATTTAAGTATGAAAACTTTGAGAAATCTATGCCAAGTCAAAACTTGAGCTTTCTATCAAAACTGGAGTTTTCAAAAACTGAGTAAAACTTGAAAAACTCTTTGCCAAGTGAAAACTCGAGTTTCCAAACCAAAACTTGAGTTTTCTCACAACTTTGGGAAAACTTAGAAAGCTCATGGCAAAGTGAAATCTGGAGTTTTACATCAAAACCGAGTTTGCATATGTTCAAAATGTTGGAGACTCTCTATATGGCAAAAACTCGAGTTTCCAAATCAAGACTCGAGTTTTGTCTTCATCGGAAAATAATGAGAAGTCTCTATGTAATGCAAAACTCGAGTTTCTCAGTCAAAACTCGAGCTTGTCTTGAGATGAAAAACTAGTGCTCGCTGTAAGTCCAAAACTCGAGTTTTCCTATGAAAACTTGAGTTTTGCTTTGTTCATTGAAATTGAGTCACTCTATGTCAAAGTCAAAACTCAAGTTTTGAAACCAAAACTCGATTTTCCTAAGTTTTTCAACTTACCAAAGACAAACTACAACTTGTGTTTACAATTGTCGATTATCATCAAAACATATAAAGAACTAACAAGTTAAGGATTCAAGTTTAAGGTGGGTAACTGTTATCTTATCAGCCTGTATGTATGTATTCATGTATGACTGATCATGTTGCTAGATAATTTGCATTTGTATATCCTAGCTATGGATTGAGGCTGTGTGTCTCATAGTGCTGCATGTCCTAAAGGGCTGCGGTCCTTATAACTGAGGTTACGGTGCGACTTATTTATTGTGAATTACTCTATGTTGATATATGTGTTATAATGACTTTTACATTTTATATTTGCATATAAGATTAATCTGTTACCCCTGGGGTTCATTCATTTGAACTCCGATTGCATGAAAGAGACAAGTGGTGGATCGGGATCAAGAGGAAAGTTGCACCGTAAGGGATACAAGAGAAGCAATATTTTGGGGATAATAAGAGTTGTTGGACTATAATTATTGTTTAACATTTGTCTATTTTGGAATTATTGTATTAAGTTTTCCCGATGGGATAGAGTCGAATCGCGATAAATTTATCCTCAAGTTTTCAAACTAAGAGCGATAAATTTATCCTCAAGTTTTCAAACTAAGTTATTTTAAGAAATTTTTTAATCCTCAATTCAGTCGTCCAAATTATTTCGATGCTTGTGCGCTTCAACTCGATAAATATCAGCATATTATCAATCGCGAAAGTAAAAATTGAAATTTCAAATTTTGTAGCGGTTTGAGTGCTAAAATCGCTACAAAATTGGTGGTATCAAATATTTTAAATTTCAAATGTTTACGTTGTTGTAGCAATTACAGAAGTTAAACCGCTACAAAATGTTCAAATTGTTTATTTAATATGTTGGATTTAATTTTAGAAATTTGAAGGTAATGAAGAAATAATAAAGTTAAAAATATGTTATGACTTACTATGTGTTTTCAATAATAAATTTTATATGATATAATTAATGTTACATAATAATATATTAGTACAAGTATGAAAAAGCATTTACTATATATTATCAAATGTCAGTTTATATCATAAATGAACTATATCAAACATTTTAAATAACATAATCTGTATGTCCTAAAAAATGCAAAACCTAACTAACTATCTAGAGCCTAATCATCAGGTCATCTCTCAATGGAGACAGGACCAACGCACTGACCAGAAGTAACACCTCCATTGTCATCATAACATTGGGAGGCTGAGGGGCCGAATCAACGGTGAACATAGGATAACCCAGGGGCGATGGAAGCTCCTCACCAGGAAACATCCGAGCCATCACCTAAAGCTACATGGTTACATTCCTGGTAACATCTACACAGATCGTCTGAGCCTTTTCCTCAACCATTGCTTGAAGCATTTGCTCTATCAGCCTTCTCAAGCCAGAGCTTCCTGCTAAAAGGTTCCAGCCTTAGAGGCGGCTCTCCTGCCATAGACCATGCTAGGCCTAGCGCCTATCCCTATACCCCTAACGCATCCAGAGTGCTCAACTTGGCCAAGACCAACTTTCAAAGGGGCAGTGGCATCCACAAGCCCCTTGACTTTAGGTTCTTAGACTAGCGCAACTATGTATGGGCCTGTATAATCTGCCCCTAGCGCACGCATTTTAGAAGACACTAATGAAATGATTGCATGAATGTAAATTAATTACATAAATTATATTTTATGTATATCACTTCCAATAGGTTCCTCTGCTTGCGAAGAGGTAGGCGTCTTATCCCGTTGTCTATGGGTGTATGTGTATAACTCCCCATAGTCTGTATGGCGGTTCTCCTCCTGAGCCTTCCTCTCCTAAGAGAATTTTAAAAATACCAACTTAGTTGTATTTAAAATAAAACAATTAATAATTAAAGATAAAAAAATAATTTAACTATAAAAAATGCCAGCTCACTGTAGGTGACAGCAAAAGTCTTGGATTTGACCGTGTGGTGGATCCTCTGCTGCTCCCGAATCGTGGTGTTCCTCTAAGCAAGAGCCTGCATAAGAGACAAAACATTCAAATACATGTAAGTGATAATTATAAAATTTGTAGTTATTACAAAGGGAAAAACACTTCTCATGTTGTAGGAGAAGTGTATTCTCATGTCACACACACATGAAATGGTGAGACCCACATATATATATAATTAGCATTATATATATATATGTGTGTGTGTGTGTGTGTGTGTGGGTCCCACCATTTCATGTGTGTGTAAGAATCTTCTTCTTCTCATGCAACATGAGAGGTTTAAACCCCTATTACAAAATAGAGAATTAAATAAAAATGTACCTGGTCCTCTGGACTCTTCCTGAACCGGACAAAAATAGTCAAGTCATTCGGTGGGGCGCGTCTAGGGGGCTCGCAATCAACTGCTCCAGATGAATCGTCCCACCCTTATTCACCACGTGGTGGAGACAACTCCTCCAGTTCTTCCAACCATCCCTTTTCTTGATCATTACGTACCTCTTCCTATTTTTCCAGACCGCAAACTTCTTCTGTATAATAAATGAACTATTAATTATTTAATTATAAATCCATAAATTATAACTATATACATCTATACTATAATTAAATGCAATTAACAGCGTCTTCCCATGCTCTATCCTTTGGAACCTTTGGAACATGCTTCCAAGTCCGCAAGTGGATGAGAAACCGCAACCAATTCCCACCAAACTCGGTCGATAACGGTTGAAAAGGAGACCGCCATTCTCGATTGCTTGGTCCGTTTGCTTATTCAAGAAAACTATGACACGTGGGCCATGTCCAACTTTCTCGTGGTGATGTTCCTCCGGTCATCTCGCACAATTCACAACATTTTTTATTATATTTAACTACACTTTTAATAAATCATATGGAAATTAAATATTAAATTTATTAAAAGAATATTTAACTTTACCTTCGATTTGCACACCAAATCCAGTCAACTACAAAGATGACGGTCGAGGGTTCCCCTGCTCTCGGCAATCTCCTAATCCACCAACCGCTCCATATCATGTAAGGGAATGTCGAAGTCAAAGTCATCCAAATTAATCTCAACCTCCTCATCCTCAGAAGATAACGGTAAGGTCGCCTTCTCTACCTATGGGGCCGCCTCTTGTGGGAACATTTGCTGAGGCAAGGTCCCCTATCATGATGGCATGGGGACATTTCTACCCGTATACTGCCCAATAGTATTATTGTCCCCTCGTCAAGGCACTCTACCTTATACCACATCCTTTCCCTTACCTCTCCTTGAAACCATCACTCGTTAACAACTATAGTTAAACATTTTAAGACAACGTGTGAGAAAGAAATGTGCATGGTGAGAGTGAAATGCACATGAGTTATTGTTGCTTTTAAACACTTGAAATTTTATAGTGGTTTTACTTAAAATCGCTACACTAACCGCTATAATATTCCTCGTTCCCTGTGACATTTTGTAGCAGTCAAATTGACCACTACAAATGTGAAGATTCTTTGCATTTTGTGGCGGTTTATGCCAAAAACTGCTACACATGTCAAGATTGTTTGCATTATGTAGCTGCTTTCGTGAGTAGCCGCTACAAATGTAAAAACTGTTTGCATTCTGTTGCGGTTTAACCTATAACTGCTACAAATTTTATTTTGATTTTAAGAACAATAACAAGAAACCATACTTTGGTTCAAAAGCAGTTGGCACCCTTGATAAAATGTAAATGTTGTGCTTCGTAACATAATACGTATACTATGATACCAACTACAGCCCATTTGCAAATTTTTAAGGGGCAGCTACTTTTAAACCAATATCTGCTTTCTTATTGCTAATTCTTCATGGAATATAATTTCTGTTGAGGGCTGCTTATATATAGGCTTCAAATGTGTAGCAGTTTTTGTAGGAAACCACCACAAGTTTACTAGCTATTTGCATTTCGTAGCGGTTATTGATATAAACCGCTACAAATGTACAAGACTCTTTGCCTTCTACAACGGTTTCAAGTGATAACCGCCACAAAGTTGAAGATTCGTATGAGTTCTGTATCGGTTTTTACAATAACTGCTAACATTTCATTATTAGAATGAAGAATTTGCAATATGAGGCTAAACATTGGTTTGAAAGTAGTTGCCACCACATGAAAAATTGCAAATGCGGTGCTAGGTAATATGATACCAAGCAAAACCCATTTGCAAATTTTCATGGGTAGACAACTACTTTAAAACCAATGTTTGGCTTCATGTACAACTTCTTCACAGAATAATGTGCGTGGAGAACAGTTTATATAGGCTTCAAATGTGTAGCGGGAACATTGCAAACTTTTTGCATTGTATAGCGGTTTTAAGGTTGAACCACTATAAATATTCAAACTCTTTGCATTCTATAACGGTTTCTTCCTGTAAATCGCCACAAATGAACCGCCACAACCTTCGTGCCATATGGTGCCAAGCTAGCACCACTTTTGTGGTAGTTATCTTTCAAGAAACCCTTTTAGGAAACCGTAACAAAATAATCGCCACAAATTTGGTGCCGACTTAGCGTGAAATTTTTTAGCGCTTTATTTATTATATCTCGCTACAAACCAAACTGCTCATGTCTTGGCGCGAGTGGCCCCATTGCAAATATGTAGCTATTTCGACGAAAACTGCTACAAAATATGACATTTGTAGCAAAAAAAAAAAAAAAAAAAAAAAAAAATTACCACTTCAAATTGACCGCTACAAAACAACGGTTTTTTTTTTTTAGTGTGCCACCACCACATCATTGTTATTGTTGCCTCTACAACCACAACTATTGATATCGATGATCCTCAACAAAATAGCATGAAGGTTATTGCGAGGCAATGCAATGGCTCTTAACTATTTTTTACAAATATTATATTAAGGGTAAAATAGACTTTGTGTAATATATTAATTTTAAATAATTTTTTTAAAAATAACTTATTGAACCTTGTTTAAAAATCAAACCAAATACTAGCCCTGTAATTAATATTGCATTGTCATTGCATCGCATTGCACTATATTGTAGGATGTAATGGGATTGAACCAAACCAGCCTTTCTTTTGCCCACAAAAATTTAGAGATTCAACTAGAATTAAAATAAAATAAAGTATTTTTTTTATTGGTCTATGCGTATTTTTATTTAAAAGATTTAAGTTTGTTTCGTCATCATTATACAAATCACCACTTAATTGCTTTGTCAGCATTTTCCATAACTAACATTAACGGTATTAAGTTTTTAGGACTAAAAATACACTTTATAAAGTTAAGGGGGTAAAAGGAAACCTCACACAGATTTAAAGGACTAAAAGTATCATTTAGCTTTTCTTATTCGGTCCTTGATTGCTTGAGTAAGCATACATAGTCGCCTATGTTGAACTCTCTTGTTCAATAAAAATTCAATTCAATAAATCCTAAATAGTAAATAGTATTATTTACAAATCTATATTTTATACAATATATTAATTAACAGATTTTTTTTTTTACTGTACAAAGCTGCCATATACTATATTTTGATCCCAAAAAAAAAAAAAACAAACAAACAAACAGGTCTAAAAGAGGGGAACTACACACAATAGTCTCATTTGTTAGTGTCATTCTCTTTCTGAATACATGGTTGCATAAATAAAGATAGCTATGAGAAAATCATGAGGAAGTTCCAACTTCCAAGTAAGAAATTTATTAATTCCGGCAAAATGTCTTGGGACGACATATAAAGAAAACCTATTCGTAATGGAATTCCTTACCTAAGGCTTTCATGTGATTTTTTCTCAAGATCCAATCTCAGCAAAATGTCTTGGGACGACATGTAAAGAGAACCTACTGGTAATTAGATTCCTTACCTACGGCTTTCATGTGATTTTTTATCAACATCTAATCTCAGCAAAATGCGATTTAGTTTTTAGCATATGACAACCCAAAGCCAAGAGAAAACAATGGATCAGGTTGTTTAATCCCATTAGATGGTTGATCAACATCCCCAACTCTTCTAAACCAAGTCATAGGAAGCTGACCCTTAAAAATCATAGTCCCAAAAGAAAACGTCTTTGATTCCTTGAACTTTAATACCAGGTAACCAAGCAACAATGAGAGCATCAATATCTTTTCTAACAACCATGGCTCTAACACTAAGGGCCTTCAAGATATCAAAATAACTAGCATTGGGAATTTGTCTGCAACTAATCTAATAATGTCAGGCCCATTAAAGGGGATTTCAAGCTCAAAATTATCACCCATTGACTCAAAGATAGGGTTCTTCACCAATAGCTACAATAGCAAAAGATATGTCATTGTTGAAGATGGAATATCACCTAGGGGGTGTGAAAGTGGAGCTTAATCACACAAAAAGGATTTATACTGGTTCGATCCAACCTCTTGACCTACGTCCAGTCCCCAGACACTTTGGGATTTCACTATCTCAATTGATTACACACTTTGTAACTCTAGAGTAATTCTCTCACTAGAACTTACTCCCCCTACAAGTTGCAATCAATATCCCAATCTCCAAGTCCCCAAACTTGAGATTCTTACAATAAATGAACTCTCTCTAAGAGTAGATAAAGATAAACACTGAAGATCAATGTATCAAAAGATACTTTACAAGTGAAAACTGAAAGAGTAGTTGGTAAACTTGAATACAATTCGTTTTCAGCAGATTGGTGGTTGAAAAGAATTGAATGCTGCTCTATATATACTAAGAGAGCATTAAATGATCGTTGAAATCACTAATGTAACCGTTGGAGACATTCAAGAAGGATTAGGATGAGCTTAGGTCTTCTTCTCTCTCTACACTTTGCTTAATCCAGTTGCACAGAAGTTTATGGTTGACTTCTTGAATATTAGTCTCGTTGGATGAGCAAGCTCTGGATGTGGAAAGGAAACATTAATCCTTTTGCAACGTGTGTAGAATGATTGTCCAAAAGGATGCAAGTTTAATGCACTTTGCATTTAATGTGCTGACATCACTTTTTGCTTTTGTTTAAATCTTCATTTAACATTCTCCAAACCATCTCGAAACTCATTAGCAAACTGATTAAACATAGCTAAGAATAGTAATGAGTGATGATAAGAAGTATTAAAATCAAACAGGAAGATTTCACAAATTCGAGCAACTTGATTTTCAAAACCAGCTACACAAACTCGAGTTTGTTCATCCAAACTGGAGTTTGTAACTATTCTCGAAGCAAAACTTGATTTTCCAAATCCTAACTCGAGTTTTCTTCTCACGAGAGAAGAATGTCGTGTTTTGAGTTTAAAAGCATATTTTGAAGTATAGAGCAAAACTCGAGTTGATTAATGACGAACTCGAGTTTTGGACTTTTATAGTGAAAACATGTTCAAGTCTAAAAGCTCAAAACTGGAGTTTCCAAATGTGATCTTGAGTTTTCAAAGCACTGAAATGAGCAATGCTCTCTGCTGGGCCTAAACTCGAGTTTCCAAAACCTAAACTTGAGTTTTCATTTAAAGTTGAAAACCTTAGAAAGTCTATACCAAGTGAAAACTGGAGTTTTTAAAACTAACCGGAGTTTTCTCAGAGTGTGTAAAACATGAAAGCTCTCTGTCAAACCGAAACTTGAGTTTCCAAATGTAAACTCGAGTTTTCTCAAGACTTTGGAAAACTTAGAAACTCTTGGCTAAGTGCAAACTGGAGTTTTCATATCAAAACTGGAGTTTTTTTTTGGCTTAAAACATTGGAGGCTCTCTGTATGTCCAAAACTCGAGTTTCCAAATGAAAACTGGAGTTTTGTTTACTTTAGAAAATATTATAAAGTCTCTGTATGATGCAAACTCAAGTCTGTAAAACTAAACTTGAGTTTGTCTCCATGTGAGAACCTTAGAGTGCTCTTTGTATGTCAGAAACTCGAGTTTGCTTATGCAAACTGGAGTTTCCTCACTTCATTAAAAATTGAGCTACTCTCTGTCAAGTCCAAAACTCGAGTTTTGCACCCAAAACTCAAGTTTGTCTTTGACACCAAGTTTTTTAACTTACCAAAAACAAATTTCAACTTATGTTTACAATTGTCAGTTATCATCAAAACACATAGAGAACTAACAGGGTGAATAGGTGATCTCAAAAAAAATTTGCAAGTTACACACGTCCGCAAGTAAAATAAAGACAGATAAAAGAAATGGACAGAGAGCGATTTATACTGGTTCAGTCTAACACTTTGACCTACATCCAGTCCCCAGGCACACCTTGGGATTTCCACTAACTCTTCAAGAACAAGTACAATTACACACTCTGTAACTTAGGATGATCCCTCGGACTCATTCCCCCTTACAAGTTGTAATCATACACCCACACTTAAGGTTCCACAACGTTAAGTTTCAACTGATAATCAAAATAGTGTTTAAACTCCTCACGAGTAGATAAGTGATAAACACTGAAGTACAATTTATCTAAAGATATTAATGAAACAGATGAAACAGCAAATTGCAATAAGTTCGAATTGAATGCACAGCGTTTCGGTAGTTGGCGAATTCAATGCTTCGGCTATTTATAGATGTTGCAATTAATGACCATTGATGAAGCTTAAAGAATAGCCGTTGAGACTTTTGAATGTATCCGTTAGACAGATGAAGCTTCGGTTAAGATTTTCGTCGTTCAAATAATCCAGGTGGATTTTGCAGTCACGACATTCTCTTCATTCCTTTTGTTTTGCCCGTTGTGAAATAGCATTTAATGCGTAGGCGGAATATCAGGAAATGCTTTCCATTGATCAGAGAGTGGTTACCTAGGATATCACTGCTATGGCAACTACATTTAATACTTCTCTGACACACAAATCGCTTTATGCAAATTTGATGATTAAAACATGTTGATCTTATCTGAAAAGCACTAACAAACTAATTAAACTTGGTTAGAAGAGGTATAAATCAATAACATGAAGCACCCAAGTCATAATTAATTATCTACAGTTTACAAGAGTGAAGATTTAAAATGCCAATGTGTATTCTCGAGAATTGTTCATCTAGTTCTCGAGAGTTATAGAGGAAAAATGTTATTTCGTAAAGAATATATCAATGATACTTGAGAATTATAGTTTAGATACTCGAGAATGATACGTTAAGCGTTTTTCGCAATCACTAGTAGTTAGAGCATTCTCGAGAGTCTCTACACTTATACTCGAGAATTGCGTTTTAACTTAAAACACAGAAGTGAGATATCGTAAACACTTGTCATCTATTCTCGAGAACCTCCCTACGATTCTCGAGAACCATTCTCAAGAATTGATTGTCAATTCTCGAGAATCACATCGAGAAGTCTATTTCATTGTGATTCGACTAGGCATTCTTGAGAATCCTTTACCAGTTCTCGAGAATTGTTTTTGATAATTTCATGTTAATTCTCAAGAATCATACACTTGCAATATCCAACTTGAAAGCCATTCTCGGGAATCCTTGATCAATTCTCGAGAATTGCTTCCAGAATCCTTAAGCCAAACTGATTAGTATAATGGTAATTCTCGAGAATCATTGATACACTCTTGAGAATCAATTTCAGAGATCATTAAACCTGATTTAAGACTTTCAAAATTTAAACCTTTGTTATCATCAAAATATTGGGAGCTAACAATTGTGTCCTAGAACACCTTTTGATGGATTCCGCTCTTAAATAATTTATGTTTCTTCTCCTACACATCTTCCTTTATGGCATCCAACACAGTTGTCCCTAAGAAATCAAAAACTTTATTTTCCTTTCTAATAGAAGTAGTGGCAATTAATTAATCAAAAATAATAACAGCTTGAATTCATTAAAAAAAATAACGAGGTAAGAAGCCTAAAATATAATATTTACACATCAAATGAGAGAAACAGAAAACTACATAGGGGCATAAATTTATGTGTGACGTAGGGTGTGACAACATTATATTTTCTAGTAAGCAATTGAGGAAACTGATGTTTATGAGTTCAATAAATCTATCAGTCGATGTCAACCACCCATATCTCGGGGTTCATTATTTCCGGCTGGGAGAAATTAAAAACACTAAGTTTTTTTATTTTGTTTGTTTGTTTTCTCAGTTTTTTAGGGTAGTTTTATGAAATTGCATGTTTTTCAACACAAGTTTTGGGGAGGAAGAAAAAATTTTAGGTCTAGACTTTGGAGAAAAGGAATATTTCTCTGAAGAATACTTCTTAGCCCCACATAGATTAAGAATTAAAGAGGAGAATCTAAATTGGCTACACATATACTCCAGCATTTCCTATCCAATTAGCTTGCTTATGAGACTACCAAAAGGTTGCAATAGAGGGGTTAAGTAGTCATGATCAATTGATTTAGGCAACACAAACAAACATCGATCAGGTGACATCAAGGCTTTAGATCATTGTGATTTGTGGAGAAATCCAATATAACAGGTCTAAGAAATAGAAAACTCATTAGGTGGGAAAATTTGTACGATTATCATTTAAAATTGTACAAAGAAAGGGTTTTAAAATTTGCCTACTCAAAACTGTATCTGGAGAGGTTTTACAATTTTTCCATTCAATAATTTCCAACAGCTATAATAACAAAAGATATGTCACTATGTCCTAGAGTATCTTTTGATGCATTGTGCTCATAAATAATTTAGGTTTCTTCTCCTACATCTTCTTTTATGGCATCCAAAACTGTTTTCTCTAAGAAATAGAAAACTTTATTTTCCTTTTCAATAATAGAAGTAGTGGCAATTAATTAATCCAAAATAATAATAGCTTGAATTCATTTTTTCCAGGAAAAAAAGAAACAACAACAACAACAACAATGACAAATCCCTAACGGTGGAAGGGGTTGCGACTCGACACACTATTTGGGTCATCGACCAATCTTCTCCTTGAGAGCCATCCGGGAAAGAAGGTCCTTGACGCGAGCTTCAATGGGCTCGTTGGGATTCTTGTACACGCAATCCATGTTCTCCAATCTGCTCAAAAGCAGAGTGCGAAGAAGAAAAATAAAGTATTGTGCGGGGCGAAGATTATTAATTATAGCGGAAAATGAAGTTGTCAGTTGGTAAATCTTCTCCTTCAGAGTCATATGGGAAAGAAGGTCCTTGACACGAGCTTCAATGGGCTCGTTGGGATTCTTGTACAAGCAATCCATGTTCTCCAATCTGCTCAAAAGTAGAGTGCGAAGAAGAAACATAAAATATTGTGGAGGGTGAATATTATTATCGCGGGAAATGAAGTTGTCAGTTGGTAAATATTCTTCTTCAGAGTCATCCGGGAAAGAAGGTCCTTGACACGAGCTTCAATAGACTCATTGGGATTCTTGGACACGCAATCCATGTTCTCCAATCTGCTCAAAAGCAGAGTGCAAAGAAGAAAGATAAAATATTGTGGAGGGTGAAGATTATTATAGCGGGAAATTATGAAGTTGTCGGTTGGTAAATCTTCTCCTTCAGAGTCATCTGGGAAAGAAGGTCCTTGACACGAGCTTCAATGGGCTCGTTGGGATTCTTGTACAAGCAATCCATGTTCTCCAATCTGATCAAAAGCAGAGTGCAAAGAAGAAACATAAAATATTATGGAGGGTGAAGATTATTATAACGGGAAATGAAGTTGTCAGTTGGTAAATCTTCTCCTTCAGAGTCATCCGGGAAAGAAGGTCCTTGACACGAGCTTCAATGGGCTCATTGGGATTCTTGTACAAGCAATCCATGTTCTCCAATCTACTCAAAAGCGAGTGCGAAGAAGAAACATAAAATATTGTGGAGGGTGAATATTATTATAGCGGGAAATGAAGTTGTCAGTTGGTAAATCTTCTCCTTTAAAGTCATCCGGGAAAGAAGGTCCTTGACACGAGCTTCAATGGGCTCGTTGGGATTCTTGTACAAGCAATCCATGTTCTCCAATCTGCTCAAAAGCAGAGTGCGAAGAAGAAACATAAAATATTGTGGAGGGTGAAGATTATTATAGCGGGAAATGAAGTTGTCAGTTGGTAAATATTCTTCTTCAGAGTCATCCGGGAAAGAAGGTCCTTGACACGAGCTTCAATAGACTCATTGGGATTCTTGGACACGCAATCCATGTTCTCCAATCTGCTCAAAAGCAAAGTGAGAAGAAGAAACATAAAATATTGTGGAGGGTGAAGATTTGGTAAACGTTTTTCAGAGGAGAGTGTGGGCTCCATGTTTTATATTATCGCGGGAAATGAAATTGTTAGTTGGTCAATTCCTTGAGGCCTTTGTTAAACGATAAACAAAGGCTAAACGGTGTTTAAAAAAATTGGACTCCAAACGTTGAACGGTTGAAGTCTTGAAGGTGTTTAAAATTATTCCTGATTTTATAAAGAAAAAAATGTTAAAATATTTTTAAGCTTTTAAATTGTTTAAAAATATTTATTTTTTTATGACCTAAAATTCAAAGAGATCATGAAGCACGCTAAAATTTAAAGAAGTTCGTCATTATTGACGCATCCTATTAACATTTGGATAGATTACATTTTAAAAAGGTACTACCGCTTATTAACTTAAAAAAAATTATTGTTAACCATTGCTCACAAAGAATTCTAAAAATAATTTGAATAAAATTACCAATACTAAAATTAAACCCAGAAAGAATTAAAAGATTGAAAATTGTTCATCATCAGCTGCCCCAATGACAAGCGTCTTCTGCCTCCTTTGCAGAGGTCTTCAACTCAAGTTGACATTGACAAAATTGTGTTTACGTTAATTGTCATGAAAGGGGGGAAAAACTGTCTTGCAAAGATAATTTGATTCAAGCCCCATCCTTTTAGTATTACAAAGATATTAAACAATTTTCCAACTTCAAGTGTTTTATGATATGGAAATAAGATCAAACATTGACTGTTACAACAATACAATTACGTTTGGTTGAGTCAATTGGCATAAGTAGAATCATTCTCCAAGAATAAAAGTTTCATTTGAATTTTCCATCGCAAAAATTACCTAATGTATATATAATGGCACAAAGCAATCAAAAAGAGAGAGAAAGAAACATCAAACAAGAATCAGTCTAAAGAGGGGAACTAGACCCATTAGCCTCATTTCTTTGTATCACTCCCTTTTTGAATACAGAATGCATAAATGTACAAGGATTTGAGCCGGGAAAATCAACACTCATACAATATCAAATCATCACTCGTTTTATGAATATTAGATAAAATCATAGTTTTAGTCCCTAGCATATGTCAACCCAAATCCAAGGGATCATGTGATTTAACCCCATTAGATGGTTTATCAAGATCCTCTACTCTTCCGGGAGCTATTATACATCAAAACATAGGTTTTGCCTCCAGTTTGCCAAACACCCCTCCATTTTGCCACAAGTTATTCTGTACCCAAAGCCTAGAATTTGGAAAAAGCTATTTTTTTAGATTTTTCTCTGTCCTCTGCCATCATCAGTATTTTTTCAATAACAATCAAGATCCTTAAGTATTTTTTTAGTACACTTCCACCCTGAAATATTTTTTTCAATATCCTAAAAAAAAAATCAAGATCATGAAGTATTTTTTTCTCGTATCCTAAATATCATTTTAGTATCCGTTTGCACCCTGAAATTTTTTTAAGATTAGTCAGTACCCTGAAATATTTTTTCAATATCCTAAAATACATTTGTAAGACCATGAGAAGTATTTTTTTCAGTCAATATTAAGTATCTTTTTAGTATCCATTATTACCCCGAAATATTTTTTTAATATCCTATAATAAATTTTTAAGACCCTAAGAAGAATTTTTTTTTTTTTTTTAATAGCATCGATTAAGTATCTTTTTTGGTATCCGTCGACCTTGAAATATTTTATCAATATCCTAAAACAAATTTCAAGATCATGAAATATTTTTTTCAATATCTTAAGTATCATTTTAGTATCCGTTAATACCCTGAATTTTTTTTTTTCAATACCAATTGTGCTTCGTTTTACGAACGAGCATTTAATGCAACCGACATAACAATGCTTTTTGATTAATCTGCGTTAATCCATCAATCATCTGAAACTCATTAGTAAACTAATTAAACATAGTTAGGAACAATAATGAGTGATGATAAGAAGTAATCAAATCACAAGCAAAGATTTAAAATTTACGGATGCGATGATATGCAAAATAGAGATACTTTAGCTCCAGTTAAATTTCAAGCAAACTCGAGAGAAAGACTCGAGTCAACCAATATAAGCTCAAGTCACAAGTTCATCTTCCTTGAAAATAAGTTTGAAGTTTAAGTGAAGATGTCTCGTATGAACATATCTCGAGTCTACAATGATCACCTCGACAACATGACTTGAGTCAATCATAGTTAGCTCGAGTCAAGCATCATTTTCACAACAAGTTATCAAGATAGCTTTTGAAAATGATTTGAGCATCGACATAACTCAAGTCATTAAGTGATAGTTCGAGTTAACAAAATACATTTTGAATATAACATTTAAATCCAAGCTCGAGTCAAGGAACACTGACTCGAGTCACAACTTTTGTATTTTGAAAATAAACTTAAGTTCACAAAACTTAGCTCGAGGCATAGAGCACAGGCTTGAGGCAACATCATTTCTTAAAACATTCCATAAGAGCCTTTAACTCGAGTCAGTGAAAGTCTAAACAAATTTTGACCGAGTTTTCAAAAGGCTTGACTAGAGTTTGATAACCTGAAACTTGAGTAAATTTGACAGCAAGTTACTGATTCAAGTTAAAACATTTTTTACTTGAATCAAGAATGCCCTAGGTCTCGAGAATGCCCGGGCATTCTCCGAATGCCTCTAATTAAAAAAAAAAAAAAAAAAAAAAAAAAAAAAAAATCTGAGGTCTTCAATTCTCGAGAGTTCGGTGACAATACCCGAGAATGCGTAGTGTATAAGAATATTGGAGAATTAAGATAAGAAAAAATGGTTTCCTCAAATTCTCGAGAATTCCATATGATTCTCGAGAATGCGAGACTTTGGCTCACTTTCACTCTTGTCAATTCTCGCAGTTCTTCGCTTCAAGATCATACAATTATGGCTGGAATGCGTTGCACAGTCCTCACTTCTCTTCCACAATCGCTCTCTCTCTCTCTCTCTCTCTCTCTTCATTGAAGATTATAGTCAATCAATAATGCTTCAAAACAGTCCAGCCCTTCTTTTTATTCATTCCAAAACGGTGGGTCCTTTAAAGCTGATCAACGAAGAGGAAATAAAATAAACGAGGTAATGATAATAATAATAACAGCAACAACTGATTTTCGCCTAAGATTTTTGTCTTCTCCTTCCTTCTTCGCCGTCATCTCTCTCTCTCTCTCTTCCGCCCCTTCAGTCTCACTGATAGAGGTCGTACCCCTCATCAATATCATAATCGAAATCTTCATCTTGTAGGGATGAATGGAAGGTCGCGGTCTCATCTGAAGCCATGGATCACTTTGTTCAATAAAAGAAACAAAGAAAAAGAAAGTAAGAAGTGATCGAGCAAGAGAAGCAGAGACGACGACGACGCTAAAAAGGGTAAGTTGGTCTTCTTCCTCGGTCGGAAAATGGGTACCCACCAATTTTGGTGGGAACCGATTTTCCCATGGATAAGGGAAAATGTCCCGCCGCCGGAAAATATTTTCCCGAGAAAATGCGAACCAAACATCGGCTGCCGAGAGAAAATGCCTATTTTCCATTTCCATCCCCCAATTTTCTTTGAACCAAACGGGGCCTAAGGAATTGGAGTTGTTTGATTTTGTTTTATGAAATTGTTTTTCAAAACAAGTTTGGGGAGAAAAAAAAATGTTTAGGTTCGGACTTTGGATAAAATAATTATTTTTCTGAATAATACTTCTTAGGCCCACATCGATTAAGAATTAAAGATGGGAGGAGTCTGAATTTTCTACAATTATACTCCAGCATTTTCTATCCAATTAGCTTGCTTATGTTATTACCAAAAGGTTACAATAGAGGGGTTAATTAGTCATGATGAAGTGATTTAGGCATCACAAACAAACATCAGGTGAAATCAAGGCTTTAGATGACTGTGATTTGTGGGGAATTCCAAGATAACAGTCTTTATCTCACTAGGTGGAGAAATTTGCACAATTTTCATTCAAAATTGTACACATAAAGGGTTTTACACTTTTTCCATTCAAAATTGTATTAGGAAGAGTTCGCAATTTTTAAGTTCACAAAAGTGTTGTTTTTATCATTTCCTTCTCTTATGTGTATTTTCACTATTGGGGTCCCAATGGTAACGAAATTCAAAAATCATGAGGCTAATTAAAATCAATAACTCGTCATGAAAAACAAACCAAGTTCAGAAGCAAAAACATTTCATCTTTGATTAACGAGAATGAACACATTTAGATAGGCAAGGAAAACAAAGGCATACCAATTGTTAAGATTTGTAATCCTTGCTACATTTTCTTAATCTGTGTTAAATATATCAGGAGTTATTTATAAATATGACTACAGGAATACTCCATCCGGTCCATAGCATAAGGACTACAACAAGGCACAATAAATAATTCATTAAAACCAAGAAATGACAATTAATTTATTAAATATATGTTAAATTGAACAAATTTCCTAACTTTATCCATATTTAATGAGGTTTTAAGGAAGATATGAAAATACATAAAGTTACGTTGAAGCATTAGTTATAAGGGCCAAATTGAGTAATCATATTAATTATTCTCCAAATGATTCATATTGTATACATCTCTAGTCCTTAATAGAAAACATATTTATCTAATTTGATTAGATTAAGGAAGTCAATTAAATTATTTAATATGAAATTTATTTTCTAGAATATCTTACTCATCTCCTTTAATTCTCTATTCCCTCTTCTCCTTAATTATTGTTGAGGGAGAATCAATAAAATAAATTAAAAAAGATTGACAAATATAAAAACTATGTCTTATATTTAAAATTAAAATTAATTCCTCAAATATATCTTATATTAAGAATAGTAAGAGTGTCAAATAATTTTTCTAGAAGTGATTTGCATAAATGGGGGGGAAGGAGTACACAAAATCTTATTTAAAGTGTATTGATCTGAAAATCCAAAAGAGTGTACAAGGGGACTTACAAAGTTATTCAAGGTAGAAGCACTATCAGTGTAATATTTATTTTTGTGTGATATATTTCTCAACAAAATAATTGAGACCCACTTAACCACAAAAGCAGAATAATTGACCATCGTATCCTATTAGCTGAGTTTCTCCTTAATGACTCCCTCAATAGACCCAACAAGTCCCAAAACACTAACAATTAAGCAAACAAGACTAAAGGACCTAAGAACAATCCATTTGGTAGTCCAAGCACCAATTTTCTTCCGCACAAAGTACATCTCCACAGGGAAGTAAATGGTCAATGGCCAAAAGTTCAAAGCGCCTAAAACTCCAAGGACCTGGTTGAAGTAAGGGAAGAGGATAGCTATGCCTGTTGTGAAAACCACATAGACTGTTCTGAAGCAGAGCCTGAATAGACTCAGCTGAAACACAGGCAAGAGTGGGAGCTTCACTGGGTAAAGTTTGTTCACAAAGTTACTGTTTGGGAACCTTCTAGAACAAAATCTATCAGCTGCTGCAAATATTGGCTGACTGTATATCTGATAACAGCATAATCATCATCAAGAAGAAGAAGAAGAAGAAGAAGAAGAAGAATTAGCAGATTATACTGTATAAGATCATAAAGATAGTGAAAAGAAATAGACTAACACACATTACGGGGCCCAGTCAAAGATTTATGAAAATATGCAGAGTTTTCTTTCAAAACTGAAAAAATATTCTCCATTTGTCTCTTAGAGTGAAACTCTATGAAGCTCCATAATTTGCACTTATGATCATTTATTCAACAATGTAAAGTTCAGGTAGTGATTAATAAAGGGAGAATCACCATGAGGTCTTAAGAAAAGAATGTAATCACCAAAAAGTCTTACAATAAGTAAATAGCATGCATCGACAAATTCTAGTATAAGAAATGACAACAGGTTTATGTTGCTCACTTGTTATTGAGATTTTTGGCGATTATATTCATTTCTTGGGACCTAATAGTGATTCTCCCATTAATAAATAGTGTGGTGTTCTATAATAAAAAAATATAGAAGGTGGTTTGAAGTGCCATTTTCCAAACAAATTTATCATTTAAATCGTTAAACTTTGTTTGGAAAATGTAACTTCAAACCACTTTTATATTTTGTGACAGGCAAGTAATACAATTAGGGGAATAAGGGAAAAAAATGATGTGGGTGTAAAGAGAAGCTATGAATCCCATAAACAACCACACCTTTTTTGTATTACTTCGTTTCTGAGTAAAAATGTAAAAATATTTGATTTAGCTAGCTTAATTTGCTGTCAACTGTCATATCTGAAAGAAAGCAAAAATCTTTCACAAGTTGGCTGCAGTTCACAAAATTGCTTATTGCTAAAAGGAGTTTGCTTTGTTTCTGTTTCAAGGTGTATCTTCTAACACTTAAAATCAGAAGGGGGAAAAAACTGTTTTCTGGCTAAACTCCTTTTGAAATAAGCAAACAAAGAAACTAAAATCTGAAGAGAAATCTCAGGCCAAAGAGAAAAAAAGCATTCATCAAAGAAATCAAACTACAAAGTATAAACTATGGTTTCTGTGGAGTGTTCACAACACAAGTACCTGATATCCTCCCACCAAATGAACAACAATGCAAGCATTAGCAAAGTCAATGAGCCAGTAAGGCTCATAGAAGCCGAAGCCGGTCAATAAGTTTCCGGGCGTATCACTTCCGAATGCTGCATATCCAAAGCATCCACAACAAAGGTAGAAGAAGGTTGTGATAAGGACTGATATAAAAGAGGCCTTCTTCATGGTCTGGTTTTCCGGTGGAGGAGACCTCAACGTATCCTACACTCAACAAAAATTCAACACTTTTGCTTCAGTTTTGAAACTACGTATTGATTGATGAGTAATTAAGTGGGATATGGAACCTTACCCCAAAAGATAGCAGTTAAGGTGAGAAAACCAACCCACTTAAATACCTCATTAACTATCGCATTCGACTCAATGTGGGACTAAGTATCTGGTACAGAGGCGCAGAAGAACAAGAAAAGAGAGAGAGAAGAGAAGAACTGAGACTAATTCTTATTCAAAAAATCTCATATACACGTGCGAGAGATATTTATCCTCTATGGCTGTTATGCCATTCTGTTGCTAGCAACTAGAAGTAGTTACAGTTATTCTCTAGAAGCTCTATGTATCTGGCACGTGTCTATCTATTATGTATCCACCACATATATATCTATTTACCACCTAACAGTATCCCATACTCTATTTACCACCTAACAGTATCCCATACTACTAAGTCTCGTGTATTATTTTCTGTGTCATTCAACAATTGGAATACGAAACTTACTTGTATTTCAAGAAGAAGAACCGAGTATGGATAAGCAAAGGCAATGTCACCAATTCCTTGGAACACTAACCACATCTTTTCAACAGAGCTACTAGTTGGTACTCCTGTTATGCTCCCCTTAATTGTCCCATTTTCTGCAATTTCAATATATCACGTAAAATCAGCTTTAAATCAAAGATTAAACCCATTTTTAGCATATACTATTACCATATCAAAACATTATGACATGATTTTGAAGCAATTAGGACTATAAAAGGTTTATTTCTTCATAACTGGTTGGAGGTAAATATACAAAAGAAATTTTGTCTCCTAAAGTGCAAAAGAGCTTTTTTTTTTTTTTTTATTGATTCTCTTGTTTCTCAAGCACAAGCACGTTCAAGTTTATTCTTTTTCCCCTAACTAAACATGTTTCCCCCACATTACACAGAGTAAAAAGCCATACTTTTCATGTTTTATAAATAGTGTGAATTGTTATAGATTATTATTATTGATGTATTGATTGATCATAAGGTTGAAATTGAGAAGTCAGAATAAAGGGAAGGAGAGAAAGATCTTACCAATAACTTTTGCGATGCCAAGTCCAAGTCCAATAAAGGAATATGAAAATGACATAATTGCAGCAACAACTGAAACCCAAGCCATATTATGAAGATCTGGTATAAATGACATAAAGAACTGTACAACTCCAAACACCACCATGAACAAGGTTTCTCCATAGTGACAAGGTGCATTGTGTCCATACTTGTGATAACAGTTTGACTTCAGAATTGCCCTGCATTATTATAATGAACTTGAACATGAACAGGAACATTTTTCAAATGAGGTTCAACTTAAATTGTCTATCAATAACACAGCAAGCAAGCAATTCAAATAAGTAATCACTTGTCGGTAGACAAACAACATAAATACTACTTCTGGACCTTTGTAGTGCAATTCGCACTATGAACGAGATCTTATATAACAACCAAAGGTAGTAACAAGAAATGGTGTAGCTTTTGTTTTCTTTTTCCAACAGAGGATATGTACCTCACACTGGTTGCTGTGGTAATAACGTAAGCGATACTAGTCCCATACAAGTTCAAACATTGGCAGAAACCAGCCAACCATGTACGTTTTCGACCTGAACTAGCACTAAACCCATTAGAAAGCATAAAAACATAAAGATTTCCAAACGAAGAAGCACACCCTCAGTTCCACACAACAAAGCAAAGCCAGAAATTATTAATCTGCACAAATTACATAAGACTTGTTCAAATCATGACATGAACTTGAGTTCCTGTAATAAATCATGCTGATTCTTGCATGATTAGAAAGTCCTCTTGCTAGGAACAAAAGGGTCTTCCTTTGTTGTCTTCCCCCCATGATTCTTAGGAGTGGTTACATGTTTAGTTTTATTTGGTTTTCTCATAAAAAATAAGCCAAACCAATCAACATATCATTTAAAATGTTTAAGAAGTTGCATTATTCATAATTCATGAACAGTACTACTCATTATACACCCCATGCAAAGTGCTGAACAGAAGACTGACATCTAATTTAGTTAAATTTTGCAAAATGGAGTACTTATTAGGCTGAGTTTCAGTAGATTTGGTTCATGGGTTTTGCTCAAGTGATATAGCTTCTTTAAGTTTTAGGAAAATCCATCTAAATAATTACCCTGGTTAAAAGAAAAAACCAACAATATCACATCACTGTTGGTTCAATACCTTCTTCAATTCAGTTGTGACAATAGAACAATGTATACTTTATTATTGGTTCGGTGTGGTTTAATTTGAATAATAAATCCAAGCCAGACTAAGCTATATGCAATGTTGGGTAACAATCAAGGAGAGTTACTACCAAGATAGGTTGTAACAGCATCTCTATAAGAGTAGTTTCTGGCGCCAGAAACAGGATCTAGATTTCTGTAACAATCAGAAAGGAGGATGGAACTAATATAGGTAACAGTAGCACAGAAAAGCAAGAAAACAGGCCCTGCAATCCAACCCAACTGAGAAATACTCCAAGCCAGAGTCAAAACACCAGAACCAATAATAGCAGTAATGATATGAGACACAGCACTCCATACGGTTCCTAACCAAAATGAAATGAATCAATCAATGAATAAAACTCAAATTAGTATGTATATAGAAACTTGGATTGTTTTGTTTTGTGACAGGTGGGTTTAGATTGATGTTTATACCAGTTCTTTTGGCACGTCCATCATCATCATAGGCAGTGGAAGAAGTTATTTGGAGGGAGTTTTGGGGAGCCATGTCTGTGTAAAACTCAGTGGAAGCCAATGTAGAAGGAGATAGTAAATTGAGTTATGCAAATTATAAATACTTGAGATTGAGAAAAATGGATAAGACTAATGTTTGGAACAGTCACCTTCAAAGAGGGTATGAGTCAGCGACAATGATTAACGGGTAGGCACTGAGAGAGAGAGAGAGACTGTGTGCAAAGGAGTATGTGGCAGAGAAAGAGGTTGTTCCCGGTCACTGAGCTTTTGAGGGTACAACGAGACATTCAACTTTTGCAAGGCACTGAGAAGTGAGAACAAAAGTGGCAAGTTGAATTTTAAAGCTCACTGTTTAATGTTTGCGTAATAGGAAAGAGTTTGTTTAGAGCTGCTAACTCATCTCACGTTCATCCTCCTGTCTATAGTATAAATCGTATTTAAATATTAATTACATGAACAAAATTAACAAATTTACTTTAAATTTAAAGAAATTTTGAACTTTACCTATATTTAAATAAAGTTTCAAAAGAGAGAAAAAAATATAATGAGTCAACATTAATTACATAGACAAAATTAACAAGTTAGTATTAATTACTTTTAAAATGAGTGATGTTATAGACAAAACCATTTTTCTATAAATGAATTATATTATAAATTAGATACAGTATTTATCTCATTTATCAAAAATCACAATTAAAAAATTAATTTTAAGTCGTAGCAAATCAACTTGTAATGGACTGGGAAGGGTGATTTTGACTTGTTAGGAGCAGTGGCAAGTGCAGACGAAGCAATGTTGATCCATATACTTACACAAAAACACCAACCAATTCATCCAATAAGAACATTAAAAAACAAAACAAAAAAATTGCTGAAAAATCTCATTGCAAAATTTATTGATTAAAGGTACTTAGAATTTGTTTAAAGACACATACGACGTATCTATCTTCAGAAACTTCATTTTAACCATATGTAAAATAAAAGATATTTACACATAGTTAAAGATATTCTACCCTCAACCGAAGAAGAGTGATTGACAAAGGATATTTTGTACATTAGTCCTTAAATAAATTTTAGTTATCATTGCCCAATTAATTTTGAAATGAGGGATTTTTTCAGTAATTTTTTTTAAAAAAAAAAAAAACTAATAAATTTTCTATAAGTTCGATTTATTTGATGGCCACAAAAAGTTTATACAGAATCAAAGAAATTGATTAAAATTGATTATTATTATTTTTATGGCTTTGAAATAAGTTCAGTCAATTGGTTTCAATCAAATCCTTACATAATATCCTATAAGGCAAAGGGAAACATTTAGGTAATATGTTTCTTCTCTTTTATGATATTCTCATGGGACCTGTTTCACCAGCAAGTGTATGTTCATGACCCCAATGAACTACAAAATTATTGTTTTATTGTTAATGATTTATTTTTTATTGAAATTTTTCATTAAATAAATTGTTTAATAATTTTTTACCAGCAAGTGATATTTTTATTAAATGTGCTGTAAAGTGTTAAACAATAAGTTAAATAATTTAATACTTATTTTTATCATGTTTTTAATTTTTTTTTTTTTTTTTCTGGGGTAAAGTAATATAAAAGTTGTTTTAGGAAGGAAAAAAATCTCATTAGAATGAAGGCATGGGACTGTACCACCTTTTTTGTCAACGTGTCCCACTTTTACTATTTAAATTTTGATAAAAGAATCCAATTTTTTTTTTTAAAAATGTACACAATTTTCTTTTTTTATGCAATACACAGTTTTCTTTTAAAAAAAAGTTAGAATATAATTTATTTACCAAAAAAAGGTTAGCTTATAATTTAGTGTATTTTTAGTTTTTTAAAAAAAACTATCCACTAACTAAATTATATATTTTTTAAAAAATAATTGATAATTTTGTTAAAAATATTTTAAAATTAAATTCATTCATTATTATTTTGAAGAAAAAATAACAAAAGTTTGATACTTGTATTTATTTTCAATAAAAACGTTTTGAATTTATTTAAAATTTTATTCAAAAAGAGGCTCGTTTATCTTTTTGTCCAATTTGTTTATAATTAAAAAACCTAAAAAAATTAGTAATTACATCAACATTCTTCTGCTTTTTTTTTTTGAAATTTGATTAAGGGTCAAAAGAAAAGAAGAATGTCGGTGTAATTGTTATTTACAGCTTACACCGCTTGCGTCCTTTTCAGCACAAGCGACAAAAACCCAATAATTTCAGTGCATATCTTTGTCAACCTGTCAATTTTAAAACCTACCCATATCTATTCCAAACAAACAGAAAATCTACCAAAAAGTGGGAAAAAAAAAAATTACTCCCTCCTATATTAAATATAAGACTAAATTGTTACAAAAAAAATATATAAGACTAAATCAATAAAAAAAATATAAGACTAAATTAATTAAATTATTGATAAAAATGTGTGTTGGCTTGTCTTAACTATTCCTTTAGTTATTTACATGGAAACGACCCCTAATTATAATCCCGGAAGATAAATTGATCGATCATATTTAAGATCAAAATAAACTCTTATACTTCCTTTCGATTTAAATTATAAGACCTAGTTAATTTTTTTAGAGAGATTAAAAAAGCTAATTAAATTACTTTCGAGAATTTGTATTTGTATTTTTTTTCTTCAAATTAATTGGTTTAACTAATAAACTAATATATAATCTAAAGATACACAACATATGAAATGATTAAGTAAGTTATTTCGCTTCCTAAATCTCTCCAAAAAAACTTAACTAAGTTTTATAATTAGGACCGGTGATAGTACTAACTTTATATTTAAGATCAGAGAAAATAGTATATATCACCATTTAAATTTCACGAACTCATTAGAGATGGGAAAAACCTCAAAAAGCAGTGATTCATGTACTAGGGGTGTTCATGATGCTCACCACTATCTATCTACCCGCCCGCACCCACTAAAAAATCGCCATGCCCAATCGAAGGAAAAGCAATCCAAACCGGGTTTGGCATTTTTTTTTGGTAGGTAGGCATCGGCATAGTATGCCACCCGCCTATTTAGCCCCGCCTAGTAGTTATCATATTTTTTTATTTTTTTAATAGAATAAAAAAAGTATTATATTTTTTTATAGAATGGTATTATATATTTTTTACAAATTATATAACTTATAATAAATATAAAAAAATATCTTCATTTCTTCAAATCTTCCCTTACAAATTATATTTAATGGATTATGGATGTTATTTAATACTTGATTATGGATATTTGACTATTTGTTAAGAAATATTATTGTCTTTTAAATTTCAAGACTTAAGTTGTAAACTTATATTTGGATATTCCGAAGTGTAGAATTATAGATTTCATTTGAAGTTTGCAATATTGTTTATTAGGTATGGTTGAAGCTTTTTTTTTCACATAAAGTGTTGCAGGTATCACCACTAGGGCAGGTAAGGGCCGCCCTGCCTATTATTGCCCTGCCCAAAAATTTTAGGGCTTCTATCAAGTAGGGCCGGGCACTTGGCTTCATTTTACAGCCCAATTATCTTTTAGGTAGAGTATCGGGCAAGGGTCTCGCCTACCCATGAACACCCCTATTCATGTACTAATAAAGACACATCATACTATGAATGACATTGTGGTATAAGCCCCAACATTTTTTTTTTTTTAGGGTTAACGTATAAAAACACATATTTTTTTTAATAAAAGTACACTCAACACCATTTTTTTTTTATATTTATCCAAAAGTGATTATATAGTTACAAAAGTAGAGTAAAAATACTCATCGATTGTTAGTTTAATTATTATTATTTTGTATTTTTAAAGGCTGATATGGATGGTAACTCAACTAAATTTCATCCCAGACAGTACAAAAATAGAAAAATTACATAAAAGGACCCAGATAGTTACATAAAAAATGAATAGTTTAAATTAATATATTTTATAAAATTATTACTATAATATTTTGTTGGTTTTTTTTTTTTTTTTTAATCTGTATTGCAGTTATAAATTATATAGATCAAATTTTCACAACTTAAATTTATTTATATCTATAATAACAGTTTTATAACATATTAAATTTAAACCTTCCATTTCTTAATGTAAGGGTTGTTATGAGATTTGGGAGCAAAAAAAGGAAAGATAAAAAAGGAGAACCCAAACCCAAGGTTGGATCAACCTTATCTACTTTTTTTTTTTTTTTTTTTGGGACCTGATCTACCTTATCCACTTTATATCATTTAATTATCAACTCTATAATTCAATTATATTTTTTAATGCCGGTCAATAAAAGTATTGACTCCATGAATAAACCACCTCATTAATTAGAGGACTAAACACTACTACTTACTAAATTTTTTAATTTTTTTGAATTTTTTAATAAGAAATATTTTAAGGGAAAAAAGACACCCCATGTGAAAGTGGTGAAGCTTAACTTCATCATTTCAAGGATCCTCATGTAATTCAAAAGGTTTGTGTCAAATGTAAAGTCCTTTATAACAAATTGATAGATTTTTTTTTTTAAAAAAAAAAAAAAAAAAAAAAAAAAGAAAGAAAGCACCATTTGGAGAGAAAAGAATTCCTAATAAATAGAAATATTATGGAAAAAAATTTAATATGGCAGACTATAGAGGATGAGACCTTATATTTAAGGTCAAACCAAAACTCTCAAATGAACCTCATACTTAATACAGGAGGGAGTTTATCTTTGTTTTGCTAAAATTTTTAATAGGAAGAAAATGCATACCACTGTTATTTTATTTTAAAATATTAATTTTTAGAAATTAGGGCTATATACTAACAATCAAGTCATGCTTAATCCTAAAATTTAAATAATAAAAATAATAATAAAAACCTAAAAATTGCATCATAAACAAATATGAAACACTGAAAAATAAAATTAAAATGGAGTAATAATTAATAATTGTTTAAAGAAGAAAAAGGAACAAACCTGACACTGGAAGCAGTTGTAAAAACATAGGTAATGGTAGAGCCACAAAGACTCTCGTTCACCAATATTGTGCACACCGTTTTATTTGTCTCCCCTATTTCAAATTAATGTATCATATGAAACAGAATAAATACTCTATTAGTCAATCTCATTTCACATAAATCATCTAGAAATATTTAAACACACAAACACAATTTCCCATTTAAGGATGCATGGACATTGGTTTAGACGTTCAATTCAATGCTTGGGCCCTACAAAGCCAGAACTCATTTTAGGATTACAATTGGGCCCTCCTATGTGAAAAAAAAAAAAAAAAAAAAAAAAAAAGAAAAAAGAAAATCAATACTTTAGAGAAAACATGTTATTCTTCTAGTTCTTATCAAAAAAATATGTTATTCTTCTAGTCTTATTTATGAGGTAGACTAAGAAGATTTTTGTTTGTCATATTTATAAATTACATTATTAATTTTTTTTCATATACATGTATAATTGTAGGGATAAAACTGAAAAATTACTAAGAAAAATTAATGAGGTTTTATTATTTATTTATTTTTTTATATAAAACATGTATGAAATGACCGATAAATAGCACGAAAAAGAATATTATAAAGCATGGTACAGGTCCTCGTAATAAGAATTGGAGGCACTATTAATAATTGATAAGTTACAAACAATGTGAGCAATGTGTAAAAAAAATATGTCTAGTTAAAATATAGTAAGTGACAAAAAAGTGAAAAACAAAATCACAAGGAACATAATATTTTTATGAACAAAAAATGTCAAGAAAACATGATTTTCAGATGAGACAGGGTAGCAGTGAGTGTTGGGGGTGAAACTGTCCATATAATGAGCCATGTATATTAATGATTTCCCCATTGTCCCTTTTTGTTTTACAGTGTAGTACTACATTTGGATATGGGCTAGACCACTATGTTCAGGCTAGTCCCCACGAGTTGGGACCATATGAGATTGGACCAAAAAACAAAAACGCATCAATTGGGTTGATATTTAGTCAACCTAACTCATAAATTCACCCCTGAAAAAAATCATCGACCCCTTTTTGGTCCCTCATTAAAAATAACTCCCTCCTTAATCCCTAATCACATTTTGAACTTCAAAAAATCTCTTCAACCTGAAAGGACTACCCACCACAACGGTTTTTGGATTTTACAGGGGTTAGGGTTTAGGATTTTACGGATTACCGGATTATTTTTCCCGGGGACTAAAAAGGGGTCCGTGATTTTTTTTTAGGGACCAAATAGGGTAACCTTTTAAAATAACTCGTAAATTCTGACTTGCCAACCTGTTTTATTTTCCTTTTTTTAAACAAAAAATTATGCTACGTTTTTCAAACTTTTTTTTAAACAATATACTGAAATTTTTTTCTACAAACCTAAACCAAGAAAAAAATGATCTCACTTCCTCAGGATTCAAACCGCTCAATTGTACAAGACATATAGCCGAAATTCATAGATACTCCTCTTATCCTATTTACTTATTTGAATGGGTATTTTTAATATTTTTCACATATACTATCAAAAATCTTAAATCTTATTAACTCTGTTATAAAATAACTTTACCCCTATTTAATATATATAATAACAAATGAAAAACAAAGTCAACCCAATAATAAATAAATGATTAAATTGTACATTCACATCAAAATTTTAATGAGGTGCCTTATAAATATGATTCAAAAAAAAAAGCTTATCTCTCTACCTTATAATAGGACTAGAGAAGGATGAGGTAAAGAGAAGATTTATTTTGATTCTATTTATAAGTCACACTAAGTTTTTTATAGGAATGTATAATTTTACGCTTTATTGATTATTATGTTTATCTAAGGCATATTTCATATTTAATTGGTATAAAATTGGAAAGTTGTTGAATTTTAAAGTAAAGCTAATGTGGTTTAAGGTTTTTATTGTCTATGTAAAAAATATTAGAAATGATTTATAAATAAGACCTAAAGAATACAATTTAAAGGCAATATATATAATATAGGGTTTATCGTTTGTCGCCACTTGACGTAAGGTTATGTCAGTCACTCCAAAACTACGTCGTTTTAGGAGTTAGAGGAATTAATGAACTCTCAAAACGACGTAGTTTTGGGGGTTTTGAGAATTAATGAAGGATCTTTTGGTAAAATTCATATAAAAAATAAAAAATACAAATACAAAAACACCCTTTATTAATTCCTTTAACTCCTAAAACGACGTAGTTTTGGGGTCACTTGATATAAAAGTGACATGACAAACGATAAACCCTATATATATATATATATATATGTGTTTGTGTTTGAGCCCAGGGGCTAAAAACATTACTCCATTGGCTCTTTAATATAAAAGATATTTAGAGAGTTAATATTAGTCCTAAATATAAAACATGTTTTTAATATTTATTAATCTTCTACTAATTTACCCTATTAATGTTCTCTTAACAATAATTATGGATGAGAAATCCTAAGAAAATTAAGGAATATGATTAGGATGTTTTAGAAAATATATGTCATATAAATTAACTTTTTTAATTGAAGCACCCAAACTGATCAATAATTAATGAATATATTAAAAAAAAAAACTTAATACGGTGGATGAAGAGTCTTCAAAATAAAGATGAGAAGTATTGACAGTTTGATCCCAATATTGGCATTGAAACCAATGATTCTTAATGGTGAAACGATTAGATTATAAAGTGGGCCAAATGAGTCCAAATCCTACTTTATTTTTAAAAATACTTTTAGAAAAGTGGGCCAAATGAGTCCAAATCCTACTTTATTTTTTAAAAAAATACTTTTAGAAACGAGTATTTTAGTGCCTGAAATATAATTGATTTTTTTAAAAGATTAAAGAAACTAAATAAATTAGTAAATTACTAAATAATATCATATATTATATATCTTTAGATTTTATATCATTTTATAAGTTATATAAAATATTTTGAAGAAAAAATAATAAATATAAATATTTTAAAATAATTTAATCAGTTTTCTTAATATTTCTAAAAAAATCAACTTATATTTTATTTAGGGAGGAGTTATTTGGTTTTTGTTTTTATCAAAGGGTACTTTCATTTAATACTTCAAAAACAAAAACTAATACAGATAAGAGTCACAATCCAAAGGTGGAGTAAAAATGACGTTGCAAGAAAACTCAATTCTTGTAAGTGGGTGAGAAATAAGCGGTACCTAGGTAGTGATTGACTGCATCAATGAAGGAGCGGTTCCTTAGCTCTCCAGTGTCCGGATGAGGGTATCTATAGCAGTCAGCTATGAGGTATGCAGATCCAATGGTTACCATTGCGAACACTAGGATGCACAATGGACCTGCGATCCACCCTAGCTGTGCCGTCGCCCATGCCAGTGACAGCACTCCGGCTCCGATCACTCCCGTTATTATGTGCGCCACCGCACTCCATGTTTCCCCTTCCCATTCAACAGAAATTCATGTTTTAGAACGAGTACAACACAAACAAACAATTTGGTTGAGAATTGTATTTACTGAATGTTAAAATAATAAGTGAAAAGCATAAAGAAGAAACGAGGTTCGAATTCTCTCATGATGTAATGATCTTAAAGCTTAATGGCATGAAGATTCCTCTGTAGGTGGGTGGGAAGTAGTGGGTTGGATTCAGCTTGAATATTGTCTGACTAATCTGCCCCTCTAAATTAAAGTAAAAAAGATTGAGCCTTTGAAAGTAAAATGCTAGTGCTCTGATTATGAGGAGAGAATTGGAGAGAGAAGAACACAGGAGAATCTGAATTCATCTTTTTTGACAGAGGAGAGAGACAGAGACAGAGACAGAGAGACAAAGCAATCAAAACAGCACAAGAATTGCTTGAAACAGAGTATACCTGTTCTGTCAAAGTCGCTGATGAGCCCTGAAGTTGAAGCACGAGCAATCAAAGGCTCACTTTCAATCATGTTCTCGCTCATTTGATTTCTCTATGTCCTCTTCACGGGCACGATTTATATATGTATGTATGTGTATATATGAAGCAGTCGAGTCAAACAGTGTGTATCTGGGAAACGGAGAAGAACAGAGAATGAAATTTGTGTGTGGGGCTGACTCTGGCTCAGAAACCTGGCGTCTCCATCCTGTAAAAGTGGTTGGATCTAAGCGAACAAGAAAGAGAAATTCTTGAATCTGATATAGATTATTAATTTGATTAAATAACTGATCCTAATCGTAATCCAAATTCAAATCCTGCTGGAGTGCTGGACCACTTATATGTAAACTGGTTGGCTCAAAGTCTGACCGTTAGCTAGGCAGAGCCAAAATGAGCTTATTAGCTTTGCACTAAGAAAATTTGGAAAAACAAACAAAGAAAAAGGAAATGAGTATACGACGCAACTTGCCTACATCATGTGACCTGTGACTTCCGGGTTTTGTGTGTTCTCTTTCTCTAAGGTTGGTTCTTGTGGGGCCAAACATACCAAATAATTCAACCAGTGATGATATTTTTTATAATGTTGTTTTTATTACTACTACTCATAATCAAGCTTCTGAAACTCAAATCGTTAGCAAAGCTAGTTAGGTACCAATTTAAGGGTTAGTAACTAAGATCAGAATCAATTCGGAGTCAGACCATCCATATGAAAATTATAGAATTTAATTGACAATAATAGAATTTAGTAGATCATATTTAACTTTATTAGTCATTTTATATTTTATAAATTAATTGGCTAAATCATATACCCTATACAAAACCTCATTCCAGAGACTTTGAAGACCTTAAAAATGTAAAAATCCAGCCCCAAAACCAAGGTTCTACTATTTGCACGAATTTTCCTTTCATAAGAACGCAAAAGAAGAAGTTGTCGGTGTTCACGAAATCGGAAGACCAGGTGAATGAACTTGGAAGCTTGAGCAATCTCTAACTATGGTGGCTGATGGGTTTCTCCTGGATTCTCTGGAAATTTCGTGGCTAGGGTTAAAAATAAGGGGTAAAACACATTTTTAATAAAGGTGAATTTGATCCGATTGATCTCAAATTAACCGCGTAAATAACTGCCCTAATTCATCTCGGCTTTTGGCTTATTTTCCAAGTAAATCCAGATTTTTCCAGAGGCTCCCAGGTTCTTACCACGTGCTCAGCCTCCTCCAAAAAATATCTAGATAATTTCTTGCTTTTGGGGAAAATTACCAGTTTTGGCCCAAAACTCTCGGAAATTACGATTTTGGCCCACATCTTTGTAATAATTACCAACTTTTCCCCACCTTTTTGTCTGCCCTTTTTGACACATGGGGCGCCACTTTGGGCCCACACACCTGCCCAAACCAATTTTTACCTATCTATTCCCATTTTGCCCCCGTCTTCCAAATGTGACCCGTCGTTTTGACTTTTACACGACTTTTCTTTCTTTTTCTTTAGGTAAATATTTTTAATGATTAAAGGGATTGGGTGATGCCTAAAAGCCCTACACCTCGGGTCTATGGTATCTAATTCCCCTTTTCATTACTTTATCAGTCCATTTCTCAGTCTACCGATCTGTGTGGGTCCCGTCGACCATCAGGGTAGTTCCTTTATACTTTTCTCTATCTTTTCCAAACTTTTCCTCCCTGAATATACACTCCCATGTGACACTCCCCCAATCTTCGTGGAAATGCGCCCCACACTTCGACTCCGCTTTCAGTCCCCAAAGGAACCCTAATCGGTCTTATCGATCCTTTTTGTCGCTTATTCACCTGTGGAACCCGTAGGACGCGTTTTGGCCGTAGTATGACTCATATTACCTGGTTTTCCTCTTTTTCCCATGGTAATCAAAATTTTAAATTATAAGGTCCATGATTTTACCGTTTAGCCCTTGCTTCTACTCCTTTTCATCATTACACCAATTAATCGACCAAAACGGGATAAAATAATACTAATAATGCCAATAATTGAAAATAAAACTTCTTATTAATTCCATAATATTTACAAGTACAATATTTACAACTGTAGGGGTGTTACACAGGGGGAGCTCGTCCGCATCTTGGCAGATCTGGATGCTAAGATCTTATTTTGTTTTAATTTCTTGATTATTTTTTTCTATATGAAAAATCATTTTTTTTAAAAAAAAGTTAGTTGAAATATTATCTTTATTTTAGATTCTCTACTATTAAAATTTTTTTTATAAAAAAAAAAAAAAAAAAAAAATCATATCTGAACGACCCGAAACTCGTCCATATAGACGAGCCGGGAATCTCATTCGCTGTTTGTCTATGTCTAGTTAAAAAAAGTTAAAAGGAAGTACCTTGTTGCCGTAAAATTAATTCCTCCACCTTTGTGGATACCCCACAACGTGGGACATTGTAACAATTTCCATAGTTATCTATCCTTCTTAAAGTTACAAGTACCAATCCCTGGGGTTTTGGTGGCCGTGTAATAAAGGTTCCTATTCTCAGTTCTCCAAGTCAAGCAGCAGCACTCAGCACATGAAACTGCCTCGGATCCCACGACCTCACATCACTTTCAAATTATTCATAACTTCCTCAGAAGCATCCCAAATGACGACAAAGACGATAAAAAATATAGGAGAATGACATGTCCCAAAACAAAGGGAATAATATTCTGTTTTTTTTTTTTTGGCTCGAAGGAATAATATTCTGTTTGAGAATGCTTATTTTCAACTTATAAATAGTTTATAAGTGGCCTTTTGTTTTAGGGGTAAGTCTGTTTGATATGGCTTCTTGTGATGATGGGTTTGTTATGTAAAAGTGGCTTTTGGGGTGAAGCCACTTGTTTGATCTTCTAGGTTCTTGTTGGCTTCATCCCTCTTCTGAAATTCCACAAATACCCTTGCCGAATTTTCTTAAAAAATAAATACTATGGCAAAAAAGAGCTAATTTGGAAAAAGTCACTTTTACCACCAGTCCACCACTATTTCAAACACAAATTACACTTACAAGATGACTTTTAGAAAAAAGTCCATCCGAAAAAACGAGTTTTCAAAGATAATTGATTTACTTGTTAATTCTCCTGTATGTTATTTCCTTTAACAAAGACTTAAAAACCAGTCTCCCAATAATATATATGATGCTGCCCGGACTGCAACCGGGCGAATATATCCCTATTTATAGATTGCAGGCCACTTTTCTGATCTCTGGGACGACTTCCCTTACTTTCATGCACAAAAAGAGAGATCAAACATAAAAATGAGCTCTGGACCGTGACCTCAACCGAAAAAACCATATGTCCATCTCCCCCTTTAATTTCTTAAAGTATGAGAAAGCCTCAGCTGTGTGTGGAAACTTTGTCTTCATCCTCACACATTGTTGTCTTTATTCCCGGCCTCCACAACCCGCCATAGAACGCATCAAGTGAATAACCTCTTGTGCATTTTTGGGTCGTAGGCCTGAAGTCTTGGATTCTTTTTGGGTGGTCCTTCTTGAAAATTAACACAATAAGAGCACCAATGATGTCATCAATTAATGAAGGGTTTTCAAATACCTCCAGAACAAATCGAATCACAGGGTTGCCCACATGGTCACATTGGCTTTGAAAGAAGAGGGCATTTGGGCCGTCCGACCCTGGAGATTTTAGCCTATGGCGTGTGCAGTTTAAGGCTTCAGTGCTTCTCTTCTTCTTCACATACTTGACGAGGAAAAACCGTAGTTCTTAGAATTGGATTGGACCAACCGATTCAGCTAGGAAATTGGTGAAATGGTCATCTAATCGGTCAGAACCCGTCGGTTTGACCGGTTCAATATTTTTCAGCATTTCATGACTTCAAAAATTCAGATCTAATTTTACATATTTTCAAAAATTACAAATTGAGACTATAAAAAACTTGAAATGTCTACTTTCTAATGTAAAAAGAATCACTAAAAAATATTATCATTTGATCATAAAAAAAATTCTCAAATTCCAAAACTCTTCGAAAACCTTGAGATGTGATATCCAATAATTGTTCTTAGTGTTTCTAGTTCTCAAACATTCAAATTCCGCCTTTTGACTTATAAGCATAAGGGACTGAGTTACAAGCTGATCAAAAGTTTAGAGATTGAATTATAAGTGAGTCAAAACCTTAGGGGCCAAAAAATTAATTTCCCGATTGTATTAAATGGAAGTTAGTTAGATTTAACTGTTTTGCTTTGTAATTTTAAAAGTTTATGGTTACTTTTGTAACATCCTAAATTTCGGGATTTGAAATTTGAAATATTTTATGTAAATTAAATTATGGAAATCTTGGCAAAGGAAATTTAACTGAGAAATAAAATACTTAAATGGAATTGGGGATTTAAAAGTTTTAATAATTATCCAATAATTGTAATTATATAAGTAATGGATTCAATTTATAAATAAGAGTTTTGAAGAGAATCGAAGTGGGTCATTTGTAGTAGTCTCGCAATATGTACATATATTCTCAAGCAAGCCCAACTCTCTTATTCAACATTGGGTCAAAAGCAACAAAACAAGACTCTTATTTATGTAGATATATAACATCAAAACGATCTCACTAATCCATCTCATTTATCCATTACCTAACAACAAAATCCAAAAGCCCATATCAATTGCCCAACACATTTATACCCACGTGCTCCTATATATTTATGCAAAACCATTTTTTTTTTTTTTGATATAAAAAAGTTTTGGAGAGGTTCGACATCGTCCCCATCATGGCCAAGACGGCGGCACTACCGGCTCTATGAGCACTTATCGGACTTACGAGATCGCCTACTCAAAGGAGTCCCAATGCGGAGGATCAACCCACGACCCAAGTGGCCTAATCCCCGAATCCTTCTTACCATCTACGCCAACTCTCATCGCTTATGCAAAACCATTTAAAAACAATGGAACCAACCCAATATCCTTCCAGTGAACCCACGCCATTTATTCCAATTGCATCTTTCGGTCCAACTACACCATATGACCCAAAGCCAATTGATTATCCACATTTAATCTATCATCCCAGCTGCAACACGTAGGAAAGTAACCAGATCACGTTGAGAAAATAGAGCCAGCAAAATATCAGCGAAGATCACGGGTTGCAGGGAGATTATGTAATACCCTAAAATTCATGTTTATCACAAATATTATATTTTGATAAAAAGTACCTATTAAAAATAGGTGAATATGTGGTCTCAAAAATTGAGTAACATATTTATGTTAATTTAGGGAATTTTCTCTAAGAATTAAGGTAATCAAGAACCAAATTCTCCAATTTTATTTTAGGGATCATAAATTGCCCTAGAATTATTAAATTAATACATGGTGCATAAATGGCCATGAAAAGCTAAAAAGTTGTGAGGAAATAATTAAACCAATTAGAGAAAATTACCAACAATTAGTGGATAATTCAATCTATGTTAATTGAATTATTTTCATAAACATTCACAATTAGTTTAGTGGCATATGTTAAACGCCTAATTAAGGATGGATTACCTTAATTAAGAAACAAGGGCTAGTGAAGGGCTAGGATTAGCATAGAAGTGGTTTCTAATTAATCTTAGAACCAATCATATTTTGACAATTACACTTAACTACTTTATTAGGGATGCTAATTAAGATTAGTTATGGAAGGCTAAGATTAAATCTAATAAAGCTAATCTAAAGGCTTGAAAATGGATTTCATAAAGCATAATCCATGTGAAATTAAATCCACCAATAAGAAAAAAGAGTTGTGAGTGTGTGTGTGTCTAGTATATAAGAGAGAAAAAGTCAATTGATCCACCAATAATAGAAAAGAGTTGTGAGTGTGTGTGTGTCTAGTATTCAAGAGAGAGAAAGAGAGAGAGAAGAAAGAAAACTAAAGCAAATTTGATAAAGTTTGAAATCCTAGAGTAAATTGGATAATGGTTTGAAATCCATAAATATCGATGTACACGAAAAGCTCAAAACAACAAATAAAGTGAGAATTTATACAAATTCAAATAGTTGTGAAGAAGTAGGAACACCGGAGAAAATATAAGGACTTATCTTGAACCCACATAATTTAACCTCGAAAGTAAGCCTAGTAAAGGCTATTTTTGCAACGTTGAAGAATAAGTTTAGTACAACCAATGGGGAATCTAATTAGACCATAAATCTAGATATCCAACTACTAATTAAAAAGCATACTCAGAATTTAAAAGTATTAGTGATTGATCAAGCAACCAAAAATAGATTTCATTAAAGTGAAATATACTATAATAGGGCACATGTGGGATTTAATTTTGGAAATTAAGATAATTAGCTAAATCCAATGTAATTGTTTCTAACCAATGGGAGGCATTTGCTTACAAATTGTCTCTTCATAGAAGCACAAATTAATTTTAGCCAATTTGATGAGAAAAGATAATCCAAGGGATAAAATCCATAAGCCTTTTGCTATAAATAGGGGGCTTTGGTCTTCATTATTCTTCACCAATTCACAAAGAAATCTGATTCTAAGAGTAAGAGAGTGAGTGAGAGCCTTGAAGAAAGGAGGAGCAAGTTCTTGGTAAGTTCTCTAGCTCTAGCTTTAAGTTCTTTAAGTTTTAGTTCTTAAATTCATAGTTAGAAGTAGCTTTGATTTAAAATATGCTAGAGTAATTTTAATATCATGTTTTTATAGTCAAAAATAGTGATATTTCGAAAATTAGATGAGCCACTTGGTATAGCAAAATTTCTGGAAAACTATGAGCAAAGTAAACTAAGCTACTGGCGAAAATTCATCGGTTAGAAATCTCTGAAATCAGTGATAGAAATGCCCATATTTTATGTTAAAAATGTAGTTACAAATTTCTGAAAAAATTCATGGTTAAAGTAGACATATAGGGATTTTTAAATATGTCAAGAACATGTCAAAATGAGTTCTGTACAAGGAGATAAAATTTCTCAAAGTTGGGCTACGAATTTCTGGAAAATTTCTGGGCAGAGGCTCAAAACTTTAAAACTGGGAGTGATTCGTGTAATCTGGGCAAGAGTGATTATTTTTAATTGAAATTAGACATCCTAAGGATTCCAAGGAATTTTACGGATCCTCGTTTCGATTTTTATAGAATTAATTATGATTTTTCAAAGTTAGACAAAATGCTGCCCAGATTTGTACCAGCGTTGTTCTACGAATTTTGAGGAAAAAAAGTGGAAAATAAATGTTGCAAGGGCAAAATAGTCATTAGTAGCCAGGATATCCCATAGGATATTATTTTTAAATTAATAAATACGATATTACCATTATAGGATACGCGTGATCACCGCCCGATGGGCAACGTACCGACAACACCGACGAAGGTACGGACGCGTCTTAACACTAACTCGATGTTTCTTTTGTATATCTATATGTGATAGATATGTTCATAGACTATGAATCTGTTTTTAAAAGAATTGTTCATACACATACAGCTTTATACGGGTTATAGTCATGATAACGCCGTTGAGTTTTCCTAGCGGCGAGGACACGGATGTACACCGTGGGCACGGTGAATAGTGCGGTCGTAATAACATTCATATGCGGTGGCTGTGTTGTTATTACTTGTTTTTATATATGAGAATATAGCTGTGATGTCATGAGATAACCGCTGTCATACATAACGTACATGAACATGAGGTTAACTGCTACGAGGTTCAATGGGTATTGAACCTCGGCTCTTACCATAGCTTCGGGATCCGGAGTAAACGGGATTGAAGACAAGGGTAAGCACAGATGTAGAAACCGGCGAGGAGAAAGTACTATTGACATGTACTTTACGATATCGACATTAGAAAAAATTGTAACGCTGTTAAAAGCACATACATTACAAAGGATATTTATCGGTTACTTTTCAATACTATTTACTTCCGATACTCTACTCTGATCAAATATTTCTGAAAACGTTTCCGAAAATTGGGATGTTACAGATTATGAGCAAAAGATAACCAGCCCATGCTTCTCCCCACGGTTCACGCAAGTGCAGACCATGCCCATGCATCTCGAGCCCTGCAACTTAACACCAATATCCATTGTTCATTTCTACCTCGGACCGTTGGCTCGCTTCTTGGACCGACACTTGGGTTATTATATATTCATTGCTTCTTGGTTTCCCTCATTCACGTTACCTTAACCAAGAAGGAGAAAGGAAAGACAAAAAATTAGAGCCTGAGTCCGAGAGAGAGAGAGAGAGTCTACTAGTGAACTTTTTCCTCTCGCAAAACGTATCCAAAACGGGGGTGTGGGTTCAACCGAGAACACAAGGAGCAAGCCAAAAACTAAAGGTAACCATCGGGTCTATCATCCTTCTTGTTTCTATGATTTCTAGTGTGAGTTTTAGAGAAATAAAACAGCCAATCTCTACCATATGAAACAAAAAAAAAAAAAAAAAAACAGGGACGTGGTGCTTCTATGTTAGCGTTTCAATATTAATAGCCTTGGAAGAGAATATATATATATATATATACACACACTATTATATAAGTTGCTGTGTGTATAGGAACCAAGGGGAAGAAGATCACTATTAATATATATTAATATGCATTGCAATCTTTGGGAAAATATTGGAACGTTGTTGTAGAACGTGTGTGTATATTTATATATCTATTTTGAACATGGGAAAATAAGAAAACTTTGTTGTCAAGACATGGCTGTCATATGTGGTTTGGAAATTAATAAGACTTAAATGATGGATATAGGACCTATGTATCTGTACGTGTATGCCATTGTAGCATGGCAGAAAGAATTTATATTGCAGGATACTTATATGGAAGTACTGAGTGATGCACTAAAATATCATTATATTTAATGACTTTGAAAATAATTGCAGTCTCTTGAATGACTATTAAAGAACATTAAATATATCATGCATAAAAGTTTCTTCAACAAACTTCCAAGATTATGCAAGACTCATCAAAACACTCGTTCAAAAGCATTCCATAGTGTTCAATATATATTGCAAATTCTTGAAGAACATCTAGAACCCACGGAAGATATGTTGCAGAAGTTTTTCTTCAATAGGTCTCTAGAGGATTTTCAAAATCTCTATTATAATTTTATTATACAAAATGGGAGTACTTTTCTGTGCTTACTCGTAGTACCTTATCACATAATTTATTACATGCACAATTACACCACCGAATATCCCTCCTCGGCTGTCAACAAATCTTGGAGTCAATAATAATTCTTAATCCTCAAACATGACTATTTTATGGCTTACTCCTTGGCGGCCATTTCCATGGTATTTGACTATCTATGTATGATCAGGCTTTGAAGTGAATAATACTAAAACCGAGAAACCAAAACTCTATATTTGGTCTTTCAAAAAAAAAAAAAAAAAAATGAAATGACAAGTATCAAATATTGTTAATTCTTCACATATGATGAAACACAATTTATATGGTGATTGATATATATAAACTCCTAATTTAAAGTGTTAGAATAGCCTGGAGTTTAAAATAATTGTAGGTAAATAATAAAAATTAGTAAAATAGTAATAAAAATAATGATAGTAATAAAATAAATAAATAGTATTAAATCATATTATTATTATTAAAATTTTGTATTTTTTTTTATTTTTTGTATTTTTTTTAAATTTATAATTTTGATTATGTAGAGTTTTAGAAGAGTTATTAATGGTTAGTAAATTGGTTGTGGTAGATTGATTTTTGGCGTGTGTTAGAGCTCTTGGATTAGGAGCAATGTGATAATAGTTAGGCTTCGCCAAAAGGTAACCACTTTCCACTTGTTATTTGTACTAGTATGTTGTTTGTGAGTATTTTGTGAAATGATTATAAATATCTTAATAGAAATTGCCTTGCGGAACCTTATGATTTGAATTTTGAATATATATACATATTTATTTATTTATGTATAAGAATTGAGAATTTTGATATTATGATATTTATTATGATAATTATGGAAAGGGTTGAATTGGGAGGAAATGAAGTAATATATTCCACCACGTGGTGAGGCCTCTATTGGTGCACGATGGTTGGCTTTTTATTGTCCCACCTGTTCAATGAGGGACTGGCCCACTAGTTCAATGAGGGCTTACGACACCCCACCGATTTAATGAGGGGAAAAGACCCATGGTTTGGGACATGTGCTCTGGGGATTTTGGCCGGTCCTCATCACATGACCAATGAGCTTTTAAGTAACCAGTAACATGGATGTAACTTAGCCCATGGGTCTAGTCGGAGGAAATAAGGCGGTTCGGTTGGATTGATGGGAGGCACCTTGGGGATTATGTTAGTGAAAATTGTAATATCCTAATTTATGATATGAAATTTTGTGATTTGGATAACGGTGATATATATATATATATATATATATTTTTATACCTTGTTATATAGATTGTTCCACTTGGCACCTCACTAGCACATATTAGTATTCGTAATAAGTCGGATTGATGGTTACCTACATTTTTCAGGTGATAGCTCCCGTGCAGGTCCATCAGGGAAGACTTCGGAAGCTTAAGCTACTTCTTCTGACAGTAGTGCTTCCGTCGTTTGGTATATGTGGGATGATTGTATATTGCTATGTTAGAGTTCATTCTGCATACTCTAATTTATTTGTATATTTTGATATATGATAAAGCATTACTAAGTCATTGATCAAAATATTATATAGTATTATGTTATTTAAAATGGGGGATGTTTCAACTTTTGCTCCAAAAAAAGTTTATGGTTACTTTTACACGTTTGATAAAAGTTGAAGGTTGTTTTAGAACCTTAACCCTTAATCAATTTGCTTATTTTGATACATATGCAAAGTATATCTTCCACCACATATGGCAATATGAAGAGATCTATGATTAAAATAACTTAGAATTATAGGAAAATTATCCAGCAGAAAATTCTCATAGGTAACAAACCCGTGAGAGGTTCTCATGAAAAACACATTGTCTAAAATTCTTAGACATAGAAACTAGGATACAAGCCCATAATATGAAGTTGGAGCATATGAGTTGAGCATTTGTGAGAAATTGTGAAGAAACTGAAAAGTATAAATCATAATTTATCTCAAATTGATGCTCCCTCAAAAATAATTAAATAGGAAAGAGAATGAAGAAATTGAGAAAGATTACTAAGATGTTTTACAAAATATATGTCATATTAATTAATTTAATTAATTTTTTTTAATATAATTAAATTAGGTAAATGTATCTTATATAAAGATAGGAGGGAGTATAATTTTTTTGGGGGGATTTCTTTCACATAATGAAAATGAAAGAAAAGAAGATTAGAGGGGCAAAAGTGGGATAGGAAGACGTATTTAATCAAAGTTGTGAGATATCCCAAATTCCCAATCACAATTACAAAACTTAATACCATTTCTGTCCATTTATAAATCGGGTTTGAAATCTCACATACCAAGGAGAGGTAAGTATCTCAATATTATAGAACAAACTTCCAACTTTACCCTCATTTATGAATGGGTACCTTTTAAAATTTATTGTCAAATCTCTCTCATATTTTTCTCTTTCCAACATGGCTAGCCAATCTCTCTCATCATCATTACTAAATGAAAATTGTCACAATCTCATTTATTTGGTGAAAATAGACTTATAAAAAGGACCAAATTTTTGGTCAAACCTTTGGAGACTTATAAATAGGGCCAGAGTGGTATAAAAAAGCGGTTGGGGGTCTTAAAAGAACATCAATCATAGTTATGATTTGCCCATTTTAGACATTTCAGAAAAAGGAAAAACTTGGATAGACTTAAAATTTGTTTGAATTGATTTTTTAGCACTTGTGTTTTATAAGGTACAAATAATCGGTTATCGTACTCAATACTTGTAATATTTTTTATTAAAACAATTTAATTGGATATAACGATAGGAAATGTTCTATAAAATATCCTGAAATAAAATTATATTTTATTTAAAAACAAAAATAAATATGATGGCCACATCGCTTTCGCCCCGTGAATCTATACTCAATCGTGGTTCATATTCACTCCCCATTTCCCATATTCCCAACTCCTTCCTTTGGTATGAGGAATTTAGGGGAGAGGGAAATGTTTTATGAGTTGAATTTTTAAGGAAATTGAGAAGGGGAGCTATAAAATTTTGATTTAAAAAAAAATGTATAAGATAAAATAATAATAATAATTAATTAAAAACTTTTTAACTCAACTTCTCTCTATTTTTTCTTTTTAAATTCAACTTAGAAATTTTTCCCTCCTCTCCACTCATACCAAACAAGCCCCAAGAATGTGAATATGTGTGCGTGTAAGCTTTGAAAGTTGATAATTTATCTGTCAACCTCAAAAAATTACGGATGAGACTTTATAAAGAACTTGATATGTCTACTTTTAAATACAAAAAATCGATTTGGTTCTTCAATTGATCTATCAAATAAATTCACTCTGATTATACTAATTTACTTTAGTTTAACTAAATGTGTTGTTACGCTTTTATCTTCCAATTCCTTAAATTTTCATCTTCAGAAAGTGGCCTTGATTAATCCTCCATCACCAACTTCAAATAACTGAATTAAAATTTTTGAGATGTTACTAGATCATCTGCAAGTTGTCTAATCTTTTCCATTATTGCCTTTTAAAAAAAAAAAAAAAAAAAAAAAAAAAATTGACCTGCCCCAACTAATTAAACCAGAGGACGAGGGAAATACGCTCGTATTGCAATCCTCATTGATCTAATGAAACCTTTGGTGCCTTGGATTAGAGTGGATGGGAGATAGTATGGTGTTGAATACGAAGGCCTGCCAGTGATCTGTTTTGAGTGTGGCAAATATGGACACTCAAAGGAAAGGTGTAACCTAGGAGGCCAGTCAAGTGATGCCGATCATCCATCAGGGAAAAGGATTTCGAATTTCACTCCGACTAGCGAGGTCGCTACGCGCCGTCCTAGATCAGCCGTCGCTGAAGGCTCATCGGATCTTACTCCGTCACCGTATGGGTCATGGATGCAGGTGAGGTATCCCAAAAAGAGAAACAAGCAGAATTGGGGGAAATCACCTAAGATGGTGGGATCGTATAATAATGGTGGATCACGCTATAACATTTTATTTGAGAATGAGGATTTGTCGACTAGTTCCACACAGACAAATCCCACGTCTATTCCCATGCCAACCTCTTCCACGCCTCCAATCTAGCTGACAAATGGTGATTGTCATAAAGAAGCCACACGTGGGTATTCGGGGACTCAGAAACCTGGACGAGGGAGTGATAATGACAGCGGTGCATCCAAGTCCCAGAAACAGGGCTCTCATAGGCCCACGACTGGTCAACCTCATAGTACCCAGGTGTACAAAAAGAAGGAATCACATGCTAATCCCCCAGTTGAGCCACGTCCGACGCTATCATCTGGCAAAGCCCAGATAACTGGGGCATCGCCTATCAATTTGGAGGTGGGCTCGGGCCCACAACGCAAAGATAACCCTTGCCAACCTCACTTTGGAGCGTTGGGCCATACGGAGAACTAGATAGTAAAGAGAAAAAGTAGAGCGTCGATTTCATTCCCGTAATGCACGAGTCATCCCTGAACGCCACCAAGCACACGGTAGTATCCCTCAAGTGTACCAGAAAAACCCTTAATGAAATTGACAACCAAATGTTGATTGAAACACCGGTCGTGCCAAGCCTCAGGAAGCTTAGAGACTGTTGGGAGGCAAGGAAAGGAGAACACTTTGGTTAAATCCGCCTCCAAAAAGCCAATTGCACACGGTGTTAAGCTTCAGTCCAGCGCCTCCCGCAATCTTAAAGTACGAAAGAAAACTCAGGGAGCTCATATTTTGAAGGATGCCTTAGAAGTTCTCAGGGAGGAATTAGTGACTCCGAATGAAGGGCAGGTGGCCAGGGATGCTCCCAAATGGAAATATCGACGCGGCCAAGGAGTGATGACGACCCTTCTGGGTCCGGAATGTCTGTTTGATACTATCCCCCTAACGTCTTTATGGTTTTGCAGATATTTGTATGGAACTGCCAAGGAGCAGCTAGCAAAAGTTTTCATTGCACATTCATGCAATTCATGTCTGAACATAAATCGAAAATGGTGGTACTGGTAGAACCCCGGATGTCTGGAATCAAGGCCGACAGATTTATCAGGCGTTCAGGTTTTGAATGTTCCTACCGTCTAGAGGCGCGGGCCTTTCAGGTGGAATATGGGTACTATGGAAGGAGGAACTAAAAGTGTCAATCGATTTGTGTCATTCGCAATTTATTCACACCACCATAGGAACCATGGATGGGACTGGATCCTTCTTATTTACTGTAGTATATGGGAGTCAGAATTATACAGTAAGGAAAGAATTATGGCAGGCTTTATCTACCATTACAGACAATGTGCAGCTACCATGGCTTATGGCAGGGGACTTTAACGCTATTATTATGGAAGAAGACCGTGTTGGGGGTGCCGAAGGCCGACGAAGTGGTTGTAGGCTATTTCGCTCCTTCCTCTTCGATAGTGGTCTTACTGATCTTGGCTTCTCCGGTCCACGATTTACGTGGCGCCGTGGTACTTTATTTCAACGGCTTGACTGTGCCCTTGGCAACTTCAGCTGGCTAAATACTTTTCCTACGTCCTTGGTTAAGCATCTCCCGAAGATCAAATCTGACCACCGTCCGCTGTGTATCCAGGTTTACCAACATCCTGTGCTCCCTCGGCAACCAGCTCCTAGATATCTCCAAGCTTGGGCCACATCAGCGTCCTTCGAACAGGTGGTTCAAGCAAACTGGGATAACACAATGCCTATCTCTACCTCTATTGATCAATTCACAGCGGCTACAAAAGTATGGAATAGTGAGGTTTTTGGTAGGATCAATTATCGGAAGTGCAGAATTCTAGCAAGACTAGGGGGTATTCAGAAAGCTCAAGAAACTCACCCCTCTCCTCGGTTGGATCCGCTTGAAGGTAACCTAAGGAAGGAATTTGAACTATTATGCGAGCAGGAAAGCTTGACTTGGGCCAAACGAGCGAGATACGACTGGCTAAGATTTGGAGACCGTAACACAGCTTACTATCATACTACGGCTATCCAACGAAGCCTCCGGAAATCTGTACTTGCTTTGAAGAGTGATGTAGGAGTTTGGTGTACTGATGAGGCGACCATCCAGAATTGGGCTTTGCTTTTCTATCAGAAGCTCTATACAGTAGATGAAGTCCAAGTGCCTCCCTACTCAGGGCGGGATTTTTTTCCAAGTGTTGGCGACTCTATGACCAGAACCCTTAGTGCCTCTATCACCCTGAGCGAAGTTCACTCAGCCTTGTTCCAAATGAAGCTGCTAAAGGCACCAGGTATTGATGGGTTACATGCAGCATTCTTTCAAAACCATTGGAAGATTGTGGGTCCCTCTCTTTTTTGAATGGTATCCCAGTTCTTTGAAGCAGGTATCTTTGAACCTCAGTTGAATGACACTCTTATCACCCTGATCCTGAAGATACTCCATCCTGAACATATCAAAGAGTTCCACCCAATAAGCCTTTGCACAGTTCCATACAAGATTATTACCAAAGTGTTGGTAAATCGCCTTAAGCTTTGGCTTCCCCAGCTCATCCTTCCCACTCAAGCAAGCTTTGTGGCCGATAGGCAAATCACTAACAACATTATCATCGCTCAAGAGGTGATCCACTCCATGAGAACAAAACATGGAGTAAAGGACTGGATGGTGATTAAAGTGGACTTGGAAAAAGTATATGATAGACTGAGTTGGGATTTCATTGAAGAAACACTCCTGGATGCGGGTCTCCTACAGAAGTTTGTACAGGCAATTATGGTATGTGTCTCCTCCTGCCAAATGAGAGTTGTTTGGAACGGCCACAGATCTGAGAGGTTCACTCCTTCTCATGGTATTAGGCAAGGTGATCCCCTATCGCCTTACTTATTTGTCTTATGTATGGAGAGACTATCACAAATAATCAACCAACAGGTGGCGGATCGCGACTGGAAGCCAATTCATATGGGTAAAGGAGGCCCCCCATTATCACATTTGTTCTTCGCAGATGATTTAGTTCTCTTTAGCTCCTGTGAGGACTCTCAGGTTACGCTTATACATGTATCCTGAATGACTTTTGTGCCAGCTCCGGTCATAAAGTCAGTAACTCGAAGACATCTATCTATTTCTCCAAGAATGTGCCTCCTGCTACTCAAGTAAGGGTGAGTGGGGAACTGGGGTTCAAGAAGACGGATGACTTAGGGATGTACCTGGGGGTTCCATTACTACATCAACAGGTCTGGGCAGGTACCTATGCATATTTGGAAGAAAAGGTTGTTAGCAAGCTCTCCGGATGGGCAGCAAAGACACTCTCCTTAGCGGGACGGATTACGTTAGCCAAAGCAGTTCTAGCAGCAATTTTGGTGTTTGCCATGCAGACAACCAAACTACCACTAGGTCTATGTCATAGGCTGGAACATTACATCAGAAGTTGTGTGGGGGAGTTCTGGCACTGACCGGCGACCAGCCTTGGTTAAATGGGAAGAGATGTGTAAACCGGCGAAGTTTGGTGGGTGGCTTTAAGAATCTAGAGACCCAAAATAAGGCATTTCTCATGAAAGTGGGTTTTGCAGTGCGTGCTCGGCCATATTTGCTATGGGTTCAGGTGTTGCGTTCTAAATATGGGTGGGATACCCAACAAGGGCCCCATAAGAAGAACCAGAGTTGCTCCTTTCTATGGCGACATATAAAGAATGTGTGGCAAGATGTAGAGTTGGTCTCAAGGTGGGATTTAGGGAATGGCACTACCATACGGTTTTGGGTGGATAGTTGGGTGCCAGAGGTGGGTCCTCTCAAGCTACTTGCATTTAGAGATATCACACCTGAAGAACTATTGCTTCCGGTGTCTCACTACGTGTCAAACAATAGTCAGTGGTGCTGGAGTTTGTTTGAACAGGATTTGCCCCCCACGTTCCGTCGCACATCTCGGGTTGCAAGCCACCAATCGGTGATGCAAGGGACGCCGTTGTTTCTAGGACCGATCAACCGATGGCAGGTTTTCGGTGTCTTCGGCCTATGAACTGTTGTGTAACGACGATGGCGATAGTCCTGATCGACTTTGGGAGGTGATATGGAAATGGCAAGGTACCCAATGAGTCCGAGTGTTTCTTTGGCTTGCGGCACGTTCAAATCTCCTAACTAATGCGGAACGTCTGAGACGTCATATGACCTCTACGGCTAGTTGCTCTAGATGCGGGGCGAACTTGGAGGATATAGATCATGTATTGTGTCAATGTAGATATGCGCAGGACGTATGGCGTATACTATTACCAGCCACTGATATGCACGCCTTTGGCCAATCTGAGCTTCGTGCATGGATGCTTCACAACCTTACCAGGCCCAAGTCAAGTCGTGATGGTAGTAGTAGCTGGGCGTGTCTCTTCGATCTGACCTGCTGGAAGCTGTGGGATGCCAGGAATAAGGCGGTGTTCCAAAATTGTCATACTCAGCGGGCTAATCTGGTAAAGGAGATAGGGATACTCTCGGAGTTCAGTGCACAAGCTGTAGATATGTCTAAGAAGCTACAGGACAGTAATCTAAGGAAGATGACTAAGCTCATTGCATGGTGTAAACCTCAACAGGGGTTGATCGCTCTTAACTGTGATGGATCCCTTAAACGCCATTCTATGGAAGCAAGGGCTAGCTGCATCATTAGTGACCATGAGGGTACCTGGCTAGGAGGTTGCTGTCGAAATATTGGGGTATGCACGTCTCTTCAGGCTGAGCTCTGGGCACTAGTGGATGGGCTGGAGATGGCATGGTCATGGGGTTATAGGGATAAATAAATTATTAAGGGGCATGAGGGTAATTTGACCCAATTTCTAGATCTCTCTTTGTTCCATATAACTTGATTAATAATTTGTCAAGTTTAGTGACCCAATTTAAAATTTGAGTAATTCAGTTGACTTTTAATAGGATTTTTCCTTAAAATAACTTAGAATTATAGGAAAATTATCCAGCAGAAAATTCTCATAGGTAACAAATCCGTGAGAAGTTCTCATGAAAAACACATTGTCTGAAATTCCCAGACATTCAAACTACGATACAACCACGCATTCGTGAATTAAAGTTATCACGAAACAAACATTGTGAGAAATTCACACACACAAAACTGTGAGAATTGTTTATTGAACTACATAACCTAACACATATTCCTCACAGAATTACATCTGTAAGAATTCTCGTCGATATTAAATCATCAGAAAACATTATTCATAAAAACCATCTTATAGGAAATTAAATTCTGTGAAAAACTTTATTAGTCGACATAAGCTAACACAAATAATTTTTGAATAATTCTGGAAACATTGATTTTGTCCAACACATCAGATTCGTATAACCAATTCATAATGAATTTTCTCATAAAATTAAATAAATTCTCATTCTCTCAATTTAAATTGTCATATAAATATATGATTTTTCTTTTTCTCTCAAATGTCACATAAAACTAATTTACTTACAATATATATGTATCACATCATGATTAATGTTTGAAAGTTACATACAAAGAATACTCACATCTCATGACTAATGTTTCATGTTAGAGCATATGAGTTGAGCATTTGTGAGAAATCTGTGAAGAAACTGAAAAGTAGAAATTCTAAGAAGAAAACATAGAGGCGGGTTTGGACCTTGACATGGTAAACTCCATCAGTTACAAGATTAGCAAGCTTGTTTATTCCAATGTATATATCATATCATATCATGCTTAATGTATGAATATTTATATATTTAAATTTACTAATAATTTGTACAATTATACATAAATAAGGGATTTAAAGAGCTTAATTATATAATTGGAGGTTATATTAATAAATACTAGCAGCACTTCAATTTCGGAGTTATAAGATATACATAATAACGTTAACCATGCGATAGAATACCATAACATTATGAACATTCACACCATAATATTTAAATTTGCAAATAAATTGTTAACATATATTAAGATTTTAGAAGGACCAATAATTACTTTTTATTGATTGCATATATTAACAATATGAACATTCACACACCAAAAAATTTGATTGCATATATCACTCATGAACATACAGTTATTAATGTCACAATATCAAACAATTATAATAATTTCTCCTACATAAGTTAGTCGAAATAAATTTAAACAATAATAAATTTCAATAAAAATAAAAATAAAACATTATATAACATTCTAGATTTATTATTATTTTTCCTTGGCTTTACAATAAATTTGAGTATCTTTCTCTACAGCTCATTGCCTCTTTTTGACATTTTCCCTAACATTTTATGTTTTTTCCCTTTCATAATTTGACCTTTATTTTCAACACAGTCATACATATTTGTCTATGACTTCTGTCCATATTATAACAATTGTTCATGACTTTATATCCAAATATCATTATTCTAATATTATCAAACATTTTTGTCTCTAATTCTCAATTTAGGCAAAATATGCTAAGTAGTTTTCAGAATTATTAGCCTTAAAAACTATTACTCTTGAGTGACATAATTCTCTACAAGTTATTTGTCTCCGGACAATATATATAGCAAAAATACTTTTTCAAAGCGGAAAAGCTCTTTTGTATCATTATATTCAATATTTAGAGCATAATCCTTCGGGCCTTAATATTTTTAAACAATCTAGTGTTACAAAATTTTTCTTGTCATGCCATTAACTGGAATCGATAGTGTTCTTTTACAAAAGAACCATTATAAAAGTGATGAGACTTTTGGTTTTCAAATCACAAAATTAAAAGTATTATGACTACTAGCCATTCAATGAAATTAAAATATCAATAGATATATCCAATTGATTAATATAAACATATGTAAGAATAAAGCTTAAACTTTAAATGATAAAATAAAAAACATAAGTATAACATCAAATAAGGACAAAAGAAGAAAGAAATACAATACATTTGCAATACTAAATAAATATTCACAAACATGTATTATAAATAAATGGTCTATAAATCCCATGGGGAGTAACTTAGTAGTAGGAATATAGGGTCTAGTGGAAACTCTTCTTCATAAGAGGCAAGCTTTATCATGGCAATACATGGTATGGGACGAGAATTAGCCATTTGAGAAACTGAGCTGTTGGAGTAGCAATTTGTATTTTTTTTCTTTTGGTAGTACACACACAAGTAGCTAGATTGTCATGACCTAACTCTTTAAGCAGTTCATACAAAGTCATTTCATTGGTTAGGACTATGTCTGCTGACCTTTATCTTTACGCCTTGATCACCTTTGTCATTTATTTGGTGATTGTTCTGGGAATAGGAAGAACCCTTATTCTTCTTCTTGTGGTTCCTTTTACTTTTGTGGTTCAAGATTTCATAGCATTCACAGTTTGAATCATAGTTTGAGTGATCCCAAAAGTAAGGAAGATGACACTCACAATCTGAGTCACACATACTGGGGTCAAGATCTCATATGAAATGTCCATTCACATGGGATATTAAGACTGGCTATCCTTCTTTGGTGAAATGATCCACCGAGGGTTTTTCTTTGCTCTTGTAGACTAGGGTAATGGTTGCTACAATTCTTCTTAGAGGGAGCAAGGAACCCTCAGTTTCTAGTGTCTAGAAGATGGATCTAACTATTCTGTTAGACATCCTCTTTACCAGAGGTGGAGCAATTGTATGCACATCTGCTGGAGTGGTGAGAAATTCTTTTTTGTAATTATTGATCCACCCTAGAGGCATCATTTATGCAAGCTCCTCAGTTAGAATCTACCTGGGGATGTTGATTATAGCAGGGCCATGGTCTCTATCTGTGAATATATAGAGAACATCTCTTGTAGAGTTAGGGAAGTGGAGGTCTAAGGGTGGTTCTAGACTCGAGATCATTTGGTGATGTAAAGTAGGCATGATGGCTTTTGGGTCCTGATTTGCGCCAATAATCTGGATTTGGACTTTAGCCGCTGAGAGGTTATTATGTCAGAAAGCTTGATGTTGAAATATGGGGCTATTGTCATTATGACACTACCATTGCTAAGGTTGGTCAGAAGAGCCCCAATCAAAGCATTTTGATAAGATTTGTAGGTAGTATCAAGAAGGGCTACCCTGGCTGTAGCAGGAACACCTTTGCTTCCATTAAGGGTAAGGATAAGATGAATAGCACTAATATGGAGATGTGTTTGTAGCCTTGATTCATGTAGTGTTCAATCAAGGGTTGTGGGATCTCTAGGGTAACATATTACTCTACAGTGGTTACAGGCAAGCCACACTGGTCCAAGGCAGAATTTTGTCTAATTTCTTTAGCTGTAGGGGAGATTCTAGAGATAATATTCTAGATGGATCTAGTTAAAGATCTCTGCCAGTGGTAGAGAGAGTATGGACTAACTAGAGGGAGTTCAATTGAGTTTATACGGGAATTTTCTAGAAGATGGGTAAACTCAACTAGATTATATATTTTCTGGGCTAAAGTACGTCTAAGGGAAGAGGGGATTCTATCAAGAGAAAGGGCTGATGAAAGACGAATTGGTTCGAATAAATTCTTCTCACTCGCTTTCTCTAATCATAACTTTTCTTTATCTCTCATATGCATAAGCATATGGGTATAATTGGAAAACAATTATTAATGACTTTAAGGGAAAACTTATATTTATATAGAACCAAAAAATCGACCAAGTGGTATATTGTATATTAAACAAGGGTAGAAATTTATTAAATTTTAAGGAAGAGTTAACGAGGTTTAAAATTTTTCTTAATTTGTGTTAAACATGTTGGGAGTTATTTATAATTAGGAGTAGAGGAATACTCCATCCGGTCCATAGTATAAGGCACAACAAGTAATTCATTACAACCAAGAAATGACAATTAATTTATTAAATATGTTTTAAATTGAACAAATTTCCCAATTTTATCCATATTTAATGAGGTTTTAAAGAAGATAGGAAAATACATAAAGTTACATTGAAGCATTAGTTATAAAGGAAAAATTGAGTAATAAGTATTAATTACTCTCCAAATGATTTATATTGTGTACTCCTCCAGTTCTTAATATATGACATATTTACTTAATTTGATTATATTAAGGAAGTAAGTTAAATTAGTTAATACGACATTTATTGTTTAGAACACCTTACTCATCTCCCTTAATTCTTTTATTCCCTCTTCTCCTTAAGTATTACTAAGGGAGAATCAATAGAGTAAATTAGGAAAATATTGACAAATATAAAAACTATGACTTATATTTAAAATTAAGATTAACTTCTCAAATATATCTTATATTAAGAACTGGAGGAGGAATATCAAATAATTTTTCTAGAAATGACTTGCATAGATGGAGGGCAAGGAGTACACAAAATCTTATTTAAAGTGTATTGAATTGAAAATCCAAAAGAGTGTACAAGGGGACTTACAAAGTTATTCAAGGTAAAAGCACTGTCAGTGTAATATATATTAATGTACTATATATTCGTGTGTGATATATATCTCAAAAAAATAATTGAGACCCACTTAACCACAAAAGCAGAATAATTGACCATCATATCCTATTAGCTGAGTCTCTCCTCAATGACCCCCTCAATAGACCCAACAAGTCCCAAAACACTGACAATTAAGCAAACAAGACTAAAGGACCTAAGAACAATCCATTTGGTAGTCCAAGCACCAATTTTCTTCCGCACAAAGTACATCTCCACAGGGAAGTAAATGGTCAATGGCCAAAAGTTCACAAAAACTAAAACTCCAAGGACCTGGTTGAAGTAAGGGAAGAGGATGGCTATGCTCATAGAAAAACCACATACACCGTTCAAACAAAGCCTAAATAGACTCAAATGAAACACGAGCAAGAGTGGGAGCTTCACTGGGTAAAGTTTGTTCACAAAGTTACCGTCTGGGAACCTTCTAGAACAAAATCTATCGCCACCGCAAATATTGGTCGATCAGATATCCGATAACAAAGATAATCATCATCAAGAAGAAGAAGAGTTAGCAGATTATACCGTATAAGATCACAAAGATAGTGAAAGAAATAGACTACCACACATTACAAGGCCCACCAAAGATTTATGAAAATATGCGAGTTTTCTTTTAAAACCGAAAAAATAGTCTCCATTTGTTTCTTAGAGTTTCACTCTATGAAGCTCCATAATTTGCACTTATGATCATTTATTCAACAATGTAAAGTTCAGTTAGTGATTAATAAAAGGAGAATTACCATGAGGTCTCAAGAAAAGAATGTAATCACCAGAAAGTCTTACAACAAGTAAGCTATAACATCCCGAAATTTATTTAGAATAATAATAGGATAGATTAATGATAATTAATTTACCGAGAATATTCAGTATACGAGCAAAACTTTCTAATGTTAGTATAAAAAATAATTTTAATAATTTATTATTATTATAATATATTATAATATACACAAACACGTTTCTAAAACGTGGTCAAAAAAAGGGGGCAAGGTTGCCCCCATTGTTGACTTTGGAGGGGAAGGTAATAAGTTTTACCCCAATTACTCCCCCTTCTCAAATACTATAAATACGCACCTTAGGGTGCGTATTTCGCAGCAAGTGAAAGTGTAAGAAAAAAAAAAAAAAAGAGAGGAGAGAATGAAGGAGAGAGGAAAAGCGTAGAGATAATTATTTGGGGAGCTCGGTAGTAGTTTTTTGTTGATTATTTGGGAATTAGCGAGTAACAGGTAACTCTGAATATTCTTCCATATACTTTTGAATTGTGTATGATTATAAATTATTATTTTATAGACTAAATCATGTGTATATGTATTATAATATTATTATAATAAAAACTGAAAATTATAGTTTTGTGCCCAAGAAAAATTACGGTTGTGCCCCCGAATTTTAGAAATGACAATTTAGTCCTTTGAATTTCAAGAATGACATATTGGTCTATTGAGGTTTTATGAGATGTTTGGTTTACTTTGTGATGATATTTTATATTAATGGAAGCTTATTTTAATATACTTTATTTTATCATAGCGAGTGTATTTGTGATGACTTGGAATAAGGAGGAAATTGAAAGATAAGATTTATTTATGCCACCACTCGCATATAGCGAATGGTAGTCATCTTCCCTGTTTTCCTCTACCTAGGATTACATTGGAGTTGTAGGACATGTGACACTTCCTTAGTTGTTATTTTTAAGGAGGGGAGCCATAGTCCATACTTAAGCTCTATAACTTTGGTCGGGTATATCTTAGGTTTTGGTGAGCTTGGAACCATCAAGTCAAATGAATGAGTTTCTATTGGACTATGTGTTAGCTTATGGCTCCAATCAACGGTACAAATGTGGATGATGATATAAGGGAGGTTGCATATTGCATATTGTAAATTTTATAGTTCAAAATTTGACATGATGATTACTTTTGAAAAAGAATTTTGTATGAGAAATTGATATATATATATATATATATATATATGTAATCAACTCCTGCTTTTTGTCATATATAATTTGCTTGTGTACGGTAGAAACTTTTAGTAGTTACTGAGACATGAAATCTCATCCTATATTAACATTTTTCAGGTAAACATTCTAGTAGGAAGCAAGGGAAGACACCTATAGAGTGAGCTTTGAAGGCTCTTTTGTACTCCCGTAGTTTATGTTATGTTATTTTTATTTGCCAAGACCCTAGAATGTCCGCATTGTATTTAATATTTTTATTTGCCAAGACCCTAGAATGTCCGCATTGTATTTAACTCTAAAATATTTTGGAAACTTATTTGAAATGGTTATATAATTTAATGATTTGGATAATGATCATCCCAGTTGGAGGTATTTCAAATATTTTGGCTAAGTTTTCGGTGTTGAATTTGAGGTGTTACATAAGCAGCATGCATTGACAAATTCTAGTACAAGAAACAACAATGGGTTTATGCTGCTCCCTTGTTATTGAGATTTTTGGCGATTGCATTCATTTCTTGGGACCTAATAGTGATTTTCCCACAAATGGTATGGTTTTCTATAATTTGTACATTACATATAGAAGGTGATTTGGTGCTAGCTTCCTTAGATATGTGTTAGTATTTAAGTGTCCTAGAGACAGTCTGTGAGAACAGATCAGCTCCATTTCTACGCTGTAGTATTTCATTAGTAATAAATGAGCATATTTTATCTTTATCATATTTATGTCTCGCCTTTATTTTAAAGTAAATGTGTTTGAAGATAAAAGCCCTAGGAATAGAACATGTTATTCTTGAGGATCAATGATAGAGGTCATGATCATGAAGACTCGAGAACATTGGATATCTATTGCCTAAAACTTGTTCCTAGTCTTAAATCACCAAGAAAGGGCATTGATTATCTCAATAAGACTAGTACGACATCATCTACTTGTATAGAAATACAAGATAGAGACCTCATGGAATACAGGTATGGAGATGTCTTACTTGATGTCGTGGGTGGATATATTAGAGAACAGATAGCACCGAACTGACCCGCTGAGAGACTCCACAAAGATTCATTGTAGAGAGTATCATTTGATATGTAAAGTCTCTCATCATTTGGTAGTGCGGATCGTCTTGGACTTAAGGATGTCATCGAACACTATGTCCTAGGGTTATACTTTGACCGTACAACTTTATTCACCTGAAAATGGGGAGAACAGTGTACTTTTGGATGTAACTCAAATACATGAGTATAGATGGACATACTGAGAGGACTCACAGTCCCCCTACAAGGGATTAGTCATTCACAAGACCGGTAGAGCTTGGATAGCTTCTAATTAACTTGGGAGACTGTGCGCACAGCAAGTGATCATGAAAAGTCATGATCCGTTGTAGAGTTAATATAAAAAGATTCCTAATTCTGTGAAATAGCTATATATAGTCAATTAAGAGAGATGATACTCTATCTTTGCTCTCGACTAAATGTGAATGACGATGTGAGGGATGATGCCTGCACAGTATCCAAATATGAAAGGTAGATCACTTGATTAACTCAATTAGTTCTGGGGCTATAGAGCATTGCTAGTGTTTTATGAGGTCATTAAATAAATTGGGCCCGTTAGAGGAGTTTTAATTTGTTCAAGTTTATTTATGTCAGTGACTAATTGGGTCTAATAGGTCACACTCAAAGGTTATTCTCGATTGTTTAAAATTAGCAAATTTGGGCCAATAACTATTATTGGACTTTATCAAGAGTAAATGTGTAATTAGGTTGGAGTGAGACTCCAAGCCCAATAAGAAGAAAATGGTGTCCATATATGGTCCTGAGTGAGAAATCAATTTCTCCACAAAAGGGCTCAAATGTATTAGAAGACCAAATAGGGTCTTAGGCCAAGTTGAATTTGGAATTCGAATTTTGAATTTAAGTTTAAAATTTGAATTTGAATTCAAAAGTTTAGGTTATAAAAAATAGGTTGAAATATACGTTTGGTCCTTCATGTTTGCCTTTGGTATCATTTTAGTCCATTAAGTTTGTAAAGTGTACGTTTGGTCTCTTAATGTTAACACTGTTAGTTTGACTTAATGGAAAATACTGACTTAACAATTTTAAGCGATGATTGTGCAATTAAATGTTAATTAAGCATGCTTATATGTTAGTATTTTAATAAATTAATATTTTAAATCATATTAATTGAAAAATATTTAATCTTCACAGATCAATTTTTACGGTTTTTCATTGTGTGTGAAGACTATATATATATATATATATATATATGTATATATATTTAATCTTATTGTTTCTCACAGTTTATGAAGATTATATATATATATATATATATATATATATTCGAAGAAGATTAAATATTTTTCAATTAATAGGATTTAAAATATTGATATGTTAAAATACTAACATATAAGCATGATTGATTAACATTTAATCGCATTACCATTACTTAAAATTGTTGAGTAAGTATTTTTCGTTAAGTCGACTAACAAAGGTTAACATTAAGAGATCAAATGTGTATTTTACAAACTTAAGAGACTAAAATGATATTAGAGACAAACATGAAGGACCAAACGTATACTATAGCCTAAAAAATAATTCGACTTATCTAATATATATATATGGGGTTTAAACTTCTCATGTTACATGAGAAGAAGAAGATTTCTAGACACACATAAAATGGTGGGACCCATGTATATATATAATGAATTATATATATATATATGGGTCCCACCATTTTCTTCACAACATGAGTACCTGATATCCTCCCACCAAATGAACAACAATGCAAGCATTAGCAAAGTCAATGAGCCAGTAAGGCTCGTAGAAGCCGAAGCCGGTCAATAAGTTTCCGGGCGTATCACTTCCGAATGCTGCATATCCAAAGCATCCACAACAAAGGTAGAAGAAGGTTGTGATAAGGACTGATATAATAGAGGCCTTCTTCATGGTCTGGTTTTCGGGTGGAGGAGACCTCAACGTATCCTACACTCAACAAAAATTCAACACTTTTGCTTCAGTTCTGAAACAACTTTATGGTATGGCACGTGTCTATCTATTTATCGACTTTATGTATCTACCACGTATATATCTATTTACCACTTAACAGTATTCCATACTACTAAGTCTCGTGTATTATCTTCTATGTCATTCACCAATTGGAATACGAAACTTACTTGTATTTCAAGAAGGAGAACCGAGTATGGATAAGCATAGGCAATGTCACCAATTCCTTGGAACACTAACCACATCTTGTCAACAGAGCTGCTAGTTGGTACTCCTGTTATGCTCCCCTTAATTGTCCCATTTTCTGCAATTTCAATATATCACATCAAATCAGCTTTAAATTAAAGATTAAACCCATTTTTAGCAGATATTATTGCTGTATCAAAACATTATGACATGATTTTGAAGCAATTAGGACTATAAAAGGTTTATTTCTTTGTGCTTGTTTGGATTAGTTTATTTTAAGTGATTTTGTCCTATACAAGGTAAATATACGAGAGAAATTTTGTCTCCTACAGAGCAAAAGAGCTTTTTTTCAGTTGATTCTCTTGTTTCCCAAACACCGTTCAACTTTACTCCTTTTCCCCTAACTAAACACATTTCCTCCTACATTAAAAAGCCATACTTTTTGTGGTTTATAAATAGTGTGAATTGTTATGGATTATATATATATATATATATATATATTTTGATGTATTGATTGATCATAAGCTTGAAATTCAGAAGTCAAAATAAAGGGAAGGAGAGAAAGATCTTACCAATAACTTTTGCAATCCCAAGTCCAAGTCCAATAAAAGAATATGAAAATGACATAACTGCAGCAACAACTGAAACCCAAGCCATATTATGAAGATCTGGTATAAATGACATAAAGAACTGCACAACTCCAAACAGCACCATGAACCAGGTTTCCCCATAGTGACAAGGTGCATTGTGTCCATACTTGTGATAACAGTTTGACTTCAGAATTGCCCTGCATTATTATAATAATGAACTTGAACATGAAACATGAACATTTTTGAAATGATATTCAAGTTAAATTGTCTATCAAGAACGCAACAAGCAATTCAAATAAGAAATCACTTGTCAATAGACAAACAATGTAAATACTATTTCTGAACCTTAAAATAAGATTTCGTTCATAGTGCAATTCGCACTATAAACAAGATCTTAAATTAAGAACCAAAGGTAGTAACATAGAAATGGTGTAGTTTTTGTTTTTTTCCAACAGAGGATATGTACCTCACACTGGTCGCTGTGGTAATAACGTAAGCGATACTAGTCCCATACAAGTTCAAATATTGACAGAAACCAGCCAACCATGTACGTTTTCGTCCTCAACTAACACTAAGCCCATCAGAAAGCATAAAAACATAGAGATTTCCAAAAGAAGAAGCATACCCTCAGTTCCACACAACAAAGCAAAGCCAGAAATTATTAACCTACACAATTGACGTAAGACTTGTTCAAATCATGACATGAACTTAAGTTCCAGTAATAAATCATGCTGATTCTTGCATGATTAGAAAGTCCTCTTGCTAAGAACAAAAGGCTCTTCCTTTGTTGTCTTCCACCCATGATTCTTAGGAGTGGTTACATGTTTAGTTTCATTTGGTTTTCTCAATAAGCCAAATGAATCAATATATCATATAAAATGTTTAAGGAGTTGCATTATTCATGATTCATGAACAGTACTACTCACTTTACACCCCATGCAAAGTGCTGAACAGAGGGCTGACATCTAATTTAGTCAAATTTTGCAAAATGGAGTACTTATTGGGCTGAGTTTTAGTAGATTTGGTTCATGGGTTTTGTTCAAGTGATATAGCTTCTTTAAGCTTTTTTTAGATATTCATTTATTGTTTTAAATAGTTCAGTTGAACTTTTGCGAGTATAGTCTAGGAAAATCAATCTAAAAAAAATTACCCTGGTTAAAAGACAAAACCAACAATATCACATCACTATCGGGTCAATAGCTTCTTCAATTCAGTTGTGAAAATAGAAAAATATATACTTTATTATTGGTTCAGCGTGGTTTAATTTGAATAATAAATCCAAGCCAAACTAAGCTATACCAACGAAATGTAAAGTTGTGTAACAATCAAGGAGAGTTACTACCAAGATGGGTTGTAACAGCATCTCCATAAGAGTAGTTTCTGGTGCCAGAAACAGGATCTAGAGTTCTGTAACAATCAGAAAGGAGGATGGAATTAATATAGGTGACAGTAGCACAGAAAAGCAAGGAAACAGGCCCTGCAATCCAACCCAACTGAGAAATACTCCAAGCCAGAGTCAGAACACCAGAACCAATAATAGCAGTAATGATATGAGACACAGCACTCCATACGGTTCCTAACCAAAATGAAATTAGTCAATCAATCAATGAAACTCAAAAAAGTATGTCTATAGAAACTTCGGTTGTTTTGTATTGTGACTGGTGGGTTTAGATTGATGTTTATACCAGTTCTTTTAGCACGACCATCATCATCATAAGCAGTAGAACAAGATTAACTATTACTGTTGCTTCTGCTGCTTGAATTTATTTAAAATGTTTTCTGTTGTTTTTGGGAGAACCACACACTTGGCTTGTTTTGTATTGCAGGCTGCTCTGTGCTATGAAGATTTTTTATCCTTTTTAGTCCATGTTTGGTATGAGTCAAGGAAGATTCAAAACAGGGAGAAGAAGAGAAAATAACCATGATTTTGGGTTTATAATTTACTTTGGTGTGTGTGTGTGTGTAAAGGGTGTTTGATAACTTAGGAGAAAACATGATTTTGACTCCTATAATAATGATTGTTTTGATACATGTTATGAGTGTCACATTATAAGTAGAGTACGGTGTATAAACTCAAGGGTTTTTCCTCCCAATATGCTAGCTTTCGGGATGGGCTCTCCTTTTGAGCTTATGATCATCACGTTGATGCTTTCATTGAGAGTTGCCCAACTGAAAAAGGCCTCCTACAGAGGATCCTGACCAACAAGAGGTTGAGTGAAGTGTCATGATGTGGAGCTATCAGGAATATCGGCTATTGAGAGGGTGACAATGTTATAAGTCTCACATTAGGAAATCTCACAAGTGGAGTGGAGTTTAGAACTTCAAGGGGATTTCTCTGCCAATAGGCTACTTTTTAGGATTGGGCTCTCCCACAATACACATTAATTAGAACTCTAAACGAATTGGTGCTTTAATTCAAACAAGGGAAGTACGAAACCTTCTCTCTCTCTCTCCCTCTCCGTTTTTCTACAAGGTGGCTCTTCCATACCAAATAAGACCTAAATTGAGTTGTGCAAATTGTAAATACTTGAGAAAAATGGATAAGACTAATGTTTGGAATAGTAACCTTCAAAGAGGGTGTGAGTCAGCGGCTATGATTAACGGGTAGGCACAGAAAGCGAGAGAAGAGAGAGCGAGAGAGAGAGAGAGAGAGAGAGAGAGTGTGTGTGTGTGTGTGTGTGTGTGTGTGTGAGTAAAGGAGCATGTGGCAGAGAAATAGGCTGTTCCTAGCCACTGAGCTTTTAAGGGAACAAGTTGCAAGGCATTGAGAAGTGAGAACAAAAGTGGCAAGTTGAATTTTGAAGCTCATTGTTTAACGTTTGCGGTAATCTAGGAAGTGTTTGTTTAGAGCCGCTAACTCCTCTCACATGTGTTAGCTCCTAGTGTTTTGATGATAATAAGACTTGAAAGTTTTTAAGGTTTTAAATCATGATTAAATACATGCTTTGATGAGTACTCGAGTATTACGAAGTGGTACTTGAGAATATTTGATCTAATCTTTCTGCTTAAGAGTTTCAGGTAACAGTACTCGAGAATGGGTAAAGTATTCTCGAGTATGCTTTGACAGATTCGCTATCGCAGAGCATCTTCTTATATAATTCTCGAATATGGGTTCTTGGATACTCGAGTACATGATTTGATCACTGACAATATTCTTCTTTTATCAGAACAATTCTCGAGTATAAGGAAAGTGGTTCTCAAGTATGGTACTCGAGAACAAGTAAGATGATTCTTGAGTATGTTAAGTTTAATATGTTAAATGCTCTCAGGTCCTGGTATTCTCGAGTATTAATATTTTGGTTCTCGAGTATGGTACTCGAGTATAGGTAAGATGATTCTCGAGTATGTTTAATTCCACATGTTGAAAAGCTCTCGTTCATGGTATTCTTGAGTACTGATAATCTTGGCTCTCAAGTATTGTCGAGGGATGGCATCCGTCAAGCCTTCTCACTAAGGCTTACTCGAGAATGATATAAGTGATACTCGAGTATATCCTCTTGGCATCTTTATCATTTTCACAGTATCGCTAATCGTTGTTTTAAAATGTCTAGGTTATTATCTATTCTCTCTTAATCATACCCAAACTTATCTATATCATTTCTAATCACCTTTTTGAATGAGTTTCAGTTGATTAACCTTGTTTAAGTTAAGATTTGCTGAAAAGCAATCCTACGTGTTAGTTGCATTAAATGAGTCTCAGAAACAGAGCCAACAATTGGAACTAAAGCTCGTGGCAGACGAAAACATTCTTTCAAGGCATACTTATTCCGGCTATTATTCTGAGTCACCCTCTCGCACAAGTACAAGCGACGCCGAATGCATTTAATGAATCAACTGGTCGAATATACTTAACGGAAATCAACCGTGCCTAACGGAATTACGAAGAGACTCAACGACTAGTTTACAAAGCTTCACAATTGCATTAATGGACGATTGGTATCAATGCTCATCACATTCAATTCCGCCAACCACCGAAACTCTACGCATTCAATTAGCAACTTAAGCATTTACTGTTACTACTCATACAGTTAATATCTTTGGATATTTAAATCTTCAGTGTTTATACATCTGCTCTTTTAGAGAGTTTTCTATTGATTATCAATCTTTGTAAGAATCTCAAAGTATTGGGACTTTGGGATTGGGGCATTTGATTACAACTTGTAAAGGGGAGTAAGTTTTAGTGAGAAAATTACTCCGAGAGTTATAAAGTGTGTAATCATTTGAGTTTAGTGAAATCCCGAAGAGTTTGGGGACTGGACGTAGGTCGAGGATTTAGACCAAACGAGTATAAATCGCTTGTGTTCTCCTTTCCTCTATGCCTCTCTGTTTCGCTCTGTTTTAGTTAGTCAGTTTCAGAGTATTTTCGGAAAAAAATTATATCCCCAATTCACCCCTCCTCTTGGTGATATTCCGTCTTTCAACATGCATCCTCCAATCCATAATATAAGTCCTATTTAAATATTAACTATATGGGTAAAATTGACAAATTTATTTTAAATTTAAAGAAATTTCCAATTTCACTATATTAAATGAAGTTTTGAAGGAGAGAAAAAAGTACAATAAGTCATATTTAAACATTAACTACATGGACAAAATTGACAAATTAGCAATAATTACTCCCAAAATGACTATATTGTGGACTAAACCATTTTTCTAGAAACAATTTATATTATTGAGTAGGTGGAATATTTATCTCATTTCACGATTAAAAAGTTAGTTTTAAGTCATAACACATAGGTTTGTGATGGACTGGGAAGGGTGATTTTGACTTGTTAGGAGCAGCAGCAAGTGCAGACGAAGCAATGCTGATCCATATACTTCAGGCAAGACTTGTTCTATTTGAAATTTTCCACACAACCCCCACAATTTTTTTTTTTTTTTTTTGCTATAGAAAAGTTTTGGAGGGGTTCGACATCAATCCCCCACCAAGGCCAGGGCACGGCCCCGGCTCATGAGCACTTACTAGGGACTTACGAGATCGCCTACCAAAGGAGTCCCCAACGGCGGCAGAGGATTGAACCCACGACCCAAGGGCCTAGTCCGATCCCTTACCATCTATGCCAACTCTCATTGGCACAACCCCCACAATTAATTAAAGGCAAAATTAGATCCCATTCTCTTAGGTCTCATTTTTAATTAATTTCTCCAATAGAAATTTATCCCCAATTTTCAAACCAACCGATTTTTACCCAAATACACCCACCAATCCATCCAATAAGAACATTAAAAAAAATTGCTGAAAAATCTCATTGAAAAATTTATTGATCAAAGGTACCTGGAATTTGTTTAAGGACATATACAACATATCTAATAAATTTTGAAATGAGGGATTTTTTCAGTAATTATTTTATTGAAAAAAATAATAAATTTTCTATAAGTTCGATTTATTTGATGGCCACAAAAAGTTTATTCGGAAACAAAGAAATGAATTAAAATTGATTTTTTTTTAGCGGTTCCAGTCAATTGGTTTCAATCAAATCCTTACCTAATGTCCTATAAGGCAAAGTGAAACTTTAAGGTAATATGTTTCTTCTCTGTTATGATATTCTCATGTGACTTGTTTCACCAATAAGGGTATGTTCATGTGACCCCAATGGAGTACAAAATTATTGTTTAATGATTAATTTTTTTTATTGAAATTTTTTCATTAAATGACTTGTTTAATAATTTTTTTACCAGAAAGTGATATTTTTATTAAATATGCGTATAAAGTACTAAACAATAAATTAAATAATTTAATACTTATTTTTATCATTTTTTTTTAAATTTTTGTTGGGGTGAAGTAATATAAAAGTTAGTTTAGGAAGCAAACAAAATCTCAATAGAATGAAGGCTCACATGAGACTGTCCCACCTTTTTTGTCAACGTGTCCCACTTTTACTATTTAAATTTTGATTAAAAAAATCCAATTTTTATTTTTAAAATGTACTCAATTTTTAAATAAAAGGTTAGCATATAAGTTATTTACCAAAAAAAGGTTAGTGTAAAATTTAGTGTATTTTTATTTTTTTTCTTAAAAACTATCTGCTAACTAAATTATATATTTTAAAAAATAATTGATAATTTTGATTAAAAAAATTAAAATTAAATTCATTCAGTTTTATTTTGAAGAAAAAATAACAAAAGTTTGATACTCGTATTTATTTTCAATAAAAACGTTTTGAATTTATTTAAAATTTTATTCAAGAATCCCCGGCTCATGCCGTTTATCATTTTGTCCAATTTGTCTATAATTAACAAACCTAAAAAAATTAGTAATTACATCAACATTCTTCTTTTTTTTGTTTGATTTGATTAAGGGTAAAAATAAATAAAAATAAAAATAAAAATAAATAGGGTCAAGGTGCAGATTTGCCAACCAACTATTACCCAAGAACGCCTAAGACAAATAACTATTGAGAGGACCAAAATAGCCCACCAACAATTAAAAAGTGAAAAAAAAAAAAATTGGAGCAGATTCGCCAACGAACTATTACCCCGTCATTGTCTTGGTGTCTCGTTTTCCATTGATCTCGAAGATCGGCGACGTCGGCATTTCCAAAGTTTCTATTATTGCTGGGTGTTCCACTCACCCTCTTAAACTCATCCAGTAGTCCACAGTGTTCGATTGGCACACACCTTGCACCCCTGTTCCATCCCTCCGATACCACAAGCAAGAATCAGCCGCGCCACAATGCTTGCTCCCATGGGTCCCATCTCTCGTTGGTGTTTTCCTTTTCCAACAAGAAGGTTTAACCGCTCTTTTCTCCAAAGATTTCGCCACTATCCTATGCCAAAATTCTTCATATTTAACTTAATTGTGATATTTTTTTTTAATAGTCAATTGGTAACTTTTTTCACTTTTAATAGTTATTTGGTTTTTTTTTTTCACGTTTTAATTGTTTATTAGCAATTTTGGTCCCCTCAATAGTTATTTATGCCGTACGCTCCTCGAGTAATAGTTGGTTGGCAAATCTGCACCTTCACCCAAATAAATAATAAGAAGAAGAATGTTGGGGCAATTACTATTTATAGCTTACTAGTAGTCTAGTACACCTCTTGCGTCCTTTTCAGCACAAGCGACAAAAACCCTTTTTTTTTTTTTTTTTTGCCTATCCGATATCCAAAGTTTCGCCCGACTAATCCAAACCCGACCCTGTGCCGCACACCTAGCTATGGTGGGTGAGTCTCCCAAATGAGACTTTTCTATATTCATAAAGCTCGAACTCGAGACCTTACTTAAGCGACACAAAACTGCTTACTACTTATGCCAACCCCGTTGTTAAAACCCAATAATTTCAATCCATATCTTTGTCAACTTCTCAATTTTAAAACCTACCATAAATATTCCAAACAAACAAAAAAACTACCATATATTGCTCCAAAAAGTGGAAAAAAAATTACTCCCTCTATAGTAAATATAAAACTAATTTTTTCAAGCAAAATACATATAGAGATAGATAGATATATCAGACTAATTTTCAGAGATTAAAAAAATTAATTAAATTATTGATAAAATGTGTGTTGGTTTGTCTTAACTATTCCTTTTGTTATTTACATGAAAACTACCCCTAATTATAAACTTGGGAGATAAATTGATGTCTCATATTTAAGATTAAAAAAAAACTCTTATATTTAAAACTGGGGAGAGTAATATATATCACCATTTTAATTTTACGAAGTCATTAGAGCTGTGAAAAACCTCAAAAAGCAATTATCCATCAATTTATAAATCATCTACCAATAAAGACACATCATACATCATACTATAAATCATCTACCAATTATTCATCAACTTATTTCTCTATGCAGCAAACCCAAAAAGGGCTTACATTGTTTCATGATAAGTCTCTTGCTGATGTAGAAACCTATAAACCTTTCTTAAGTTATATAAATCTCTTTTGTGCTGCAAAAAAATCAAAAAAAAAAAAAAAAAAAAAAATCACTATTTGTGTGAATTTGTTTACGATCATCTTGGATCAGCGTACCGCAAAATGGTCTTCTTGGATCACCTCATGCGATTTATTTTGAATAAAAAATTATTTTATTTTTCTTGGATCACTATTTGGGTGTGTTCTGCATTGCTTATAGTGAAACTTATCTATCTATTTCTATTGCATCATATTTTTAACTTAGCAGCCTTTGAGTAGATTGTCTGCCTTGGTGATTTGCTCTGTTTTATCTTCAATTTTTTTGGTTTATGGCCAGTAAGCTTCTGTGACATGACTTATTCCTTATGTAATTTTTTACTGATGAATAGTATTAATTTAGTTATTGCATGACCATGATGAGGTGCCATCAAATTGCTTCAATGCACATAATCATCTCAGTTTGGAGTTTAAGTCTTCTGTCCAAGTTAAACATTGTGTTGGGCGAGAAAGGCCGAAAGAGCTTCATGGGATCATGCATCCAATAATTTCTGGGAACAATGTTTTGCTTGGTTTGAGATGGAAATTTTTCTTCCGGGGAACATAAAAATGAAAAACAATTCACAAAATATTACATGTGTCTTGAAAAGTTCATGGATTTGAACTACTTGAAATTGTTTTACTCTGGTATTAAAGTTCCTTGGTAGTGCAGATTGTCTAAACATTTGTTCATTTTTTTGAGACTAGGTATCAAAGAAAAGTGGCAAAGTTCACGCAAGATTTCACAGTTAGTACTATTGAAGTGTGCCATACATTATTTGCTTTGTCAAATTATATTATTTGGTTGTGCTAAAATTTATAATTATTTCTTTTTGGCAGAGTCTTGGTATATTCAACAATTATTTTGACAAGATTAGTCAAATGTTGATATTACATAGTCATCAAGTTGGTGGCACTTTGTTGGGTTGGCATTGGTTAGCTGCGAGTAATATGATAATACTTAGATCATTTCAAAATCATTAAATTTAAAGTAAATGTTGTATTTTATTTTGGATTATTTTGTATCCATGTATTATGTGGTATTGAAACGAAGGACAGTGTTATCAGAGGCATTGTAGAAGTCTATGAACAAGTATGCATATCCTTACATTTGAGAGGAATTATATTCCTTAATGATTCTTAATGCTTTTTTGTTAAGGAAAAAGAAAATTTACTACTTCTGTGTGTTAATCTAACTCTTGCTTCCTAGGATAAAAACAATACTACTTCTGTGTTTTATATAGGTATTTTGTGTAATTCATTTGCTAATAGTGTTTTGAGTATGGAATCAAGTAAAGTTGAATTACATAAAGCCTTTAGAAACTTATTTTGAAATCTCACAATTAATGAGTGTATAGCGTGATATTGATTAATTTTTGCTCCATATGGACTAAGACTAAATCAACAAGAGAACATTTTTATTGGTTGGTTTTTATTTTGTTGTTATCTGTGTTTTATTTTGAGATTCCATTAAGTTTGAACTGTTGGCATTTTAGGTAATTAATTTTAGTTTAGGTTATTGGGTTTGTTTGGGTTAGTAGTGGTTTATTTTTTGTCTGGCTTTTTTAGAAGCCCAATAGGAAAAAGTTAGGTTGTAAATATGATTTGTGTTTAAATTGATGGTAGTAGAAGTGACGGGGCCCACGTTTAAAAGCCGAGAGCTTTTTGGAAAAAATTACCTCATTAAACTTTTTCCTTAACCGACTTTGGGGAGTTTTTTTTTTTTTTTTTTCAAAAAAAAAACCCGGAAACTTAAAAAAGTTCTCAACTTAAACACTCTACTTCTCGGCTTTTTTTTTCTACTACTACTTTTTTGTGGCTTTAAGATACTTAAAGCTTTTTCCAAACAGGCCCATTATTTATCTATCTAATGTCTCGGATTGAATTTTTGCTATATACTCACCTTCATTTAAAGTGCGTTTTGCATAATGTCTTGGATATATCAAAAGGTCTTAATGGAACAAAGTCAATGGACTTCACATTAATTTATTTATTTTACATTATAATTAATTTATTTTGACTTTGGACATTGCAGAGGTTTTGGTCAAAGCAGTAATTCAAAAGAAGTTTAATCTATTATCAGTTTCTACTACACATTCAGATTGCAACAAATGGGTACCATTAGTTACATTGGGATGAATTCGATCACCCTTAGCTTACATTCCTCAACCTGCTGATTTTGTATACAATGCTCAAGCAATTATTGTTACTTTATTGTAACAATATTAGATGATCATGTAAGTTAACACATGTATGATCATCTAAGTTAACACATGTATAACCCTTTATTATATTATTGTGATTCACATTGTATTACTATATTCTTTTATGATAAATAATGACCAATGTGCTGCAACTACTTTTGTTAAGATTTGAGTTGCTTTGGGTAAAACTAAGGGTTCCTATCGTTGTTCAGTATGAGATGGATTTCAATTAATACTGTTAGAAGATAAGGCATACATATTGTTATCGGAAGCATATTTTCTCTTCCTCTTCTTTTTTTCCTCCTTTTCCTCTTCAGTATCTCATTTCCATCGTTACATAAGAAATGAATAGTTTAAATTTAATATATTTTATAAAATTATTGTTATAATATTTTGTTGGTTACTTTTTTTTTGTTTTGTTTTATCTATATTGAAGTTACAAAATGTGTAGATCAAATTTTCACAACTTAAATGTATTTATATTTATAATAATAGTTTTATAAAATATTAAATTTAGACCTTTCATTTTTTTTAATATGAGGGTTGATAGGAGATTTTTTTTGGGGGGGGGGGGGGAAGAGAGATAAAAAGGGGAGAACCTAAACCCATTGTTGGATCAACCTTATCTACTTTTTTTTTTTTAGCTTATCTACTCTATATCATTTAATTATCAACTCTATAATTCAATTATATTTTTTTTATGCCGGTCAATAAAAGTATTGACTCAATCAATAAACCACCTCATTAATTAGAGGCTAAATGTTTTAATTTTTTTGAATTTTTTTAAGGGTTATGGTGCAAAAATACACATAAGCTTTTACCCAAAGTGTACCCAGCACTATATGCTTTTCGAAGGTGCAAAAGTGCCCATAAACTTTCAAATAAGAAATATTTTAAGGGAAAAAAGACACCCCATGTGAAAGTGGTGAAGCTTAACTTCATCACTTCAAGGATCCTCTTGTAATTCAAAAGGTTTGTGTCTAACTCCCTTCACTTTAAAATGTAAAGTCCTTTTTAACTAATTGATATTTTTTTTTTTTCCAAAAGAGAGAGAGAGAGCACCATTTGAGAGAAAAGAATTCCTAATAAATATAAATATTATGGAAAAAATTAATATGGGAGACAATAGAGGATGAGACCTTATGTTTAAGATCAAACCAAAACTCTTAAATGGACCTCATACTTAACACGGAATGGAGTTTATCTTTATTTTGCTAAAAATTTTAATAGGAAGAAAATGCCGACCACTGTTATTTTATTTTGAAGTATTAATTTTTAGAAATTAGAGTTATATGCTAACAATCAAGTCATGCTTAATTATTTGACCAAAAAAGAATCATGCTTAATTTGACCTTATCAATCTTCTTCATTTATATATATATATATAATCCTCAAAGTGTATAAAAAAATCCTAAAAAATTGCATCATAAACAAATATTAAACACTGAAAAATAAAATTAAAATGAAGTAATAATTAATAATTGCTTAAAGAAGAAAAAGGAACAAACCTGATACTGGAAGCAGTTGTAAAGACATAGGTAATGGTACCGCCGCAAAAGCTCTCGTTCACCAATATTGTGCACACCGTTTTATTTGTCTCCCCTATTTCAAATTAATGTATCATATGCAACATAATAAATACTTTATTTGTCAATTTTCATTTCACATAAATAATTTAGAAATTAAAAAAAACAAACAAACAACCAATTTTCCAATTAAGGATGCATAGACATTCTGACATTGGTTGAGACGTTTAGTTCAACGCTTGGGCCCTACTAGGCCACACCTCATTTTGGGCCACAATTGGGCCAAGCTACATTTTTAATTGGGAGTTCCATTTTTTTTAGGGTAAATTATAAAGTACTACATAGTAAAATAAAAATTAGGGAAAATCAAACCAATGTCCTAACCAAAATTTATATATATATATATATATATATATATATATGCACACACATATACATATATATATATATATATATTTAAAAAGTTTCATGTCTTGTCAACGATAAGCGAAAAAAACATTGTTGCCAAGTGTTGAAACTTTTCAAATATTATTTTCCTTAGTTGAATATAATTTTCCCTAAAAATTAACTATCGTATAAATTACAATACAATATTATTGGAGTGAAAATTCAGCATAACCACTAGTGCATCTAATTAATAATCTTGTGCTTATTATAAGCACTAACAAAAATTTTACATAAATTAGTGAAAATAGTTAACATTAATTTTTCTTTTAAAATATTAAAATTACCTCCAACAAAAAGTCATGTTAGAGGAGTTTGGTTAATTAGTTTGAAAGTTTTATGGTTAATTAGGGATACTATGTGGAAAAAAAAAATCAATACTTTAGAGAACTTCTTTCTTTTCTTTTTTTTGCATTGGTGACCTAATGATGACTAGCAGGGATCGAAGCCCTGAGAGGAAGGTCAGCTCTAAGGCTGACACACATGCCATCTGCGCCACTGAAGTGCTGGCACTTTAGAGAAATTCTAATCCTATTCAAAAACCCATATTAACAGCCATATCTTTGGGAGTTGTCTTCTTTTATTTATTACACAGACACCAAAACCCCAAATAGGGATTGGTCCTCATAACTTTTAGAAGGAAAAGAATGGAAATTGGGACACTGTTACCTGTTGTGGGGTATCCACAAAGTTCGGAATTCACATTACATGCCCATCCAAAAGATTAACATCCAATACTCATCCCCAAATAAAAGAGGTTTTTTATTTTTATTTTTTAAAAAATACTCCATACACTAAAAATAAATTAACTTAAGATACTTGATGTTAAAAAAACATTTCAAATATTAGGTGCTACAGAAAAATATTTCAAAATAGTGGTTTTATAAGAAAAGTATTTCGAATGCGAACTAAAAATTAATTAATATAAAATACGAGTGCAAAAAAATATTTCACAAGACAACATACAATTTAATCTAAATAAATAAAATACATAAAAAAAAATGGTTTCACTTCAAAATTAGAAGGATGAGCATTAAACATGAACCCAAAGTAGAAGACTTGTTTTTACGTGAACTTCCTCTTAACTGCTTTTACAAGACATACAGCCAAAGTACATAGATACTCCTCTGATCCTGTTTACTTATTTGATCCTATTTATAACATTTTTCATACATATAAAGGAAAATCTTAAACCCCATTAACTCTGTCATAAAATAAGTTTATCCATATTTAATATATATAATAATAAATGAAAATAAAGTCAATACAATAATAAATAAATGATTAAATTGTACATTCACCTCAAAATTTTAATGAGATGCCTTATAAGTAGGACAAACAAAGCTTATCTCTCTACCTTATAAATAGGACAATAGGAGTATAGGGTAAAGAGAAGATTTATTTTGATTCTATTTATAAGTCACACTAAACTTTTCATAGGAATGTACAATTTTACTCTTTTTTTATTATTATGTTTTCCTAAGGCATATTTTATATTAATGGGCATAAAATTGGAAAATTGTTGAATTTTAAGGTAAAGCTAATGTGGTTTAAAGTTTTTATTGTCTATGTAAAAAATATTAGAAATGAATTATAAATAAGACCCGAAGAATAAAATTTAAAGGTAATATATATATGTGGGTGTGTGCACGTAGGGGCTAAAAACATTACTCTCTTAGCTCTTTAATATAAAATATATTTAAAGAGTTGATAGTAGTCCAAATATAAGATATATTTTTAATATTTACCAATCTTCTACTAAGTTACTCCTATTAATGTTCTCTTAACAATAATTATAAATAAGAGACCATAAAGAAATTGAAGATGATGATTATGATATTTTAGAAAATATATATTATATGAATTAACTTTTTTTAATATAATCAAATAAGGTAAATATCTCTTATAATAAACATTAGAGTATTATTTATACAGTTAAATACCAAAGTATTACTTATAGAGAGAGGGTGAGTGTGTAAGAGAATGCACAAATATTTAATTAAAGCAGCCAAACTGACCAATAGTTAATGAATATATTAAAAAACTTAATAAGGTGGATGAAGAGTCTTCAAAATAAAGATGAGAAGTATTGATAGTTTCATACCAATATTGGCATTGAAACCGATTCTTAATGGTGATTATAAAGTGGGCCAAATGAGTCCAAACCCTACTTTATTATTTTTTTTTAAAAAAAACATACTATTAGAAAGAAGTATTTTAGTGCCTCGATCCAAATTGATCTAGAAAAAGCATGGGCCAAAGGTTATTAAAAAAAAAAAAACAAAAAAACAAAATCCTTTCTATCAGAAATATAATATATAATTAAGAGATTAAAAAATTTAAATAAGTTACTTAATAATATCTTATGTTATGTATCATTCAATTTTATATCAGTTTATAAGTTAGACAAGATAATTTAAAGAAAAAATAACAAAAATATAAATATTTGTGAGATAATTTAATTAGTCTTTTCAATATCTCTGAAAAAATCAACTTGTATTTTATTTGGGTGGGAGTATTTTTTTATTTATTTATAAAAGGTACTTTCATTAATATTTTAAAAACATAAACTAATCCAGGTAAGAGTCACAATCCAAAGGCGCAGTAATATGGACGTTGCAAGAAAACTCAATTCTTGTAAGAGGGTGAGAAATAAGGGGTACCTAGGTAGTGATTGACTGCATCAATGAAGGAGCGGTTCCTTTGATCTCCAGTGTCCGGATGAGGGTATCTATAGCAGTCCGCTACGAGGTATGCAGATGCAATGGTTATGATTGCGAAGACTAGGATGCACAATGGACCTGCGATCCACCCGAGCTGCGCCGTCGCCCATGCCAGTGACAGCACTCCGGCTCCGATCACTCCCGTTATTATGTGCGCCACCGCACTCCATGTTTCCCCTTCCCATTCAACAGAAAGTCATGTTTTAGAAGGAGTACAACACAAACAAACAATTTGGTTGAGAATTGTATTTACTGAGTGTTAAAATAATAAGTGAAAAGCATAAAAGTATTGTAATTTCTTGCCAATTTATCCTTCCCTCCTCTTATTCTTCTTCTTCGTAACCACAACTAAAGAAACGAGGTTCGAATTCTCTCATGATGTAATGATCTTAAAGCTTAATGGCATGAAGATTCCTCTCTAGGTGGGTGGGAAGTAGTGGATTGGATTCAGCTTGAATATAGTCTGACTAATCTGCCCCTCTAAATTAAAGTAAAAAAGATTGAGCCTTTGAAAGTAAAGTGATAGTGCTGTGATTATGAGGAGAGAATTGGAGAGAGAAGAACACAGGAGAATCCGAATTCATCTTTTTTGACAGAGGGGAGAGAGAGAGAGAAAGACAGAGCAATCAAAACAGAGCACAAGAATTGCTTGAAAAAGAGTATACCTGTTCTGTCATAGTCGCTGATGAGCCCTGAAGTTGAAGCACGAGCAATCAAAGGCTCACTTTCAATCATGTTCTCGCTCATTTGATTTCTCTATGTCCTCTTCACGGGAACGAGTTATATATGTATGTATGTGTATAATACGAAGCAGTCGAGTCAAACAGTGTGTATCTGGGAAAACGGAGAAGAACAGAGAATGAAATTTGTGTGTGGGGCTGACTCTGGCTCAGAAACCTGGCGTCTCCATCCTGTAAAAGTGGATGGATCTAAGCGAACAAGAAAGAGAAATTCTTGAATCTGATATAGATTCTTAATTTGATTAAATAACTCGTCCTAATCGTAATCCAAATTCAAATCCTGCTGGTCCACTTATATGTCTACTGGTTGGCTCAAAGTCTGACCGTTAGCTAGGGAGAGCAAAAATGAGCTTATTAGCTTTGCACTAAGAGAAAACAAAAATGCAAACAAAGAAAAAGAAAATGAGTATACGACGCAACTTGCCTACATCATGTGACCTGTGACTTCCATGGCTTGTGCGTTCTCTTTTTCTAACCAACCGGCCAAACATACCCCAATAATTCAACCAGTGATGATATTATTTATAATGTTGTTATTATTACTACGACTAATAATAATCAAGGTTTTAAAACTTTTGACCAAAAAAAAAAAAAAAAAAAATCAATGTTTTAAAACTCGAATTTTTCACGGTGCCGGTTGGGTAGTGATTTAAAGATTAGAAGGTTGGTATATTGGAATTAATTCGAAGTCAAACCAGCTATATTAAAATTATAGAGTTTAATTGACAATAATATAATTTAGTAGATGTTATTTAATTTTATTAGTCATTTTATATTTTATGAAAATTATTTGACTAAATTATGGATATTTATGATGAAATTTTTCATTTAATATTTTTATGCACATGGTTATTCTTTTCCTTTTCCAAACACAAGTACCCCTACATCCTTCATGTGTAGGAGATTCAATTCATCGCAATTAGCATGATCGCGTGGGCACAGTCACTGTGTAACATGGTAGACCGAAAGCCCCTATCGCTCACCCATCTCAAACCCATAGCTTAAGGGTGAGGATTTCCTCGTTATCAACTCTCTCATTATTTCTCGCAGACGGATCCTAACCGTCGAAATCTTGATCCAAGGTTCGGGATGTTTTTTAGAAAAACCGAGCACGATTTTTCTAAAAATGATCATGGACCCTTGGATCAAGATTTCGACACCATGATCCACCGATGATGAGGGATGGGCAGAAAAGTGATTATGAGAGGATCCGGACCCATAGCTCAACTTGAATGTGTCGATAATCGACCCATCATGAATTTTTTTTTTCCTATTTATAAGAGAACTTATGAAAATTTTGAAATGAATGTATAATTTAACCATTTATTTATTAATTGTGTTGACTTTGTCTTTATTTAGTATTATGGATGTTAAATGGGGTTTATACTTTTCATATTACATGAGAAGAAAAAATTCTTACACACATATGAAATGGTGGGACCCATATCTTTTTATATAAAAAAAAAAAAAATTCAAGTATGAAAATCGAAGTATCTATGACATGACGATACACTTCTACTATATTATGAGAAGTATATTTCCTATATTAAATAGGAGTAAAGTTATTTTATGATAAAATAAATGAAATGGAAATTTTTTTAGTTTCTATAAAAAAAAAAAAATATTAGAAGTGATCTATAAATATATTCATGTAAAAAAAACTGTTAAAAGGAAGTACCCCACCACGTGGGACATTGTACCAGTTATCTATCTATCCTTCTTAAAGTTACAAGTAGTCAAGTACCAATCCCTGGGGTTTTGGTGGCCGTGTAATGAAGGTTCCTATTCTCAGTTCTCCAAGTCAAGCAGCAGCACTCAGCACATGAAACTGCCTTGGATCCCACGACCTCTCATCACAACTTCCTCAAAAGCATCCCAAAAGACGACAAAGACGATAACAAAATATAGGAGAATGACATGTCCCAAACAAAGGGAATAATATTCTGTTTGAGAATGCTTATTTTCAACTTATAAATAGTTTATAAGTGGCCTTTTGTTTTAAACGCAAGTCTGTTTGATATGGCTTCTTATGATGGTGGGTTTCTTATGAAAAAGTGGTTTTTGGTGAAGCCACTTGTTTGATATTCTAGGCTCTTGTTGCATTCATCCCTCTTCTGAAATTTCACAAATACCCTTGATGAATTTTTTGAAAAATAAATACTATGTCAAACAAGAGCAAATTTGAAAAAAGTCACTTCTGCCACCACTATCTTAAATATAAATTATATCTACAATCTAACTTTTAGGGTAAATTTGGTTTGAGGGGAGGGGAGGGAAAAAATGTGATAGAAAGGAAAATTTTATGGACCCCACTAGACTAAATTTTGTTACAATTTTCTCTTCCCCCCATTTTTTTTTTCCTCTCCCCTACTTTTACTACCGCTTTCTTAAACAGGATTTCAAAGATAATTTATTTATTTATTCCATATGTCTTTGACCGAGACTCAAATCATTCTCCCAATAATATATATGATGCTGCCCGGACTAGGCGTGTTCATGGGCTAGGCTGGGAAGGGCGACACCCTTATCTGATGCCCTGCTCAAAAGATCACTAGGTTGTAAAATGAAGCCCAGTGCCCGGCCCTGCCCGATAGAAGCCCTAAAAAATTTGGGCAGAGCAATAATGGGCTGGGTTGGGCGGCCCTTAACTGCCCAAGTGGCGATACCTTGCCACACCCTATGTGAAAAAAAAAAAAACAACTTCAATCATACCTAATAAACAATGTTGCAAAATTCAAATGAAATACATAATTTTACACTTCAGAATATTCAAATATAAATCTACAACTTAAGTCTTAAAATTAAAAAGACAATCATATTTCTTAAGTTATACTTGTATATAATTTTGTAAAAAATATATAATATCATCCTATAAAAATAAAAATATATAATACTTTTTTTATTCTATTAAAAAAATTAAAAAATATGATAACTACTTGGGTAGGGCGGCATACCATGGCCGATGCGCAATCCTGCCCGCAAAAATGCCATGCCCGGTTATGCTCAACCCAACCGTTTGCTTTTCCTTAAGGCTAAAATCAAGGTGATTTTCGATGGGCGTGGGCGGGCGGAAGAGCGAGCAAAGATCATGAACACCCCTAGCCCGGAGTGCAACTGGGCGAATATATCAATGTTTATAGAGTGCAAGCCACTTTCCTGATCTCTGGGACGACTTCCCTTACTTTCATGCACAAAATGAGAAAGATCAAACATAAAAATGAGCTCTGGACAGTGATCTCAAACACACAAAAACGATATTTCCGTCTCCCCCTTTAATTTCTTAAAGTCTGAGAAAGCCTCGGCTGTGTGTGGAAACTGTCTTCATCCTCACACATTGTTGTCTTTATTCCCGGCCTCCACAACCCGCCATAGAACGCATCAAGTGAATAACCTCTTGTGCATTTTTGGGTGGTAGGCCTGAAGTCTTGGATTCTTTTTGGGTGGTCCTTCTTGAAAATTAACACAATAAGAGCACCAATGATGTCATCAATTAATGAAGGGTTTTCAAATACCTCCCGAACAAATCGAATCACATGGTTGCCCACATGTTCACATTGGCTTTGAAAGAAGAGGGCATTCAGGCCATCCGACCATGGAGATTTTAGCCTATGGCGTGTGCAGTTTAAGGCTTCAGTGCTTCTCTTCTTCTTCACATACTTGATGAGAAAAAACCGTAGTTATTAAAATTGGATTGGACCAACTGATTCAACTAGGAAATTGGTGAAACGGTCATCTAATTGGTCTGGACCCGTCGGTTTGATCGGTTCAATATTTACTCAGCATTACATGACTTCAAAAATTCAGATCTAATTTTATATATTTTCAAAAATTACAAATTAAGACTATAAAAAACTTGAGATATCTACTTTATAATGCAAAAAGAATCACTCAAAAATATTATTATTTGATCATAAAAAATTCTCAAATTCCAAAACTCTTCAAAAACCTTGAGATGTGATATACAATCATTGTTCTTAGTGTTTCTAGGTCTCAAACATTCAAATTCCACCTTTTGACTTATAAGCATAAGGGACTAAATTATAAGCGGGTCAAAAGTTTATAGATTGAATTATAAGTTAGTCAAAACCTTAAAGGCTAAAAAATCTTATTTTCGATTGTATTATATGGAAGTTAGTTGGGTTTAACTGTTTTCCCTTAATTTTAAAAGTTTATGGTTACTTTTAATTTCCTCCCAAAAAAAAAAAAAAAAAAAAGTTATGGTTGCTTTTAAAATTTTGGTAAAAGTTGAAGGATGTTTTAAAACCTGAACCCTTAATCAATTTGCTTATTTTGATACATATACAAAGTATAGTATATCTTCCACCACATATGGCAATATAAAGAGATCCATGATTAAAACAACTTAGGATTATAGGAAAATTATCCAGCAGAAAATTCTCATAGGTAACAAACCCGTGAGAGGTTCTCATGAAAAACACATTGTCTAAAATTCTTAGATATAGAAACTAGGATACAAACCCAAATATGAAGTTGGAGCATATGAGTTGAGCATTTGTGAGAAATTTGTGAAGAAACTGAAAAGTATAAATCATAATTTACCTCAAATTGATACTCCGTCAATAATAATTAAATAGGAAAGAGAATGAGGAAATTGAGAAAGATGACTAAGATATTTTATAAAATATATGTTATATTAATTAATTTTCTTAATGTAACTAAATTAAATAAATATGTCTTATATAAAGATAGGAGGGAGTATAATTTTATTGGGGGTGATTTCTTTCACATAATGAAAATGAAAGAAAAGAAGATTAGAAGGGCAAAAGTGGGATAGGAAGACGTATTTAATCAAAGTTGTGAGATATCATTCCCAATCACAATTACAGTGGTATAAAGAAGCGGTTGGGGGTCTTCAAAGAACATCAATCATAGTTATGATTTGCCCATTTTAGACATTTCAGAAAAGGAAAAACTTGGATAGACTTAAAATTTGTTTGAATTGATTTTTCAGCACTTGTATTTTATAAGGTACAAATAATCGGTTATCGTACTCAATACTTGTAATATTTTTTATTAAAATAAAATGAGACAGAGCATGAGTAATAGTTCTCAATCCTTGTAATATTTTTTATTAAAACAATTTAATTGGATATAACGATAGGAAATGTTCTATAAAATATCCTGAAATAAAATTATATTTTATTTTAAAACAAAAAATAAATATGATGGTCACATCGCTTTCGCCCCTTGAATCCATACTCAATCATGGTTCATATTCACCCCCCATTTCCCATATTCTCAACTCCTTCCTTTGGTACGAGGAATTTAGGGGAGAGTGAAATTTTTTAGGGAGAATTCCAAATAAACACCAAATGAATTTGTAAAATCTCCAGATGCCCCTCGAATTTGTAAAATGACTCAGAGGTGACACAGACTTATCAGGGATATGCAAATTCATGACAAATGACCAGAATGCCCTTCTATCTTTTCTCTCTCCTCTCTCCCGAACGAACCAGGCCTTCCTCCTACCAGATCCGCCGGTGCCGCGGTCGACCTCCACCATCAACGTCGACGCCAATGCCGCACCCACCGCCACCTACGTCGCACCCACAGGCATCGGTGAAAAAGAAAAAAAAATTGGGTCATTCGCGTACGCGAGAGATCGAGAGATTGGGAGAAATTGGAAGAAGAAGCCGGAAGGAAGGAAGGAAGGAAGGAAGGAGAGGGATGAAGGAAGGAAGAGGAAGAAGAAGAGAAAGATGGGGAAAAAAGTTCGACGAGCATTCTCCAAATTGAGAATTGTCAAGCAATTACGAATTAATTCTCGAGAATTGCTTGACAAGGCAATTCTCGAGAATTGCCAAGCAATTCCCCGAGAATTGCCAATGCATGGCAATTCTCGAGAATTGCCTTGGCAATTCTCGAGAATTACCAATGGCCTTGGTGGCTATCGTGGGGTTTTTTTTTTTACAACCGAGTTCTTGCCTTTTCCATTCTTGCCTCAATTACAAAACATAAACTTCATCGTCATTTACAAGTAAACCATCACCATTTACAAGTAAACCATGGGCATTTACAAGTAAACCATCGCCATTTACAAGAAAACCATCGCCATTTACAACGAGTTCTTGCCTTTTCCATTCTTGCCTCAATTACAAAACATAAACTTCATCGCCATTTACAAGTAAACCATCGCCATTTACAAGTAAACCATTGCCATTTATAAGAAAATCATCGCCATTTACAACTGAGTTCTTGCCTTTTTCATTCTTGCCTCAATTACAAAACATAAACTTCATCACCATTTACAAGTAAACCATCGCCATTTACAAGAAAACCATCGCCATTTACAAGTTATTTTTTTTTTCTTGCCCGAATGATCGAAGTTGTAAATGGCGATGGTTTTTTTGTAAATGGCGATGGTTTACTTGTAAATGGTGATGAAGTTTATGTTTTGTAATTGAGGCAAGAATGGAAAAGGCAAGAACTCGCTTGTAAATGGCGATGGTTTTTTAAATAGCGATGGTTTACTTGTAAATGCCGATGGTTTACTTGTAAATGGCGATGAAGTTTATGTTTTGTAATTGAGGTAAGAATGGAAAAGGCAAGAACTCAGTTGTAAATGGCGATGGTTTTCTTGTAAATGGCGATGGTTTACTTGTAAATGTCGATGGTTTACTTGTAAATGGCGATGAAGTTTATGTTTTGTAATTGAGGCAAGAATGGAAAAGGCAAGAACTCAGTTGTAAATGGCGATGGTTTTCTTGTAAATGCCGATGGTTTACTTGTAAATGCCGATGTTTTTTTGTAAATGGCGATGAAGTTTATGTTTTGTAATTGAGATAAGAATGGAAAAGGCAAGAACTCAGTTGTAAAAAAAAAACATGAAACACACACCCGTAAAAAAAAAAAAACCCCACAGTAACCACCAAGGCCATTGGCAATTCTCGAGAATTGCCATGCATTGGAAATTCTCAATTGAGAATTGTCAAGCAATTCTCGAGAATTGCCTGGCAATTGTCAAGAATTGCTTGACAATTCTCAATCTGGAGAATGCCCGTCGAACTTTTTTTTTTTCCGTCTTTCTCTTCTTCTTCCTTCCTTCTGGCTTCTTCTTCCAATTTCTCCCAATCTCTCGCGTACGCGAACGACCCAATTTTTTTTTCTTTTTCACCGATGCCTGTGGGTGTGACGTAGGTGGCGGTTGGTGCGGCATTGGCGTCGACGTCGATGGTGGAGGTCGACGGCGGCGCCGGCGGATCTAGTAGGAGGAAGGCCTGGTTCGTTCAGGAGAGAGGAAAGAGAAAAGATAGAAAGGCATTCGGTCATTTGCCATGAATTTGCATATCCTCGATAAGTCCGTGTCACCTCTCGAGTCATTTTACAAATTCGAGTGGCATCTCGGGGTTTTACAAATTCATTTGGTATTTATTTGGAATTCTCCCAATTTTTTATGAGTTGAATTTTTAAAGAAATTGAGAAATGGGGTTATAAAATTTTGATAAAAAAATGTATTAGATAAAAGAATAATAAAAATTAACTAAAAATTTTTAAACTCAACTTCTCTTTATTTTTTTATTTTTAAATTCAACTTAGAAAAATTTTCCCCCTCTCCACTCATACCAAACAAGCCCCAAGAATGTGAATATGTGTGCGTGCAAGCTTTGAAAGTTGATAATTTATCTGTCAACCTAAAAAAATTACGGATTAGACTTTATAAAGAACTTGATATGTCTACTTTAATTTTAAATACAAAAAATTGATTTGGTTCTTCAATTGATCTATCAAATAAATTCACTCTGATTATACTAATTTTACTTTAGTTTAACTAAATGTGTTGTTACGCTTGTATCTTCCAATTCCTTAAATTTTCACCTTAAGAAAGAGGCATTGAATATTGATTAATCCTCCATCACCAACTTCAAATAACTGAATTCAAATTTTGTGAGATGTTACTACATCATCTGCAAGCTGTCTAATTTTTTTCCTTATTGCCTTTTTTATTGTTAATTTTGACCTTCCCCAGCTAATTAAACACCATCCTTAAAACTCATTATTGTCTATTTTTATTTTGTGGCTTCATTCAAATGGAACACTGGCCCCAATTTTTCAAATGGATGGGAAAAGATAAACAATTATTTATTTGATGAATTTATTGCGTGAAAGTAATCAGAAATTTAGAAAAATATTGACCCAGAAGAAAACAAGGAAATTTGCAATCACATAGAATAATAATAAAGGATATGATTTCTTATTCGTGTGGTTGTAGTGATATAATATGGCTCTTTGCCTCACTTTTTCCGGCTCATTTTTAGGCTCCTCTCAACTCCATCTTATCACACCTAACACCTCATGTTATAAAATCACCTAACACCAACTTATTGAACTATGTGGCTATCTTCCTGGGTTTGTGTGGAAAAAATAGGAATAGCTATTTGACTTTTGCAAATACATCACATAATTCATGATGAAGCACCATTTTTTTAAAGAAGAAGGAAGTTATATTAGACTTCAATGAATGTTAGACTTTTGCATTTAAGTGATCACAATTTCTTTTAGATTAAAGTCCAGATTATATATATGCTTATTGAAGGGCTATACTGTTCTGGATTTTTCAATCTGGACTCCTTGATCAACACACTTGTGCTCTGAACATTTAGTGTTAATCCCCAAATGATTAACCACTCAATTTTGCAGGTTTCGTTCAAGGATGTAATTAAATAAGATACTATCAATTACATTAACAAAAAACAAAAAAGATATCAATTACAAATCTTTCGCCCGAACTCATTGAGGGAGCTATTAAATCATGCTAATACCTTCCAGTTTTTGTTATTTTATTTTGTCAGTTTTAATCTTCCAGTGAATAAAAAAGAACTCTCCTTTGTTTTTTAAGGTGCACTTCATTTGAAAAAAGTAGACTCTAGTGCCTACAATGTAGCTACTTCTAGAATTATTAATTATATAATTTTCTTTCTTTCAAACAAAAAAGGAGTGGGGCAACATTGTTTCCTTTTTAATATTTTCGTGGTATAATTGATCTAACACTGTTATGATACCTACAGCTGATATGCGAAAACTTTAGGAGGATACGTCCCTATTATTTTACATTTCTTGAAGTCAACCATTATCAATAGTTCAGGGTGTTTTTTCCGTTTGGGTTTTGCTCACTTGTACGTAAGTGCTGCAACCTAATTAATATCAATTTTGTTGTGAAAATAAAAGAGATTTGGGATCAGCCAAGAGAAAAGCAAGACGGTAGAGAGAAAATGGGGAGAGAGGAAGGAGGGAGCAGTTCTCATTCACTTATGTTTCTTGTGATTATAATATTTTGTATAAGGCCTCTATCTAGAATTCACATTACATGCTTCTCTCTTATATGCTTTTTAGGTGCTTGTCCCTCTAATTAGAGAGTTGAAACATTTTTTTTAAATTTTTTTAATATATTCTATTTATTTAGATTAAACTATATGTTGCATTTTGAAATTTTTTTTCCACCCAATATCTCAAATTAATTAATTTTCATGATACTGGTATTACACAGAAAATATTTCTAAATACAGGATTAAAAATCAAATAATTTGAGATATTCGGTGCAAAAAAACTTTAGGATGCAACATATAGTTTAATCCAAATAAGTAGAATATATAAAAAAATTTAAAAAAAAAATTCAACCCTCTAATTAGAGGGACAAGCACCTAAAAAGCATGTAAATGAGAAGTATTAAATGTGAACCCGTGGCCCCCAAAAATTACAGAACAAAACCCAGATATTTAATAATTACATTTGAGCCTAATAGAAATTTCAGTATTTTCACTTTAGTCCCATTAAAAGTTTCATGGATGGACTAAAATGAAAATCTTGAAATGTTTATGGCGTTGAAATGAAATTTCATGTACAGGTTCTATTCTATAATTTTTGACCCCTAATTACAATTCATGTCTCCGCCTCTGAACAAACGACACAACTCATATATATGCCTTCATATTATTTATGCATTAAATAGCTTTTTAGTTTTTTGACAATGTGTTTATGAATACTGACTAGGATATGAATCAATGGATATCCATATAATTAATATTCATAACAAATTTCATATATTTAGTGATTTTTCATCGAAAACAATATTCCCTACAATCTTTAATATGAACATATTTAGGGAGTTGATCTTGATCATAAATATAAGATGACTAAAGAGTTAATCTTCATATTTATTAATCTTTTTCTAATTTACCTATATGAATACTCCCTCAATAATATTCAAATAGGAAAGAGAACAAGGGAATTGAGAAAAATGATTAAAGTATTTTAGAAAATACATGTCATCTTAATTAATTTAACTAACTTTTTTAATATAATTAAATTAAATAAATATGTCTTATATAAATATTGGGGGAGTATAATTATTTTTGGAGGATGTTTTCCACATAATGAAAATGAGAGAAAAGAATATTAGAGGGGCAAACGAGGGATACGAAGGCGTATTTAATCAAAGTTGTGCGATGTTCCAATCACAAGTCCAGTTGTATGAAGAAGCAGTTGAGAGTCTTAAAAGGACATCAATCAGTTAGGATTTGCCCATTTTAGACATTTCAGAAAGGAAAAAACTTGGATGGACTTAAAATTTGTTTAAATTGACTTTTTAGTATTTGTTTTTTGTAAGATACAAATGATCGGTAATAGTACTCAATTCTTGTAATATTTTTCATTAAGGGTTTATGAGTAAAAATATATGTGTGTCTTCTAAACGTCCAAAGACCATATTTTTTTTTTTTTGGAGCAAAAATACACATGTGGTTACATTTTAGGAGTAAAAGTCACACCACCGTTAAAATCTAGCCTATTGTAAATATGACTTTTTCTGTTGTAAATGGCCAGATTTTAAATTTTGTTGTAAATATAGCACTTCCTATTATAAATCTAGCATTTTTCTGTTGTAAATGACATTTCTATGTTTAAAATCCAAGTGATTAAATGTTGTTGTAAATATGATCAGATTTTAAATTGTGTTGTAAATACAGCAGTTCCTGTTGTAAATATAGCTTTTTTTTTTTGTAAATGACCTTTCTATGTTCAAAATTCAGGTGTTTAAATGTCGTTGTAAATATGACATTTTTTGTTGTATATATGGCATTTTTGTTGCAAATGCACCATTAAATTAGATTTTAACGGTGGTGTGATTTTTGCTCATAAAATGTAACCACATGTGTATTTTTGCTTCCTAGGAAAAAAGCATATGGTCTTGAAGGCGCTCCCAAGAGTAAAGCACATGTATATTTTTGTTCCTTTACCCTTTCATTAAAACAAAATGAGACAAAGTATCAATAATAGTTCTCAATCCTTGTAATATTTTTTATTAAAACAAATTAATTGAATATAACAAGTAGGAAATGTTCTACTCCTATAAGACCTAGTTGACTTTTTTGGAGAGATTAAGGAAGTTAATTAAATTACGTTAAAGTATTTTTATTTTTTTCTTTAAACTGATTAGTTTAACTAATAAACTAATATATAATCTAAAGATATACAACATATGAAATGATTAAGTAACTTATTTAGCTTCATTAATCTCTCCAAAGAAAGTCAACTAAGTTTTATAATTAGACCGGAGGTAGTATAAAATATCATGAAATAAATTATATTTTATCCAAAAAGAAGAATAAATATCATGGCCACAACACCATCACCCCTTGTGAATCTATACTCAATCATGGTTCATATTCACTCCCCCAATTCCCATATTCTCAACTCCTTCCTTCTTACTCCCTCCGCCTCTGTTTGATATGAGAGATTTGGAGAGGTGGGAAATTTTTTATAAGTTGAATTCTTTCTAAAAAAATTGAAAAGTGGGTTATAAAATTTTGATAAAGAGAATGTGTAAGATAAAAGAGTAAGAAAAGTTAATTAAAAGCTTTGGGTGAAATACTATTTTTGTTACGGAAGTATTGGTAAGGGGTAGAGCCAGCAAAACGGGTTGGGCCCATCGGGCCGGCCCGTTTAAGCCCTGACCCTTTAAGGGCCGGGCTTGGAAATTGGAGGAGTGAGATGATGTTTGGCCCTGGAGGGCTATGGGCCAGCCTATCGTGTAACACCCCAAATTTCATACTTCAAAATGTGTTGGTTGACACTTAGTTTTAGAAAACTTAACAGAGTTTGAGGTGCTACCACTTAGAGTAATGCGGAAACGGAGAGCATGCGCTAACGTTTGGACGATGAGTAACTGATATAAAATGCCCAGACATATGCTGATGCCTTGACATAAGCTGATATATTAAAAATAATCCCGAAGGAATATTCGTGTGATACAACAATACAGAGCTTATATAATTACAATTCTTACATGGTAACTATACAACCTTAAACCAAGCCTTAACTAGACTTGAGGCAATGAACCTAACTCAATCAATCAAACAATTTGGCCAGGCCGGTGTCTAGTGGAAGTCTCCCCGAATTCACGGCGACTCACTGACTAAACCACATAGACGAACCCTTTCTAGACACTAAATGGTTTGTAGTAACTTTATTAGATTCATGTCAGAAGGTAGGCTCTGTTAAACTTCTTCCGCATTTGCTTTGACCTGCCTCTTCATGGCTCCTCCTTCTAAGGTGCCCTTTCACACTCCATCTACCTAAGTGCCTTCTCCGATCCTGGTTCCTTTCCTGAACCTTAGACAAATCTGAGGTCCAATACCCATCGAACCTCAGGTAACAGTTAACCTCATGTGAAAAGTATAAACAGTATATATATGATAGATATTCATTTCATTACAGCATTAACCAATACATAGCACACAGCAGATGAAAGGTTACAACAGTACATAAGCACACAGCAGATGTAATGTTAACACAACAACAAGACATAGCACACAAAGACATGTAAAGTTTGCAACGTTTGCACTAACGAGTGCCACGACGGCCCCTCGTGCCCTCGGCCAGGGAAAACTCAACGGTATTATCAAGACTATAACCCGTATAAAGTGAATGTATAAACAGTGATCTAAGCCCCATAAACTTAGTCACGTGTGCGGCCCAAGACCTAGTCTTGTCCATCACTTCATGAATCATTCCATCACATACATGCATACAAGACATATCAGAGTTAAAGTTACTAGTACGTGAACGTACCTTTCACCGGGTAATTGTCAAGCGCTCGACCTTTGAATCCGACTCCGGACTTCTCGGATATCGTATACATTATCGTCGGATTATTTTATGATATTTGATAAATATCATATTGCTTAGAATAATATCTAAAGGTTTAATTTACCTTTCTGCCCTTGGTGGATTTGTTATTTACAACTTTGTCCTTACATTTTCTTAAAAACGCTACTTTAGCATTTCTGGGCAGAATTTTCAGTAACTTTGAAAAATCACAGCTAATTCTAGAAAAATCGAAATGAGGTTCTATAAAATTCCTCATGCCCTTGGCATGTCTATTTTTAAGGAAAAATATTCCAAGAACGTAGAACATCAAGAATCATTCTCAGTTTAATGTTTTCTCAACGCTGCCCAGATTTTTTTCCAGAAAACGTAGCCCAGATTCCAGAATTTTTATCTCCTTCGACAGACCTCTAATTGATACATAATTTATATCAATGGAAAGCTATACATGTATACTATAATCATGAATTATTTCATAATTGTTGAAGATAGATTTATATATAAAATAATACCCTCTAACTGACTGACTCCAACAGCCCAGCAAAACCCCACTATTCCTATCTTACTCTAACTTGTTTTATTAATCCTAAAAGTTATTTCCCAACATGTTCCCATCTTGTTAGGCATCTTTCGATGCAATAAGACCTGAAAACAATTATGAGAAATTACTTCACCTATTTCCTAGATTAAACTAACATTTATACTAAGAACTTCCGAGAACTATAAACTAAAGACTAAACTAAAAACTAAAGACAAGCTTACCTCTTGAAGCCTCTTGCTACTCCTTCCTCCTTCTCTTAGAAATGACCTCTTGGAGGTAGATTTGGTGTGAAGAATGAGGAGAGGCAAGGCCTCTATTTATAGGGAAAATCTCAAGGTTAAAATGGTAATCTTAAGCCCAATGTGGGCCCCACCATTTGCCTCTTCCTTAATCTCAACCATTAGATCTAAACTTAATCAAGAAGTTTTAATCCCCACCCTTCACTATAAAGTATGTGCTCTTGTGATGTCATCTTGATGACATAATCAAGGCTTAGGTGTCATTGTTGATTAATTAACAAAGTTTAATTAACTCTTAATTGCATTTGTTAACTAACCATGAAAATTAGTGCTTAATTAGACAAGCTTAATTCTTCATTAGTTAGCCCCTTGGTTAATTATGAAGATTTACACAATTATTTAATTAATGAAAACTTAATTGCTCATTAATCTTTATTAATTTCCTTTAATTTGTTTAAGTATTTCCATAACATTTTCTTGTTCCTCTTGGTTATATAAGAACCATGATTTAATATGATAATTATATCATATTTCAAAATCCATAAATATAATTTCAAAATTGGCCCTTGGTTTATTTAATCTCAAGAGAAATTGCCTACAAAATTAATCAATAGCTTACTAAAATTTTGAGACACCTATTCACCTTTATTTAATATGTATTATTTATCAAAATATAGTATTTATGATAAATAGAATTTTTAGGGTATTACATATCGGGCCCTTCAATTTTTTTATTCTTTATTTTTTAAAGTTGAACACTTATTGAAATTGGATCCTTCAATAATTTATATGTATTTTTTATTTGTTATAGAGTTATTTATCCATTTAGGTACAAATACATAATAACTATACTCTAATTTTATGATTTGATTTATTATTTGTTGTAGATAAAGATTATAGATGTGTTCATGAAGCCGGAGAATAAATTCATGATATTCTTACTCATGAATCAGAGCTTAATACTCAAAGTGAATAACAATCAAATGTCGTTGAAATTGATGGTAGTGGCGAAGATGACGACAATGATAGTCATTAACTCATTGTACTAATGTCGCTTAGTAATTAGTAGTATGCTTCTTATGTTTTATATGAGTTATTTGTGAACATAATTTGCTTTTGATTATGAATTAGTGATTGTGTTTATTTGTTAGATGATTTATGTTGTAATTTATTAATTATATTTCTTTGGAAAAAAACGGAGGAAAAATAATGAAAATTTAGAATAGTAATTTAAGGTCCTGGTATGGCCACGCCACCCTGGTGCTCTTGGGTAGGGCTTTAAAAACAGTGTTTTTCTTCTCCCAGGACCCTGGAGGGCCGATCCTGGTAGGCGCAGCCTGGCCCTTCACGGTCGGCCGATTGCCATTCTAGTAAAGGGGGCACTCGACACGAAAGCCCCAAGGATGTGAATATGTGTGTGTAAGCTTTGAGAGTTGATAATTTATTGTCAACCTCAAAAGATTGTGGATTAGACTTTATAAAGAACTTGATATGTCTACTTTTAAATACAAAAATTTGAGTTGGCTCTTCAATTAATCTATCAAATAAATCCACTCTGATTATACTAACTTACTTTAGTTTAATTAAATGTATTGTTACGCTTTTCTCTTCCAATTCCTTAAATTTTCACCTTAAGAAAGTGGCCTTGATTAATCCTCCACCACCAACTTCAAATAACTGAATTAAATTTTTTTTGAGATGTTACTACATCATCTGCGAGTTGTCTAATTTTTTTTTCCTTATTGCCTTTTTTTATATAAAAAAAAAAAAAAAAATTGACCTTCTCCAACTAATTAAACAACATCCTTAAAACTCATTATTGTCTATTTTTATTTTGTGACTTCATTTAAATGGATCACTGGCCCGAATTTTTCGCATGGATGAGAAAGATAAACCATTATTTATTTGATGAATTTATTGCGTGAAAGTAATCAGAAATTTAGAAAAGTATTGACCCAGAAAATAAGGAAATTTGCAATCACATAGAATAATAAAGGATATGATGTCTTATTCATGTGGTTGTAGTGATATGATATGGATTTTTGCCTCACTTTTTTGGGCTCATTCGTAGGATCCTCTCAACTCCATCTTATCACACCTAACACCTCATATTATAAAATCACCTAACAATTTGTTGACAATGGGTGAAGAGACCCACACCAACCTAATGAACTACGTGGCTATCTTCTGGTTTTTTTTTTTTTTTTTTTTTTTTTTTTTTTTGAAAAATGGGAATAGCTATTTGACTTTTGAAAATACATCACATAATTCAAGATTTTGTTTTTTTTGTCAACATCACATAATTCATTATGAAGCACCACTTTTTTTAACAAAAATGAAGTTATATTAGACCACAGCTCCAGCTGCAAGAGAGATTTGATTTAGGCCCCAATGAATGTAAGACTTTGGGAAAATGATAAATAAATACCATATGAATTTGTAAAACTCTCAGAAACCTACCGAATTTGTAAAAAGAATGAGAGGTGACAAGGACTTATGAGGGATATGCAAATTCGGGTGAAATTACCATTTTACCCTTAGTTTTCAATAAATTAAAAAAAATAAAAAAATACCCTCGCGGGAGGGCGGCCAGGCATTGGCCACTGGCTAGGGGTGGGTTTTTAAAAAAAAAAAAAAAAATTCATTAAAAGTGTGGGAGATGGGGTTCAAACCCCCCCACCCCTGACACATCCATGGGACTAAGTGGCTCAACCACTAAGCCACTTGGTTACTTTAACGTATATATACATTAACAAATATATATATTCTTCTTAACATTTTTTAAGCGGTAGTTACAAAACTTTCAACGGTATTTACAAATCTTCCAATTCTATTTACAAAATTTTCATCGGCATTTACGACCTTTTTTGAGGTTTCCCTTTCTTGCCTCTAAGGAAAAAACAAAAAAATAATGCATTATTACAAATTTTTCAACGGTATTTACACATCTTTCTAACGCTATTTACAAAATTTTCATCGGTATTTACAACTTTTTTTTAGGTTTCCTTTTTTTTTTTTCCTCGGATGCAAGAAAGGGAAACCTCAAAAAAAGGTCATAAATACCAATGAAAATTTTGTAAATAGCGTAGGAAGATTTGTAAATGTCGTTGAAAGTTTTGTAATAATGCATTATTCTTTTTCCCAAGGCAAGAAAGGGAAACTTAAAAAAAGTCGTAAATATCGATGAAAATTTTGTAAATAGTATTGGAAGATTTGTAATAATACATTATTTTTTTGTTTTTTCCTCGGAGGCAACAAAGGGAAACCTAAAAAAAATGTCGTAAATACCGATGAAAATTTTGTAAATAGCATTGGAATATTTGTAAATACCGTTGAAAATTTTGTAATAATATTTTTTTTTCCTCGGAGGCAAGAAAGGGAAACCTCAAAAAAAAGTCGTAAATACCGATGTAAATTTTATAAACACGGTTGGAAGATTTGTAAATACCGTTGAAAGATTTGTAATAATGCTTTGTTTTTTTGTTTTTTCTCAAAGGCAAGAAAGGGAAACCTCAAAAAAATGTCGTAAATACCGATGAAAATTTTGTAAATAGCATTTGAAGATTTGTAAATGTCGTTGAAAGTTTTGTAACTACCATTGAAAAAATGTTAAAAAGAATATATATATTGTTAATGTATATATATTAAAGGAACCAAATGGCCCAGTGGACCACTTGGCTCCATGGATATGTGGTGGGTGGGGGGTTCAAACCTCACCTCCAACACTTTCAATGAATTTTTTTTTTAAAAAAAAAAAAAAAAAAAAAAACCCCCTCACCAAGTGGCCCGCGGCTACGAAGTCCGCCACCAACGGCCCTCCTACGATGGTATTTTTATTTTTTTTAATTTATTTAAAGCTTAAGTGCAAAATGGTAATTTGACCCGAATTTACATATCTCTCATAGGTCCTTGTCACCTCTCGCCTTTTTATAAATTTGGTGAGCTTCTAAGGGTTTTGCAAATTCATATGGTATTTATTTATCATTTTCCCTAAGACTTTTGCATTTAAGGGATCATAATTTCTTTTAGATTAAAGTACATATCGGATCCTCTAAGCTTACATATAATTGTAATTTGGTGTCTTAAATTTATAAAATAAGTTTTCAGTCTCTTAATATTAATGTCGTTAGAGTCGTTAACAAAAAAATACTGACTTATCGAATATTTTTTTTTTTAACTGGACAACACCTTATATTTCAAAACATACAAATATTATATTAATGGATTAAACTTTAAACATGATGCATTTATTTGTAGAATTATAATTTAAAGGGTAAAGGTGCAATTCTATAAATAAACATTTTTTGGACGGTTAATGTCCCGCCACTTTATGAACTTGGCATTATTAATATACTTTTTAATATTTATGGGTACTTTTTGCACCCAAAAAATGTTTACTGTGTTGGTAACTTTTTCGGAAATATTTATTGGTAGAATAACACATTCGCCCTAATTTCAATTCATTGGGTTGGCATTTTTAGTTAACATGAGTAGTGGTGTTAACATTAAAAAACTAAAGATTATTTGTTGGGATCCGTACATGCAGCGGATTAAAATTTTTTATTGATCCCGTCCCGAGGATCACTCAGGTGCGTTTAAACTAAAGCTAAGGGAATCCGGAATTACCTATAGTGAACTTGTTCGCGTCTCGTTCTCCTTGAACTGGTGGGCTACCTCCTCGATCAACAAGACAACTCGTAGAATCGGCTTCCTCCACCTATCCACACGAACAATTCCGGACACGGCTACGGCGGCGTCTTTGGGCGCCTCTTTGCGTCTCTCTCGGTTTTCCACTCTAGGGTTTTTTCTCGCGGCTTTACGAAAAATACGCTCGATAAAAACTCCGTAAGTATTTCTAAAACGGTTCGGCGTATTATATTCAAAATTAATCCCCATTAATTTTGAATTTCAAATTTCAAATATGAATTAAAAAATATATTAATTAAATCTATCTGTTAGATCTAATGTAACGTATTTATTTAATTCGATTAAAACCAGATCTGAAATTTGAATTTCGAATTTGAATTAAAAAAATATTAATTAAATCTATCTAATAGATCTAATTTAATGTATTTATTTAATCCAAATTAAAAGCCTTCGATTTAATTTATCTCTATAAATTAAATCGAGAAATAATATCTATCCATTTAATTAAATCGAGATACTATATCTCAATTTAAATTAAACAGATATATGATATCTTTTTATTCGAAAATTAAATGAGATACAATATCTCTATTTGTTTTAAATATTTAATTTATCAAATAAATTAAATACAAAACAAATATTATATATATTAATATTATAATCTCTATTAATAATATTAACATATATTAATTTCGAATTTAATATATATATATATATATATATATCCTAGATTAAATTCGTATTCATTAAATCTTAGACGTATCTAAGATTCAATGAATCTGGATACTTTTGCTCGTGTTGGGTTATTCTTGTGTGCGACCCTGCAGGCCCATATGAGATTGGCAGTGAGCCAACACTGTACTAGCCCACAAGTCGCAAGTGGCCTCTAGCAAGACATTGCGACTACCCAATTCACATGGGGATCGATGACACGATACAACCTATCGTACAACCATGTCACGTCTCTTTTGTCACGCGATAATTTGGTCAATGATGAGGCATGGATAATGTCAACTTCCTTTTCTTGACCAAGTACTTTCGATTCTCGAGTAGTCTAATAAGTGAAATGGAAACTCCTTTCCATCACAAATACGCCATACATTTCTTAGACTCACTCATCGAGAGGCCCAAGATTATCTCTCTACAAATGTGAGGGACAAATTCCATCTTGACCATTCACATTCCTCCGCATGAAAACCACTGATCCCGATCCCGGCCTTTATCATCACCCTAAGGTCAAAGGTGACTTTTGACTAGGTCAAAGACCAGTGACTCATCATGTAGGAATCCATGATAATCTCAGGTCATAGGGCGTCGTAACGCGGTTATACATGAGATAAGTTTATGATTAGATCCATGCAGCTTTCTCATAGTGGGTCTGGCCCAAAGACCTTGTACTCTTACAAGTGCCCATGACTTTGATTCGTATCTCCATACCTCATCAAAGTCATATCGGTCTTAATTCATCTTCGCTCCCGCATAGATGACCGACCAGGGACATTTAGGATATCATCTATAAGATATATCCAGGGATCAGTTATCACTGTAAACATGCGAATGAAGTGATAACTTAATGGAGAACAATGACTTGCCCTAGGGCATAATTTCCAACAATATTTTCTAGTCTCAAGGAACTAAATTGAATTAAAATATAAATTTAGAGTACCAGTTGTATCTTTTTCCTTTCTCTTTTTAAAACCAACCCATATATGATATTTTACACTACTTTGTTTGTTCTTAAACAACTTGTCATGTGGGAAGTGGTCTCACATCCGTAAACAAGTAAACATAATTTTGAATATAAGGAGGCGCACTTAGTGGGATTGGGATTCTCTCATGTACCCTTCCCATTCGCTCTCATCTTTTGCCCCAAAACTACGTAGTTTTGGGGTAAAAAAAAACAAGTCAGGGAAACTTTTTTTTTTGGGAAAAAAATCATCCATCAGTGTGAAAATATATTTTTAGTAGCATTGGGTATCTCAAATTAATTTTTAGTACACTTAGGACTATAAAATATGTTTTTTGTGGCATCCAATACCCATCACTTAAAAGTATTTTCTTAGTAGCATCCAGTATCCTGTGTGCTAAAAAATGTACTAAAAATTACTTTAGGATAGTGGGTGCTACGTACTAAGAAGATACTTTTGGTTGATGAGTGTTAGATAATAGGTGCCACGAAAAAATATTTTTAAGGTGCTGAGTGTACTTAAAATAAATTTAAAATATTAAATGTTACTGAAAAAATATTCCACAATGATGAATGACCTTTTACCAACAAAAAAAAAAAAAAAAAAAAAAAAAAAAAAGCAAGCTTCCCTAACTTGTTTTTAGCCAAAAACTACATAGTTGAGGTGAAAGATCGAAGCGGATGAAAAAGGTAAATGAGAGAATCCTAATTTTACTTATTGAGAGGGATAAAAACCTTTTGCTCTCTAAGCCTCAAAAATAATTTTATTTTTTTCTTTGAAAAATTGAAGGGTTAACAAAGAAAGATATTTATGCTTATGGACTTATGGTCCCCTGAAAGATTCCTTGCCATGGTCCCTGGACTTCATCCCCAACCCTATTATCGTGAGAGAAAAATTAAATTTTATATTTAAGACGAGAGAAAATATTATGAAAAAAAGAAGATAAAACCAGAAAGATATATTTATCCCCGTGGTCCAGTCAACAGGCTTCCTTGGCTGGTTTCTCAAACAGTTAAGTTCATCAGCCAATCCAACCTCCTCTTTTCCTATATTTTTTTTTTTTTTTTTTTTGGGGGGGGGGGTGAAGGATAGAGATTTTTTAAATTGTTCATCTGGTTGCGTTACAATTTTCGGAAAGTTTTCCTTTCTTCACCTTGAAACGAAATATTAATTTCTATCATTATTTAGAAGTAATTTTAACTTTTATTATTTTTATTGAATAACACAAGATATTTTTGTGTATAAAATTATATTTTAGTACAATCTTTTATCCTATGATATTTTGCAAATTAAAAGAGACTTCCTCAGAAAAATGAATTTAATAGACACTATTTTTCCAAGCAAAATGAAATTCCTCAGCAAGCATAATCTCCATCAAAAGTGTTAACAGGGGTTTATAGAAGAGAGGTTTATTAATTACTCGTACAATGAATCCACAGAAGAGCAGAATCCAACAAATGATAAACTGCTTACAGTATAATAATTTTCTTAATAATAACTATTTCAAGACAGGCCATTGAATTGGCCTTCATGTTATACTACTATTTGTTTCTATAAATTCAAGCTTTTATTTCTGGAATTTCCCAAGCTGGGCATTATTGCATATATATATATATATAGGATTACATTCTCCCCCCAGGAGGTTTCATCTTCAAGAGCCACTCAAATTTAGCCCTTTAAGCCTTCCTCCAATACATAAAGATATTACAATAAAATTGGAAAGCTTCGTAACCTTCCTATTTCTTTCTTGGTCATCTGTATATGAGCACACAAGAAACTAGAAAAGCTTTCTGATTCTTAATCTGGGGGCTCATGACACTGATCTCTTCGAATTTTGTTATCTATAAATTATGCTTCTGTCAAATGTGGTGATGCTAGGATCCAAACTAGTGAGGTCCCCCAAAAAATGAGATTCTTAAATCAGTAGTTGATAGATATGTTCCATTGGTACAACTCTTTTTCTGGTACTCTCAAGTTAATGGTTACCAGCCCAGATCCTTCCTCATATCTGAACTCCACCTCCTCTGAATCCACCATCACCGTCTTGGGTTGTGCCGAAGAATAAGCTCCGAATAAACCGCAGCCTCGCATTTTCATGACAACACTCGTGGTGGCTCCATTATTATTAGATGCACAATTTAACTCCTGAATAGCTCCTCCAGAGTTGAACATCTTCATCAAACCAATAGGAGCAAACTTCACACCATCATTAACTTCATGAACAGGAACTACCGTGAAGACTTCAAATTCCTTGGATTTCAAAGTAATGGGAATAGATGCATCATTTGGTAGGTAAGTAACCTCCCCTGCAAAGTCAAATTGGCATCATAAATACAAATAAGGAAACTTTAATACTCATCAAGGAGATATAGGGACTACAGTGTATCTAAACAGTATTATTACGCTTATTTGAGAGCTAGGCCGGTCAATAGGTATACCTGACTGGTCAACAGTGTATCTAAAGGTTTTTGTTTAATTGAAGAAAAAAAAAGTCTCTGTCCTTTTACCCACTTCTGGCAGGAAAACTTTATTAACACTATTGGCCAGCCGATAGGTATCCCTGACTGGCCTATAGTGTATAAAATTGTTGAGTGTTCGATTGATAAAAAGTGGATCTCTTTTCACCAAACTTGTAGCAGTAAAACTTGATTAACAGTATTATGCTTATTTAAGAGCTAGGCCAGTTCAATAATCAATAGGCATGCTTGACTGGCTTAAAGTGTATCTAAAGGTGTTGTTTAGTTGATTAAAAGAGAAAGTATCTCTTTTCACCAACTTCTAGCAGTAAAACTTTATAAAAAGTATGAAGCATAATTGAGAGCTGGGCATAATTGACCCAAATAAGGGGGTATAGACCCCAAGCAGATCATTTGAACCATAAGTTTTTAAGTTCAAGCTAAACTACTAATCCTAAAGTCAAATTGGGGTTAGGCGGTTAGCTAGAACAGTTCAAAATCCATGTGCAGCCCATGAATATCCATAGGAGCCTTGTGGAGCTTAGGAACGTACCACCAACATGGGAAAATACAATGGTATCTCCATTCCATTTCTCATCAGCAACTTTAGATAGAGAGCCAACATCCTTAGCGCTGATGACGCCAGTGATTGTTCCTGGATTCTCATCATGGATAAGATTTTTCTTTCCAACTTTGCACCATCCCGCTCCTTGGCAATTGAACACCCCGACGACTCCAGAGAAATCATTCAGGTTCCATATCTTCAGAAGACTATATAAAAGCAACTTCCATCAGTTATGGAAAAGATTAAAGAAAAAAGTTTTTAAAAAAATGCAGGAAGAAAGAATGAAGAAGCTTCAGTGTCATATGGGGTCTTTACCTCTTTCCATCTCTAGCAGGATCAGAAAATAAACAATCTTTTGTTGGTCTTCCTGGGAGTTTAGCCCTCAATATAGAACCATCAGGCAGTGCAAGTTTTCTTAGAAGATCAAAGTCGTGGTGTCCAGGTTTGTCACTGCACAAAGTACAAATATTCATTACTAAGATAGGTAGACCAAGTCAATCATGAATACAAATGTATACATATATTTCTATAAGTACAATGTTTAAAATTTTAGGTCGATTAGAAAATTTTCCATAGTATAATCAACAGATAGCATCAACAAAGAACCTACCTAACATAAATAGGACATCCTCCTATTGCTCGTGCTGCTCCATGATATTCAGCCATTGGATGTAAGCTCTATCATACGTTAAAATTCAAATTTAATTAGCTCCAAAAGCAATTAACTTCATAAGCAAAAGGCAAACAACAAGAAACCAAAAAAAAAAAAAAAGAACAAGTACACTGGTTAACTTACATGAAACATATCCCAATCTGGCTGCACAAATTCACCGAGGAAGACGGTGTTGTAAGCAACTGATGCAATGTGAATTGTGTGGGATGCTGGATCTCTTGGCCAAAAATCATCTGATGCCCTGACAACTGCTGATCGCTTTGAACTGCACCAAAGCAAATTTGAAAATTTACATGAATTAACTATTCGTATAAAAAATATAAAATATTGTGTGGCAATTGAAAGTGTTGTATTGTGTCTAATACTACAAGGTTATGCAACTACATGATTTAATGTTTTGTTTTCTTACCTGTACAATCCATCAGTATTGTGACTCATGCAGCAAATAATGCCATTATCAGGGAAGTTCCCTGCGATTGATGCCTCTAAAGCCTGGTGGTATTTTCTTGCAAGTTTGACCCTACCACCATGGCCAGCACCAAGGGTTTCAAGGATATTCTGAACATCAACTTTGACACCATCGATTCCAGCGGATGCACGAGTGAAGTTCATTATAAAAGTGAAAGACTTTCTCGGGATTCACTAGGCCAAGTCCATTATTGGCAATGGTTGTTAGAGCTTCATCTGGTTGATTTGATTCAACCCCAGGAGATGATACAGGGAAGGCCATTTTTGAATCATAGTGCTCCATTCCAGCAACACCAGGTTTAACGCCACCCCAGTATCCTGTTATTGCATGCCACAGATAAATGTGCCTGAGAAAACAAAGAACATGTATTGATTCGTGTTAATATTTGAATTGAATATTCACTAGAACACAGAACAGAAACTTCATTTTGTTCCAGAGAATCCAAGAGTATGATTTGATATCATTTTGGTACTTGTAAGGGTGATATAAAGCAAAATCATATTCTTGAGTTCTAAAGTAATACAGAAAACCAACAGGAGTATTCAATTAACGATGCATAATCTATCAAGGATCAAGACAGAGTTTGTCTGCAAAAAAGTATCATACTTGACGTCATGCTGCTCTTTGATGTCTTTGGTAATATGAAGAAAACCCAGAGCAGGATCCTCTTCTCTATGACCCTCTCTGCCATCCTTCTGAAACTTGTGATTCTCTTTGATGTGTGTTAGGCGATTTGCAAAACTGAAGAAGAGAGGGGGGGAAAAAACTAAATACTCATTCGATATTGTCAATCAGTGAAGCTCAAATGTGTGTGTGTGTGTGTGGGGGGGGGGTGTTAAAAGTACTCACTTGGCAGCAAAATCAGATTTCCATTCACTACCGTTAGGGTCCATAGCAACAGATTGCCATCCATCGTCAATAATAACAAACTTAGCAGGAATGCCGCCTTTCTCTAAGCTGCAAAAGTGAAAAAAAGATACATAATGGTTAACTTACTGTCTTCATGAATCAGTGTACAATATGCACTTTTAGGTCCATTAGCTTTAAATCTGGAAATAAACCTCATAATTCAAGGACAAGAATGACAATTTGCTTTATAAATTAACAAATCTTGATAGTTATCCTAGATGGGAAGAAATAACACCTTTGCAAACCTTGCTTTACTCCTTCTGAATCGACTCTGGTATAGAAAGCATCCCATGTGCACCAACCAAACCAGTTCAAGACGTCTGGCATCTGGACACAAAATGAAAAGAGAACACAGGAAATGAGCATCACAGCCTCATAACACTCATAGAAAATAGATGTCCATGGAGTTTTCATTTTCAGGAAAGAGATTTCTACCTTCTTCCTCTCACGGTGAGAGAATGTTTGCAAGTGTTTCTCAACAGTCCTGAGTTGCAAACAAAAAAGAAATTAATGATTGGAAGTTCACACTAATTATCTTCTATTTGATCCTATTAATGTACTAAACTGCATAAACGTTGATTCCTATCCTTTGATTCCTATCCTAGCAATAACTTTCATATAGGAACAAAGAAGGAAGAGAAATCAACGAAGGTTCTAAGTTTATGATGGCCAAGTAAGTGAAGTTTGTGGCTTACTTGACCGCATTTGTAATGACTTCAAAAGGGTCTGATCCTGCTCCAACGAATACCAGATGAGTGCCATCAAATCCCTCAACATCAGGGCATCCTAAATCCATTGAGACAAATATATCAAATTCAATTACTCTTCCCAGAACAGCAAAATTTTAACATGATATAGAACAAAGTGAAATTTCATTTATTTCACCATACCACTTTCCACACAGATCTCAATCTCGTTTTGTTCATTTCCTTGAAGAACAGCTCTGAAGTCTCCTTCAAGAAGAGGCAAGAAAACAGCATAAGTGTCTTCTTCTCCGTTTCTAATCCCATCAATATCAGAACCCTTGTGAGCTTCCACAAGTAAGAACTGTGTTTCAAAGGGAACTTCTTGCCCACTGGTACCCATTCGCTGTGTTATCCACCACATTTTGAAGCGAAACACACACATAAAGCGCAACCCCCTAAGAATGAAAGCCATCAGAGAAAATCCACATTACAGTCAGCTGAATCGGTTGAGAACTCGAACTTCAAACTTAACCGCCATAACACATGTAATAAACAAAAATAACCAAGAGGGAAAATCTTCGAACAGTTTTAAACGCAGTGATGAAGAAACTAACAAGCAATAAATTGCATGCATGTACAGTTCAATTTGAGTATACGAGTGCATGATACAGCATCAGGATTTGATCTGCATTCATTTCAACTATGAACTAGAAGAAACAAAAGTTCAGAAAGAAAGAACGTACTGTAATTTTCCGATGGGGAACACTCTTCGGCTTCCCTTGCGATCAGAATCGACTCCCATGAAAGCCCCATTGAGGATTGAGGAGGAGGGTGTGACGACTACGTTGTGGGGAACCTGACTGAGGACCTTCTTCCCCAACACCATCAAGTTGCCATCGGTCACAGAAATTCCAGCTCCCACAGTCATCTTCTCCGACAAACAAGTTCAAAAAAATTGAAGAGCCCTTTTATGGAGAAGGAAGACAAGGAGCTGAAAAATCTAATCTACGTTCAAAATAAACAGAGGAGAGTATCACAGCCCCACCAAAACTAGCTTTGGACTATAATTCCAACCAAGAATTATAGCAAATGCAGGAATCACAGCCCCAGAAGCTAGATTGGAGTGAGTTCCGACGAAGGAGAAGAATGGGTATTTATAGTAGATGCGGGGACATGTGAATTTAATCCAATGTTTGGGGAACTGTGGTGGAATAATCAAATTCATTATTCTTCGCTGAAATTTTCTCAATTTGCCCTCTGAGCTCATCCCCGAAAACCCGCTTTGCCACCCCATGTGAATCAACTTGGCTATCGTGTTGGCTATTGGTGCTAAAGAAACAGAATATCATGCAGATGGCTAGCTATGTCTCTTTCTCAGTAAGCCTATAGCTAGTCCCCCTTCTATTTTAATTAAATTTTATATACTCAATGATTATGAAATAAATTTTCACCTTTGTCCTTATTTATGATTGGATATTATCTTCATGAGTATAATTAATATGGATAAAATTATCATAATATCATTTATTACATGAATCTGGATTTATAAATATGACTAAATTTTTTTTGTCAAAATAGACTTATAAATAAGATCAAAGTGGTATATAAAAACCTTTTATTTCTATCGGGTATATTCTAAAAAATAGTTAAAGGTAATTAAACATAATAATAATGGGGTTTAAACTTCTCATGTTGCATGAAAAGAAGAAGATCTCTACACACACATAAAATGATGGGACCCATATATATATAATTCTAATTATATATATGTGGGTCCCATCATTTTATGTGTGTGATGAAATACACTTCTCCTACAACATGAGAAATGTTTTTCCCAATAATTATATAGAAAGTTTAATTTTTTTTATTAAAAAAATACCCTAGTTATCAATGGGTGTGTGTGAGAGAGTAATTATAAGAATTAAGAAAATTGTGAAAAAGAATGCATGTACTTTCATCTATCAATAATATAGAACACTTTAACTATATCATAAAAAATAAGAAATGATAGTTAAATCATTTAATCTATCCTAAAATGTTTTTTTTTTTTCATTTCTACCCTCCTTGAGAAATGTGTTTATTTATATTGAGAATGCTATTTTACAGAGAGTAGGAGGATATAATAAGTAAAGTTGAAAAATGAGTATTACTCATAGAGGCAAAACAAGGGGAAAAAAAAAGCATTCAATAAACTACAGGAAACTTATATTTTGAACCATGCATTCCTTCTAAAAATACCCTAAATTGTTGACCAAAAAGAGTAGTATAATAATTAATTGATGACAAAATAGAAAAATGTATTTGTTATTGAGATAAACTCAAAAACAATCTTGTATTTAGGGACAAGCCCACTTAAAACAAAAAACAAACAAACTCTTATATAGGTATAGGTAGGGAGTACAAATATTTAGTACTACTCTAGTTTATTCATTCAAGTTAAAAATTTAAAATGGATTTTTCAATAAATAGTTACTCTCTTAAAAACTAAAATACTACCAGTAGGGTAGGTTCACTTATATGACACTCCCACCAATCGTATCATATGATGCTCTAAAATACAGGGTCTAAATAATAACTCCATGCGGTTCGTGTAGGCAGCTCTAGCTAATACGACTATGCTTTTTTTTTTTTTTTTTTTTTGTTGTTGTTGGTAGCGGTGGTGTTGGTTGTGCATTGCAGGAGCTGTTCGAACCGGATTCAGCTTCTCTCCATTGTATTTTCCCTTTTTTGCCTCTACTTTACCATTTTTTTGGTCCATTTTCAACATTTGAATAGTCTAGATTTAATATTTAATTAAAAAATACATAAATAAATTGGAAAAAAAATGGGAAGATAATAATAATAATCTACAGCTCTTGAGATGAAATTTTAACAGTTTACATTCATTTTTATGTTTTTTAAATAAATATATAACAATATTATTATAGAGATATGTTAAATCTGCATCATTGAAATATTTAATCCAATGCTGGTGAAGAACAAAGGAGAGTAAAGGAGAGGAAAAAGGAGGGAAAGAGCAATGGAGAAAATCCAAGTCCATCTGGATGCTTAGTTTTATAAGCTATCCTTAATTAGTAGTACTATTTTTTTTTTTTTTATACACATAGTAGGGGGAGGGTGGGCGGGGTTCAAACCTGGGGAATGTAAAATTGAATTGGTGTTGGCCCTTAATTAGTAATACTATCTATACTCCTAAATGTAAAATTGATTTGACTTTTTGAGATATTAAAAAAAAATAACTTATTTAATTATATCATATAATATGTTTGATAAAATTATCTACATTTTATAAATCAAATAAAATCATTTAGAAGAAAAAAATAAATATAAATATTTTAAAATAATTTTTTTAAAAAAATTAAAATCAATGAAGTCTTATATTTTAGGCGTTAGTATCATTTATTACTTGTACTGTTTAAAACAAATGTAATAATTAATTGATGTACAATAAAACTTGAGAAATAATTATTGAGAGGTTGTTTGGAATAGTAGTGATAGAAATGACTTATTTATATTTTAACTTTTGTAAAAGAAATATGAAATAAAAGTCATATTGTAAATGTAATTTATATTTGAAATGAAGGTGGGAGAAGTGACTTTTTTTCAAATAGACTCTTGTTTAGATGATTATTTGAAAAGTCATTTGAGAAGAAAATTACTAAAAATGACATGAATCTTATTGAATATTATTATTATTATTATTATTATTATATATTAATTTTATATATTGTGATAATTGAAGATAAAAAAAATAAATTATTATTAAAAATAAAAAAAAAAATTAAAGTACTTAATTAAAGATATTTTAATGAATAAATTATAATGCATACAAATGTATATTTAGTAGTACATTGCTTATTAGATCACCTATCCTTAATATTTTTTCCAGAAACCTGAAAAAAATCAATTCATAAACTAAATAAAGTTATTTCTATCAAAAGTCAATTTTTTAAAAATAAGTTCATCTAAAACCACAGCCATCCAAATGATCCTTTTTTTTCTTTTTTTCTCCACTAGTTTTAAACAGAAATCCCTTAAGGGCTCAATTAACCAATTAACCAAGATATTGTCAAATAGTTGTTAAATTTAGATATTAATGTTATCTTGATATAATTGTTAATGTTTCTGAAATAATACCCAAAAAAGTCCTACGACTTTTTCTGATATCGGACTTTTTTTAGATTTTTTCCTCGACAAAAAATCCGTATGCTAAAGAGGGTGAAGGAAAAAAATATCAAAAACGGATTCCTCTCCTTATCACTTATTATATCCCTCCCCATCGCATCCCCGATCAAATTGATATAATTATTAACGTATATTGATTTAGGTATTAATATTATACTTATTAATGTTTCTGAAATAATACTCAAAAAAATCCTATGACTTTTTCTGATTTCTGATTTTTTTTAGATTTTTTTCTAACAATATCTTAATTATTTAAGTTCTGAGGAGAATTTCCCCAGATTTAAATCCGCTGGCCTTTTTGCCATGCGCTATGCTAAAGAGGGTGAAGGAAAAAAACACAGTCAATGATATGAACCAATGGATTGTGAGGACCGGCTTTATAGTGGTGACAGGGACGGCGAATGTGGGGACCATCAATGTCAGAAAATCTATCAGCTTTTTTCTTCATGTACGTGAAGGTTCACTGAATCTGCGTGAGCCAAGAATCTTGACCATTCACTTTGAGGAGATGTGAGACATCGACATGCATGAGAGATATGAGATAGAGTTGGAATCGAGGTTGACCCGACCCGATATGGCTAGGGCTCAGCCCTACAAAGAAAAATATCTGTTTTTAAAAGCCCGGTCCGATAATAAGCAGGGCCAAGATCAGCCCTTTAAAAAAATTACTATTCTAAATTTTAAGATTTTTCCTTCGATTTTTTTTTTCAAAGAAATATAATTAGTAAATTGTAACCATTAAAGTTATAATCTATCAAATAAATATTATCAACATTAATATTTAAACAATATAGATCATTCAATAAATAAACAATTCATTAATTCGTAATAAAAAACAAATAAACACAAAGAATATTTTTTTTCCTTTTTAAAAAAAAATTAAATTAAAGGAATTGCTTTATGTATGCCCACAACAAAATGCTTTTCCATCTCTTAATTTTGTGTGTGTCTGCAAATTCCTTCGCTTCATGTATGATTTTACTAACGGGTAAAAATAATTATACTTATTTTACACAAAATATATTTATAATTTACTTACTTATATAATATTGTAATACCAAAGTATATGTTTATTTAATATGAAAACATCCATCCTTTAAAATTTATAATAACAAATTATGTGTTTGAATATGGAATAAAATAAACATTAAAAAAATGGTTATAGTTTAAACTGGAAAAAAAAAACTAAGTAATTATAAATAAACATATTCATTAAGTGGAAGTCTAAGTAATTGATTTTTTTTTTAAAAAACTACAATTAAACGGGTCTAACCCGATTAAGGCCGAGGCCCTACAGGGCCAACCCGATTAAGCTCGAGGCCCTACAGGGCCGGCCCTGCAGGGCCAATTTCAAGTTTCTGGCCTATTTTTCAAGCCCGAACCTTACAGGACCCGGGGTTTAAACGGCCGGCTCCGACCCGATTTCCCGATTCTAATTTGAGATGAGGCGGTGTGTGATGGAAGAATGTACTCCTCTAATTTTTATTATAAGGCATCAACTAACAATTTCGATAAAATAATAAAAATAGTTAAAATTATTAATTTTTTCTTAAATTTTCAATAATTTTCTATTACTAATTGTATATTTGTATTAAAATTTAATATCATATTAATTATTACTTTCATCTAATATAATTATCCTTATTAATTATGGGCATACATAAAAAAATTTAATGCTCTTTGGAAACACGCAAATGCCTTATAAAAATAACCAAATACATTTAATAATCAGTGTCTTTATAATAAGGACCAGAAGGAATAGCCGTGAAGCAGATTAACATTGGCTGCCTTTGAAATTATTCTCACAAATCATTTATAAGAAATTTTTTAGAGAAATCATTTACTCCTTCCTTCCTAATTATAAGCAATTTTCTTGTTTTTGGAGCTGGTCATTTGTATAAGTAACTTTTTTTGTCTTAAAATTTAAACTATTTTTAATTTTTTTATCCATATTAAATACAAATTTTTATATTAAGGAATTATTTGTTATCTTTTATTCAATATTTATTACTCATTCTCTTTCATGTTATCTCCATTCTCTCTAATATTTTACGCAAGCTCTTTCATAAGTAAATGTATCTTTGAAAAAGGCATGACATTTTTATCATATTTATTGTTTTTAACTAATCTTAATTGTTAATTCGTTTACACAATTAAGAAAAAAAATTATTTATAAAAGGTACCGGAGGGAGTATTTACTTCATTTTTAATATATTTATTGCATTTATCAATTTCACCATTTACTTATATAATTCAGCTATTTGATCTTTCTAAGTGTATTTTTTTTTGCTGATGATATATCTTGCGGGTGAGTTAAAAAAAAAAAAAAACTAACTTTCAACTTATGATATGAAGAATGACCTTAGAATTGAAGAGCTTTTGTCTTAAAAAAGGCGGCGGCAAAATATAGGCATTGCAAACATGTTAAAAGTGATTTGGAGGTTAAATAAGATATCAAATCATTCAATAAGTGGCAAGGTTTAAATATTTAGGATCAGTTATGTAAAAAAGTGAAAAATATGATGAAGTTGATAAATATATTAACCATATAAGTGGATGGTTTAAATAGAGACAGACTATCAGAGTTATTTGTAATTTTTTTTAAAAAATGTTTAATAAGGTAAAATGTGAAGATGTTTGGTTTTAAAAGGACAATAAGAGCATGAAGTGAGGTACCTAAATGATTATGTTAAGATGAATATATGGTCATAGACAAAGATATAAGATTTTTCATAAACATATGCAATGAAAAGTTGGACTAGTATAAACTGAAAAAAAATAATAAAGATTATTTGAAGTGATTCAAACACTTACAAAAATGGTCATTGAATACGTAAATGGGAAATGTATATAAAAACCCCTAAAAGAAGTTCGTGAAGATTGAATATAACATTTAATAAAATTATTTAAGTAGAACCTTTTAATTGATTAATATTCCCTCGGGTCCTATTTAATAAAATCTTAATAATCAAATTACATGATTTAAGAAAACAATTAAAATTAGTTAAAAATAATAAATATATCGATATAAACTTTGTTTTCAAATATTTTTTTATTTATAAGGAGACAATTAAGAGAGACAAATAAAGTGAATGTGATGATCACTAACATTTTAATTAATAAAATAAATATAATTAATAAAGTGTAAAAATAAAATAAAAAATCACTAAATATTTAGACAATTCTTATCAAACTATTATAAAAACGACACCATGCATTGAATGAAGCCGACTTTACTTGTGGATGTTGTTTATTACTCATATTTTATAAGAAGAAGATAAGGGAGTGAGTTCCTTAATGGGAATCTTATTTTGGATCTTTTGAAAAAAACAAGAATATCTTATCATTTCGATTCAGGAGTGACGTGGCATGTATAAGTTGATGAGGCTTTTTAAAATGTCATGATCTTGGGAAAGTGTTCGATAATTGGTGTGACTCAGAGGCATTCATCGGCTGAGGGTGGGCCCACGTTACACTTTCGGTGTGTCATGTGCCCTCATTCATGCACCCATGAGATCCCCTCATAGATTTTGTTACGGAGGATATTTTTCTTCAATGATATAAAAATAATTTGAATGGGCTTGATAAGACTTCTAAGAATTAAATTAATTTGTTAGAATACTTTGTTATGAAAAATAAATAAATTATCGAGAAGTAGAAAATTGAGAAGTACTCCTTCTTCCATATATATATATATATAGAATTTTTCAATCGGATTGTGAGATTTTTTTTTTAAAAAATGATTTAGCCTAATGTAATAATTATAAGACTTTTTAAGGGACCTAAGTGAAAATATTTAAAATTTATTATTTTTCTATAATTTTAACGGGGGCCACCCCTCCCCCATTCCGCCTCTGCATATAGTTTATAAATGGGTTTTTTTAAAAAAATTAAATGTAATAATTATGTAAGAGTTTATTTATTTATTTTTAAAAAGCCCCTTTTAAAATAGGTGAAAAATAATGAAAATAAAAAAATAATGTATGTAGTATAATAATTAGTTGAGGGTAAAATTTTAAAAAATGTATTTATTATTAAAACAAATTCAAAATAGATATTTTATTTAGGGATGGGAGCATTTTTTAAAAAAAAAATGCTCTTATATATAGGGATGGAGGGTGTAATTTCTCAAATAAATTTTTTGAACATTTTATATTTATGTTTTAAAAAATAATTTTCATACTTAAGTCTCCGAAATCCATCATTTTTTTTTAATTAGATGAAGGGTTTTCTCACAAGATTTAGAGGGCATAGGTTTTCACCACTTCTAACAACTACACTTTCCAGAGTTTGAATCTTTTTTTTTTTTTATTAGTCCCTTACCACCTCAACTAACAACTTATTGATACCCTCCTAAATCTATCTAAAGTAATTATATTTGTTCCTTTACATAAAAATTCGTATATTTATTTTTTTAAAAGTTATTCTAACTTCCAAGCTCCATGCATGAAGGCAGGCATAAGGAAAACTTAAAATATTTTAAATAAAATTTTTAGTAACAATTCTTTTCTAGGAAATAACTTCCTAACACAATTAAGTTTACAAAAAATTTCAAATAAATATATAAATTAAAATATTTGAATATAAAAATTTTATAATAAAAAAATAAACATTAATAATATACTTATAAAATAGTAATATTATACTCTTATATATCCTATTGATAAATAGTAAAAATTTAAAATTTAAACTTCAAATTCAGAAAATTCAAAAATTTAAATTATATAAAAATAATTTCTTAAATTTTCCTTCATTATTATAATTATATTTCCTAAAATTTTAAAAATTAAGACGTGCCACCTCTTAAACTAATTATTATGAAATAAATTCCTGTTTTACTTATACTAGTACTAATAAGTAGTAACTAATTAATCATGAGTTTCATTGATATACTATTTATATGAAGTCTACAGTAATGTCTTATTATAGATTAATGTTCTCTAATTTGTATACAATCGCATATAAATAGGGAGCAGATTTCCTCATTTTCTCTCTCCCTCATTTTCTCTCGAATCTATGTCTGTAAAATCGCATATAAAAAAAAAAATATTTTGTCTTTTTCGATTAATGATGATGATTGTATAAATATAGATAAATGATGATGAATCAAATCAAAGAGAAGAGAAGGGGAGATTCTTGGATGCACATTAATAATGTAGACAATTAATATGAAAATAATATAGAAAATATAGGTATCAATTTCAATAATTGAAGTAAGAGGAAGGATCATTATATATATAGTGATAATGAGCCTCACTAATCCCACAAAAGTGAAGTTTCAATCATTTAATTAGGAAATCCATAATCTCCTTATTTGCGGCTTAAATTTCCTTTTGGTGTATTTGGTTGATTGAAATGTTTAATGTTCATGTTTAGTTGAAAGCTAGCAACAGGTTTATTTTTAATTATAATGACGATTTCGTAAGTTTATGGGGATGTTTTGATATGGTGGCATAAAATGAAATTAAACGTTTATTACTTCTTTTTTTTCTTTCTAATTGAAGGCAGGCAGGCGTTAATAGCTTGATGCTGCAATTATAGGATTGAATTCACATTCTTATTTTTATGATTGCTCTCATGCCATTAAGCAATAAATTTATTAATATCTTTTTTTTTTTTTTTTTTTTTTTTGATCATCATGATTCACTTAACTCAAGGAATGATGAAAGCAAAAACCAATCAGTCTCAGGTTCACTTGGCTAAATTTATGAATATCGATTATTATGGATAGAGTCAAAAATCGAGCCGGTCTTTTTAAGTCCCTTCAATGATCGGGCTTAAAAATTAGAGGAGTTTAATAAAATAAGTCCTGTAGGGCCAACCCTATAAAACCTCAAATTTAAAAGGACCGACCTGCCTGAGCCCTTTTAATTTATTATTATTATTTTTTGGATGTATGAATTTACATATGATGATAATATATTAATTTATATGTATTTTGTATTTGTTATAAAATTATTTATCAATTTAAGTACAAATACATAATAACTATACTCTAATTTTATGATTTGGTTTATTATTTGTTGCATATAAAGATTATGGATGTGTTCATGATGCGGAAGAAGAAATTCATGATATTCTTACTTATGAATTAGAGCCTACTCAAAATGAAGCACAATCAAATGTCCTTGAAATTTATGATAGTAGCAAAGATGACGACAATAATAGTCATCGTACTAATGTCGCTTAGTGGTATGCTTCTTATGTTTTATGTGAGTTTTTTATGAACATAGTTTACTTTTGATTATGAATTAGTGACTGTACTTATTTGTTGGATAATTTGTTTTGTTTTGATATTAATGTTGACAACATTTATTTGATAAATTAGAACTTTAATTGTTGTAATTTACTAATTATATTTCTTTAAAATAAAGGAGGAAAAATAGTTAAAATTTGGAATAGTAACTTTTAGACCTTAGAGGGTCACCTTGACCCTTGTGCTCTCTTTGACCTTTTTAAAAAACATATGTTTTTCTTACTTCAGGCCTTAGAGGGCTTACCCTATCCCTTCACGAGCCAACCCTATAGGACCAAGTTGGCCCTGATTCCCAGTTCTAATCATGGATATGCTTAATATGATATTGAGAATGTTAAAAGATGTATAATTCAACATGTGAGAATCATATTGGTGCAAACCACACAGCTCATAGATCTGTTTGGTATTAGCTAGGGGTTTGGAAATTGGAAGGGAAGGGAGCGAAGGAAATTTCTTTTATGATAGGGTTGGATTTAAGAAAACTGGAGAAGTAAGGTTTACAATATTTTAATAAAGAGAAGATTATAAGGTAAAAGAAAGAAAAACTAATTAAAAACTCTAAACCATGCTTCTCTAATTTTGTTTTTTGTTTTAAATCCAACTCAAAAAAACTTTTCCGGTCGTATCTCTCCTCCCTTAAAATTGTGTGTGATTCGATAGTAAATTTTTATTATTACCATTTTTAGAAATATTCTGTATTAGTATTTCTTTCCCTATTTTCCCTCACTTTTTCTCTCTCTCCAAATCAGCCACTTGGTTTTTTGTTTCTCCCGAGGGGTCCAACATGGAAATGCCAAGCTTAAGCAGTGAGGACTTGAAAAGAGAAGGAGGGAGAAACAATTTGAATGTATGAACATTTGAGGGAGTGAGATGCAGATAGCTAACCTGAGATTGGGTGGCCTCAGAATTAGCAGCAGTCAGAGAGAAGCTGACGATGATGCATTTTCTGCCATTGGAGTTGCAGCAACAGCCTCCTTCTTGGTTTCGCTTCAGCTTCACAATTCCCCAATCTCTTCCAACCAATCTTCTCCTTCCACGTAAGCCCACCGGCGCCCACAGAGACAACTGGGCGGCTGCCAAGGCTGCCATATTTTCCGGTGAGAAGCTGTCAGAGGAATGGAATGCTTGTGGATTTTTCCGATCCGATTCCTCCCTCTAGAAGAGAGATGTGGGTGGGGTTTGACGAGAACACACAATTTAAGACGTTCTGGTTCTGGTTTTAAACCTTCTTTTTATGATATGGATCTTGAATTCAAAATATCTGCATGTATCAATTTTCTAACCAATATGTATGAATGTATTAGTTTGAATGAGTTAAATGTTACTCCTCTCTCTAAGATCAACTAAGTAAGTTTATTTGGCCATTTTTATAAAAGACTTACTTTGTTTTCAATGAAAGATTAATTATTTTTTTCCATATCCGCCGATAATTAATAAGGTAGTGGGTGAGAGTTATATTTAATATGATATTAGAATTTAGTGCAATTATTAAAGGTAATATTGGAAATTTCTTAAATTCAAGGACAATTTTATTGATTTTAACTGTTTTTATTGGTTTATAAAAAAAATTAGTTGGTACCTTATAATAAAGATAAAAGAAAATACATCCGTGAAGAACTATGAGTTGGAAGATAAGATTGCACGCATGAACGAAATGGACAATTGGAGATACATCAAGCCGGATGGTGACCCAAACAAAATATCTATAGAATATTACAGATATTCAATTAAGATTTTTTGCTTGAGTTATTTAAACAAATTTTAAAATTTAAAGTTCTTCCAAATATTTTTTTAAAATTTTTTTACCATACTTTCTTAATATTGAATGTCGAAAATTACTTTCTTAATCATTACAACTTTAGTATAAGTAAAATGGTTTTTGTGATAAAATACAAAAAGGAAAAAAAAAAGAAAGAAGAAGCTCAAGTTGATTGTTTTACATTATACCCTTGTACAAGCATAGCAAAAAGGATTGCGTTAAACTCAAACATACTAATATATTGTATGATGGTAAAAAGTACTCCTCCTGGTCCTAATTATAGGAAAGAAATTTTAGAGTTGGTTTTGGTCCTAATTATAAGAGCAAGTTTTAACTTTTGTCAATTTTTTTTCTTATAATACCCCTATTTATACTTTCTCAATAATAATTAAAGACAATAATAATTTAATAATACACCTATATATTTTATAAAGTAAATAATATTTACAATTCATTAATGTCATATACAAGAATCAGAGTTCATCGTATTTGCCTAATTTATGGTTAATTATTACGAACAAATATTTTCAATTTGCCTGCCACTTTCTGTTCGAGCAATAAAAAAAATTATACTCCCTTCCTCATTTATTATAAAAGACAGTTAACTTTTTTTTTTTTTTGGAGAGGGAGTAAGCAAGTAAAATAATTAATTATTTATTATTTATCTTATGTATTATTAGATTATATATGTTTATAAATCAAATTAGTTTTATAAAAAGTCATTTTTAATCTCTCTTCAGAATAATTGGAAGGACTGGAGGGAATATTAAAATATATCATCGCTGTGATGCCGATCGTAAAAAAACATATATATATATATATATATATTAATTTTATTGTAACGTGCGCTTAGAGCGGAATCGGTCGCCCGGCCTCTGGGCTGGCCCTCCGGGCCTGGAAGAGCGAAAATGTTCATTTTTCAAAGCCCTTCGCCCGATAGTGCCGGGGCCGTGGCCGCCCTACTGAGCCCGAAAATTACTATTCCAAATTTTAACTATTTTTCTTCCGGTTTTTTTTCAAAGAAATATAATTAGTAAATTGCAACCATTAAAATTCTAATCTATCAAATAAATATTATCAACATTAATATCTAAACAATACAAATCATCCAACAAATAAACACATTCATTAATTCATAACAAAAACAAACCATTGTCTACAATTGACTCACATAAAAAACATAAGAAGAATTAAACTAAACAAGATTAGATGACTCATAAAATATAACAAGCATACAACTATCTTTGTTAATTGTCAACTTCGGAGTATAGTTATTATGTATTTATGTAGTTGTACTTAGATGGATAAATAACTCTATAACATATAAAATACATAGATAAAGGCCAAGTAATTAATTTTTTTTTTAAAAAAAAGATGCTACAAAGGAAACGGGCCTAATCGCAGCCAGAAAACCGCAGGGCCTCGAGCCCTACAGGGCCAGGGCTTAAACGGGCCGGCCCGACGGGCTCGGCCCGATTTCCCGGCTCTACGTGCGCTTAGCCTGTGTTGCAAAGCCAACATTGAAAGATTGCCCTCGAGTCCCACGCGTTTGATCAAATAATTGTTGTTGCTGCTGTTCCTTCTACCACGTAATTAATTAATTAAGGGTATTTTAGGAAAAAATATATAATTAACTAACTTAATTTGCCTCCTTAATCTCTCCAAATTCTAAGAAATAAATACTATAATTAGTATGATGGTAAAAAGTAAATAGTATGACTTACGTTCAACTTCGTGTAATACACTGAGCTCATTATTTACCATTTAGTTATTTAAATATATTATTTTTCATGTCAGTTTAATAAATTATTATCTCGTTTATATGTTCCTATAAAATTTATAGCTGAAAGTTGGTTACGAACAGACAAACTGAGGAAAAATAATCAGTCGAACAAGATAGATGAGTGATTTTTTTAAAAAAAAAAAAATTTAATTTGATTCTAATAATTTAGTACTCCTCCGGTCCTAAATATAGTTATAGTACCGGAGGTAGTAGTTCATATTTATAAATGAACTGGATTGCATATATATATATATATATATATATATATGTTTGATTGTCTTTTTTATAAAAATGCTGAACTCTATGATGAAAGTTATGATAATAGTTTCCTCTGTTTCGGTGCTTACAAAACAGAGCTACCAAAAAGCTCACTAAAAAATAGTTCTTTTTTTAAGCCAAAGCTTCACAAACTCTTCACCGCGTCTTACTTATTTACTCAACCGAGTGATTTCTTCCCCCAAAGCTTAAGAGATACCCTTTTTTTAAAAGTTTTCCTATTCGGTATGGCAGAGGGAAGTTTGTTTTCTTTATAATATTGCCGACAAGCATATTATTCCCAAGGTCCTTGCTCAGGGTCAAATACCGTAGTTGCCCTCAAGTTTACTGAATTACAAAAGCAAGAAGATGGACAGTTTTGTCTTTTAAGAAGACAAGCTAAGTGAGCCGAGTCCCACATCGGTTGTACTACAAAGAAAGGCCAGGTATATAAGCTGCGAAGTGGAAGCTTCTAGTCACGACCTTACTTGAACAGGATCTGTTCTATAGGCTCGTACATCTGTGTCCTTGAGTTTCAAGGAGACAAGAACCAAAGCTTGGTTCATGAACTATGACCAGGTGACCAGAGCGTGATTATTGGCTGGGTTGCCCATGTTGATGGGTCAGCTCGGCCGCAGAGGATCGTTCCCCCACAGTTCACTGTGTGGGATGGTCACTTGGTTGTCTGACAAGCTTCTACACTTTTTTTTTCTTTCTGGTAAAATGATAGAGAGTGTTAGGTTGTTTTACTCTCACATGGGCTCATATTGAAATTCCTATATATGAAAAACTATTTGTCTCCGATGCTATATTGAGCCACCATTTATTGGAGCTATATTAAGTAACCTATTTGCCAAAAGTTCTTTGGTTTTGCTCGGCACACGAACGTGAAAGGAACAAAAAAGTGAGGGTGATTTACAGACTCCATTCAAACCAGATCACCCCCTGAAAAAAGTTATGTAATTTATTCACTGTGCAAGTAGTTTTCTAAACAAAGTAAGAGTAGGCACCTATTCAAAAAATGAGAAAAAAATCATTGAAGGTGAAAGGTCTAGTGAGCATCTGGACAAATCTTGCTTATATTTTGTTCAGCACATGCGACCTCAGAAGTGAAAGGTCTAGGGAGTATCTGAAGTGTTGCAGATACGAAGTACCGATCAACCGGGTAAATATTTCTATAGTAATTTTGTCACATTCTAGTCATCTTATTCTTTGGTTTTGTTAGACTTTTGTAATTTCACGTAGAACTTCTATATTACATTTGATCTGAAATTGTTATTATTTTCAACTTTATATGATAATATCAATGATAGTGCTATGGAAAATTTTATCCTGATAAATTAATCCGACAGTATTATTTTTCGTTTACAAATTCTAGACCCTTATGATAATCTAGAAGACTTAAGTGCAGTTGTATTGTGTTTTCCAAGATCTGGCTAATTGATTCTGAGTATTTTGAAGAAATAATTCAGTTTTCAACTCCATCTTCCATTTGGTTCTGTTTATAATTATAGATATAGGAGAGCAGGCTTCCAAGATTGGCCTTTAAATGGTTTAACACAATTGAAAGAAAGCTCATTCTTTGAGACAAAATCAGAAAGGAAAGCTCCTCACCCATCATGTAACAATTAGTACTCAGCTAGCAAAATGAGGGGCTAAACGTACATGGTGGTAGTATGCTGGATTTTAGCCCCCCAGCTAAGGTCTAAGTACGTTAATATATCAAATTAAAACTAAAAACCTATTCATTGGAGAAAACATAAACATCTCCTCTCTTATTTAATGTGAGGGTTATCTTCATGTTACTTTAAAGAAGAAAGTTTTTGGTCGCTAAAATTTAATTGATGTACTGAAATTTTACCTAGGCATCTATTTAGTGCGGTGAAATGTACTTTTCCCTAAGCTATTATTGCAAATGTGAATGATGGCTGTGTTACTGATCAAGTTCCATATTTATCTGAGAATGCAGTTTATATCATCAGATGCTTTTGATACTGGGCAATTGCTTGGAGTTATGGGCAATTGCTTGGAGTTATGACTTCAAGAGTTATAAAGGATGCATTTCCAGCTGAACGGGTATATTTTTAACTTGCACTTTTTCTTTGCAGTTCTAACCCCACTTTTGAAACCTTTAGATGGAATTTGGTCTTCTGTACCTCAAATGTGGATATTGTCCCAGAACAATGTTTTTAGTGCATAGAGGAAGTATAAAGTGTCTTTGGCGTGATAATGGAAGAAACAGAGTTTGGGCATGGTTTCTCATGGGATCTGACATTGTCGTATGCCTGAAAGAAGTTTTGTCCCCACATTTACTCTCACCAGTGATGTCATTGGTTCTCTATGATGTCATCGGCAATTGCCTATTTATACCTTCTCATTATAAGCAAGGCTATGCTGTTAAGTTTTTGTTGTGATACTAATTTATGGTATCAGTTACATTGTAAAATGCTCGGAGCAGATGCTGATGTTCGGCTGGCTTGGAGGATCAAGCGCGATACGGTTCAGAAGAGTCGGGAAATTGGTACTGTGCTTGATCAGGTAGCAACTATAAGTCACGTCAGTTGCAATACCATGAAGGCCATTTTATTCTATCATTTCTTTGTTTATTTATTATTATTTTTAAATTTTACTGGGTTTTAAGACATAACAATGTTGAGAATTAAGTAATTTAACTTTTAATGCTGCTGATTAGTTACAGTAAAATATCCTTGGTAAGAGAACACAAATTATTCAGTTTTATTGGATTTGGATTATTAGGAAATTTTTAATGCATAAGGTTATCCAGGTCATTGTCAGCAAGTCTTCATAATCAGATGTTGAGGTTTTATGTATTTATTTAATTCTGATAGCTGACTTTATTTGATGCAGTATCCTAAATTTGTAAAGCCAGCTTTTGATGACTTTATTCTTCCAACAAAGAAGTATGCCGATATCATTATTCCCCGTGGAGGAGACAATCATGTAACAATTGATTTAATTGTACAGCATATCCGCACAAAACTTGGTCAGAATGATCTATGTATAATATATCTAACCTTTTGTGTTATCCAATCAACATTTCAGGTACTCACTTCTCACTTTTTTTTGAAAATTAATTTATTTTTTGCTTTGCTCCTCCACTTGGACCTTCAAACACTGGTTTCTTATAGTGGTTGAATCATCATTGCATTTGCTATTATGCAGATACGCGGGAAGCATACCCTGACACGTGATTCTCAAATAAAAACGCATGATTTTGTGTTTTATTCTGACCGTTTGATTCGTCTGGTACGTGTACACAGTTTCATTTGTATATTTCTTAATTCAGTAGTGGCATGACTTTTTTATTTGAGGTAAACTATCACTGATTATGATTTCTGCATTTGACTAGGTTGTTGTTTATGGCCTGGGACATCTACCATTTACAGAAAAACAAATAAGCACTTCGACGGGTAATATATGGACTATTAATTCAGCATATTTTGTTAACTAATAGTCAAAATTAACTGGGATAATAAGTGGGAGAAAATTGCTCCCATTTTGACACTTTCGGGGCAAAATTGCCTGAGTATAAATTACCATTACCAGCTAATGTTGATTCAATGATGTGAATATTCTCTATATACATTAGCATTACCAGCTATTTTAGTTTTATGCCATACACCTATCCTACATGAATGAGGTGGAATGTATTTCAACTTCAGAGGTACTTATTCATGTTATGGGAATGAAAGCTGCATCTTGTGGTTGTACTTGAGATATTTTTTCCCTCGTGATTTTGGTTGTAGCAATTACTGTACTGAACAATGGGCTCGTGTGTCAATAATATTCGTGAAACTTTCATTGTTGTTCTGTTATTTTCAAAAGAGAAGTTGTTTATTTTAGGGTTGAGTCTTGTTCATATGATTGTTTATTTTTGAACTTCATTTTGTATTCTTATTGACTGCAGGGTCTGTTTACACTGGTGTCGATTTCTGTAAGAGGTTATGTGGAGTCTCGGTCATCAGGAGGTATCAATTAGTCCTAAGCTGAAATCACTCGACAATTAAGATGTTATCATTTTACTACTGAATATGTCAAAATACACAATATCTCCTCTTGGTCATCCATAAGTACTGAAATGACTAAAAATAAAGATAATTTGTTTAGTCTTTGTAGTTTTCTCATTTTTGAACAATTCTTCTTTTAAAATTACATAATCAGTGCTTAGTAGTATCCTGTTTTACAAGTCTTGAGCAATTGGTCCTTTTTTCTCCCTCCTTAATTTGTTTGATTTATTTGCTGACATTTTTCCTAAAACATTATTGTTTGGAAAATAGTCTGTAGTCTGTCCTTGTGTCGATATCTGCTGATAATATGTCAGTGAGGAGAGTATGGAGAATGCCTTACGAGCATGCTGTAAATGTATCACGATTAGCAAAATTCTTATTCATAGAGAAGGGGAAGGCGACAACAGTCAGCACGGGGGTGTGTGTGATACATTTCTATGTTTATCACATTTCATGACCCCTAACTTCCTTTATTTAATATTTGGGCAGCTGATATATGAAAATTGCATGATGATATCTCAGATAGGCACGTGTTACTGTCGGATCCCATCCTAGGCACAGGCTTGTTATGCTCATTGTGTTCATTTGCTTGGTTGCTTTTACGACATAAAGCTCTTCTCATACATTTATATTATACAGCGCAAAATCACTACTAAAAAAAGTAGTTAAACCAAAGTACCAAACACCCCTAATTACAATTGGTTTTGATGTATTCTCATTATGGAAAAGATGAGTTAGAAACTGTCAGTTACCGACTGTTCCATACCAGTCAACATAATTACTTTTGGTTTTGACTGCATTTTGATCCCCTAAATTTTGTACTGGTTGATTTAGCACTCAAAACAACAGTTTTTGCTTCTGAGTGAGCACGCTGGTCAGCTTGTGATAGCCAGTGGCTTTGGTTGATGATAAAGAAAGAGAATTCTTGATTCAGTTCTCTACCTTAACAACAGAAAAAAGGATTGATCAAATTCTATTGAGTCTGACTCATAGTGATCATTTATCAAAGAATGACTCTGGTTATCAAATGATTGAACAACTGGGAGCAATTTACTTACGATACTTGGTTTGATAGAGTGGCTCAGCTTGGTTCGGTTATATTTTGGGCCCAATTTAACCACCCAGCCCAAACCAGTGAGGCTGGATCTGATTCACTGGGCTAATATGGGTTATCATCAAATTATTGCGTAGTCTCGTGACACTAATTTTTTTTAATTGAGGCTGATGGGACTCCACAATAATTTAATTATTTTCATCATTCAAATGATGCATGAAGTTACCAGCACCTTGTGTATGACATCAGGTTTTGGTAGCTCTAGTTCAGGTTCGATCCCTGCCTATAATCTTTGCTTGCCCATACCAAAAACAGAAATTGATGCATGAAGTTGAGACCTCTTCGCTCTTCTTTTCTCATCCTCTTCACTATCTTTTCCACCTACGGATTACTCTTTATATTCCGATTGCTTGTGATTCTAGTAATGTTGCTCAAAGCACAGACTGTTTCTTTCAGTTGTAGAAACAAACCGATGATCCTAGAAACAAGGAAGTTGGTGTTGTTCAACAGTTGTTTCTGAGGATAAAATGTTCTTTTTACGATACAACAAGACTTTGTTGTTTTTGGGTGTCTTTTCTTTTATATCTTCAGTTTATCATTGAAGTTACATGGGCGTTCTAGAGATGAAACTGTGCCATAAAAATATGAAATGGGAAGACAGGCAAGAAAAGAGACAAAAATTAAAAAGAGAGAGAAACTGGAAGAAGACGCTCGTAAGATTTCTGTCATCAGGCTCATATACCGTTTTTACGTTTTTTATTTTATTTTTTTACAATAACTTGTCTCGGGTATTTGCAACAAAAAATCTAAAAAATATGAAAAGTTAAATATACCGTAAAACGAAAAATGATGAAGTCAAACTCAAACATACTAATATATTGTATAATAGTAAATAGTATGACTTACGTTCAACTTCGTAAAATATAGTTATTTATTATTTAGTTTTTTAAATATATTATTTTATGTCATTTTAGTCAAATATTATCTTGTATATATGTACCTATAAAATTTATAACTGAGGAAAAATAATCAGGCGAACAACTGAACAAGCTAAGACAGATGAGGGATTTTTTTCTTTTTAAAATTTTACTTAAATTTTAATTTGATTCTTATAATTAAGTAGTTCATATTTATAAATACATTGGATTGCATATTTATATTTCATTTTTTCTAAAACAGCACAACTCTATCGTCAAAGTTATGATAATAGTCTCCTCTGTTTCGCTGCTTACAAGCAGAGCTCCCAACTCCCAAAAAGCTCCCTGAAAAATAGCTTTTGTTGAGCCAAACTTCAGTAAATCTTCACGGCGACTTATTATGTATACAACCAAGTGATTTCTTTCTCCACAAAGGAGAGGTAAGTTTGTTTTCTTTATAATATTGCAGACAAGAATATTATTCCCAAGGCCCTTGCTCAGGGTCAAATACCGTAGTTGCCCTCAAGTTTACTGAATTACAAAAGGCAAGAAGACGGACAGTTTTGTCTTTTAAGAAGACAAACTAAGTGAGCTGAGTCCCACATCGGTTGTACCACAACGAAAGCCAAGGTATATAAGCTGGGAAGCGGAAACCTTTGGTCACGACCTTACTTGAACAGGATCTGTTCTATAGGCTCGTACATCTGTGTCCTTGAGTTTCAAGGAGACAAGAACCAAAGCTTGGTTGATGAACTATGACCAGGTGACCAGAGCGTGATTATTGGCTGGGTTGCCCATGTTGATGGGTCAGCTCGGCCGCAGAGGATCGTTTCCGCACAGTTCACTGTGTGGGATGGTCACTTGGTTGTCTGACAAGCTTCTAAATTTTTTTTTTTTTTTTTTTTTTTTTTTTTTTTTTTTTTTTTTTTTTCTGGTAAAATGATAGAGAGTGTTAAGTTGTTTTACTCTCACATGGGCTCATATTGAAATTCCTATATATGAAAAACTATTTGTCTCCGATGCTATATTGAGCCACCATTTATTGGAGCTATATTATGTAACCTATTTGGCAAAAGTTCTTTGATTTTGCCCTACACACAAACGTGAAAGGAAGAAAAACGTGAGGATGATTACAGATTCTATTCAAACCAGTTCACCCCCTAAAAAAGTATGTAATTTATGCACTGTCCAAGTAGTTTTCTAAATAAAGTAAGAGTAGGCGCCTATTAAAAAAATAAGAAAAAAAATCATTTGGGGTGAAAGGTCTAGGGAGTACCTAGACAAGAAATTTTTCTGGACAAATCTTGCGTATGTTTTTTCAGCAAATGCGACACCAGAAATGAAAGGTCTAGGGAGTATCTGAAGTGTTGCAGATACGAAGTACCAATCAAGCGAGTAAATATTTGGGTCTTCCTATGATATGGGAAAAGATCCAAGGCTTTTGTTACTTAATTTGGCTTTTGTTAGAAACAAGGTGGAGATGAAAGTACAAGGGAGGAAGCTAAAGATGGTAACTTTTGCAGGTAGGGAAGTTTTAATCAAAGCTGTAGCCAATGCAATACCTGCTTATCCAATGATTTGTTTTTCTTTTCCTAAGAAGTTTTTTTCAGAGAATTGGATATGTTCATTGAGGATTTTTGGTGGGGAAACCTTAGAGATTTTCTAGATCTCAGTAAAGCTCTTTCTGATATCTTGCTTGCCGATGCAACTGGGATAAGAAATTCTCTGCCGCTGCTGACAGAATTGGAATTGGATAGTATTTTACTGTTATTGCTTCTTCTTAGGAATATGTTTTCATTTTTAGTTAGTTTTTGTGTGCTTGGTTGGTATGTTAGCATTTTTCCCCCTTTTTTTGGCTTCAGCGATTAGTATGTGTATTGATATTCTTTTATTAATAAAATTGATTTTTTTGAGAAAAAAATATCTCTTGTAATTTTCTCTCTTTACAATATTCAAAGAAACCCTTAATCTGCCCTATTTAAAGGAAAATAAGTATCATATCGCTTACTCTAGTTAACATTTTTTTGTTATAAAAAGGTTTATGTGGTTTGAGCATCGAGGCTCATCAAAATTAGAATATGTCTCCAAATTTAAAGAACGCACCCATAAAAAAGGTCTTTATATTTGTAGGATTCAAACTCATAACTTTATGACTATGAACCAATTTGGTTAAACTAGTCAACATTAATTAAGGATATTTTTTTTTTGATATATAACATTAATTAAGATTTTTTTTTTTTTTTTTGTAAAGATTAATTAATGATGTGATGTTTAGTTAAATTATCATAAGTGTTTAGACTGAGCATGGATTGGGCTGGCCCAATCTTTTTCAGCTCGAAGCTAGTTCATATACCCCTCGTCCTTGGGTTCAACTGGTGAAGGGGTCCGGACTTCCTCATCTAAGGGAGGGGGTTCGATCCTGCGTTGATCAAGGTCGAGAGAGGTATCCTGTGGGTCAGGAAGCGTTGGAAACACCGATAGAGGTGGATGTATGTGTACTCTCACGGCCGCAGATGTCCTATAGACGGCTCAAGCAAGCGCCCTGCCTCAACCGGTGGCCCCAACCCCTTTTCTAAAATTACTTTATCAAAAAAGAAAAAAAGAAACAAAAAAAAAAAAAAAAAAAAAAAGTAATGGCCGTGGCTATACCCAACTAAGTCTAACCAGTTGTGTTTTAAAAAGGAAAATCAATAGTCTTATAATATTTTAAAAAAAGGTTTGTGGTTTATATAGTCTTTTGAATTGGGCAATAAAATTTTAGGTTTTGCACCAGAAGTAACTACTAAGGGAATGTTAGGAATCTGAAAGTTTTTTTAAAATCAATTTCCAGAAGTGATATAGAAGGAGCAAATTTGTCTTACTTACTAAAAAACCGACATTGACTGTTAACATTTTTAACTGTAAGGAGCAAAGTTACTATATCTTGCTTACTTATAAAGCAAAATTGCTCCTCAAAAAAATTTCGGACAAAATTGTCTCCGTTTTACATTTTCAATTGATGATTTTTAAATAAAAAATTATTTTCTTGGGGAAAAAATGTTAGTTAAAAGAGTATCATTATTTTAGATTTTTTACCAGGAAGAGTATGAAAAAATGAGACATTTGTGATCACCGGCAAAGCAGCAAGAGTGCTAATATGGTAGAGAAAAAACACAAACTATATATGCAACCTCGACTTAAAGTGTTATAAGTTGAGATGAAATTTATTATTGTAAATATGGATTGAATTATAAAAATCCACGTTCATGATACCTATTCCTGGCAACAAATTCTTCAAATTTGACATCATGTAACATAAGTGGTGTTGGTTCTCTAAAAGGTTTTGATGATTGCCAACAATTGTGAACAAAGAATGAGGATTTGCTCTCAGAAGTTGGAAAATCCTGAGTGAGAGCAAACCTCGAGGTTTGGCCTTACAAAGGAAGCATCGAGGTTCTATGTTTAAACTTGCAAAACTTGGGTTTCACAAAAATATGTGAAACCTCGAGGTTTATTAAGAAACCTCGAGGTTTTGGACTTCCGAGAAAACTCGGATTCACACCAAGTTGTGAAACCTCGAGGTTTACATCAAAACCTCGAGGTTATGCCTTGGCGCCAAACTGAAAATTTGAAATTAAATGTAAAACCTCGAGTATTGACAGAAACCTCCAGGTTTCTGGCTTCCGAGAGCTAATAGTTTTCGGTGTGTTTGAAAACCTCGAGATTTCCATAGAAACCTCCGGTTTGTGTTTTGGGTCAAAACAAAGAACTTTGTCATTTGGGCAAAACCTCAAGTATTGTTACAAACCTCGAGGTTTGTGAGTTCCGAGAGAGCAAATGAACTTTCACTCATTCTAAAACCTCGAGGTTCCTTGAGAAACCTCCGGTTTGCTTTCATCATGTCTCTGTTTGGGTTTCACACACGATGTGAAACCTCGAGGTTTGGAGTAAGCCCGAGAAACCTTTGTGATTGCATCATGAGAAACCTCCAGGTTTTATGATAAACCTCCAGGTTTGAGGTTTTGGTCTTAAATCGTTTTCAACCTTAAATGACCAAACCTCAAGGTTTGTGAACAAACCTCCGTGTTTCGACGTTGCTGAAAATCGAATGTAACGATTTTGCTATGCCTTCATGTTTGATCTCAATGCTTTCCATGATTAATCTCTATTGGTACTAGATATGTTTAACCATCTTTTTAGTGAGTTTCAGACAGATTAAGGAAGGTTTATTGAAGGTTTAAAGCAAAAGCAAAAGTGATGTCGAACATTAAATGTTCAACCCGAAACTTGCATCCTTTTGGTTAATCCATCTCGCACACGGTTGCAAAGCATTAAAGAATGATTTCTACATCTAGCAACATCTTCTCCAACGGATTGATTTGCGAGAGTCAACTTCGACCATCCAAACTGGATTAAGTGAGTTTTAGAGAGAGAAGAAGACCTAAGCGGCTCACAACTTCGCAGATCATCTTCAACGGTCTTATTATTAATGCAACGGTCTATTAATGCTATCTGACTATAAATAGAGTTGCATTCAATTCTTCTCAACAACAACTACATCTGAAAACGAACAAGCATTCAAGTTCTTCAACTACCTTTCTGTTTTCACTTGTATTTTGTCTTTTGACATTATAAGCTTCAATGTTTATTATTATCCACTCTTAGAGAGAGCTTTTATCTCGCAATTCATTTATTGAAAAGAATCACAAGTCAAGGGGACTTGGTGATTTGGGAGTTCATTGATTACAACTTGTAAGGGGGAGTGAGTTCTAGAGAGAACTACCGTTTAAGTACGAGTGTGTAATCTTTGTGATAGTGAAAATCCCAGAGAGTCCGGGGACCTGGATGTAGGTCAAGTTGTTAAGACCGAACTAGTATAAATCTCTGTGTTCAGCTGTTCTTCCCTTTACTCTGTTCATCTCTGTTTTTGTTGTCTAAAAACAAAGCAGTTTTCAAAAGTTTTTAAAATACCCAATTCACCCCCCCTCTTGGGTATATAGCTCCACTTTCAAGTGGAGGTGAAGAATTTGGGTTTAGATACTAGGGAGTATCTAGACTTAAGTCTATACATTGTTAATGGTAGAATTAAAATGACATACGCTCTTAGAATATAAGAATAGCACCGTAGCATGTGATTTATACCACATGTGCTAAAGAGCCAACAATGGGAAGCAAGTGAATGGATCCTTGCTTCATTGTTGAGTGAGTCCCATAAAGGTTGACACTTTCAATATTGTCCTTTGACTTTGACATTTCATGGAGATATGTTTCAATGTCTACCACTTTAACATTTTATCATATGATCATGATTGATTTGATCTAAAGGTATTATTTTAGGAAAGAGGTTGATTCATATCAAATTGATATGTGTGCAAAAGAAAGATTATAACCTAAAATATACACACATATGTTGGTGTCTAAGACTAGTCCCTTATGATATCTTTTGTAATTTTATAAGTGTAGATACTATGCATACTAGAAAGGCAATATGAGTTTCACATTGACTCAAGAGGGATTAGATTGGCCAAGAAAAATGTGTATATTGGTGAATCTAGCACATCCGATCATTATATCAATAACAAGCTACAACGTTGTCTTGTGTTGGTCTCTAAAAAAGAGATTTTTAGTACAAACACCTAAATGGAGACGTCATGCCCACGTAGTCACGACAAAACACCTAGTATGAAAGAAGTAAGAGAAAGAGACTTGGCCTATAACATCTAATCCACCAAATGTGAGTGGGAGATGTTGAAATATATTAACCCACCCTTAGGCTGTGCATGGTAACGCTCCCAGAATGACTTTTTATCAAATTTCTGTTCCTAGGAGCCAAAATGAATGGGAATTGCGTTTGGTAAATCCGGTTTTTTTTTTGGCTCCCAGGATGAACCGGTTTATTTTTTATGCTGGGGAGTAAAAAAAAGAAGGAGAAAATTTCCGCTTTTTGCTTCCACGGCAGAAAATGAAAACCTATTTTTCCCTTCTCCCTCCCGCGGTTTTCCCTTTTCCCTTCAGTCTCATCGTGTTGCCTTGTCTTCTCCCTTGACAAAACCCACGGCTTTCCCTTTTCCCTTCAGTCTCATCAGTGTTGCCTTCCATCTTCCTGGTTCTCTCGCCGCTCTCTCGCGCTTCTTGGTTCTCTCGCGGCGCTTCCTGGTTCTCTCGCGGCGTCCGCTCCTCCTCCTCCAATCTCGGCTCCTCCTTCATCAGTCTTCTCCTCCGTTGCTCCGTCTAGGCTCTCGGTTTCTGCAAATATTCCGTATGCTTCTTATTCTATCTATTCCTACTATGATTTAGATTCATATGCATACTGTTAGGTGTATGCGTTTCTGGGATTCCATGGCCATGTGGTTAATTTTTATATATGCGCTTCTGGGATTCTCTAATGTGTTTTTCAATTTTTATATATTCGACTGACATCCCCAATTTGATTGCGATTCTCTGGGATTCCATGGCCATGTTCATTTCTGGTATATGCTTCTTATTGATGTTGCGATTTGATTTTTTTTTTTTGCCCAAATGTTGCGATTTTATTGGAGATTAGTTTTTTGACTTGTAACCAGAAACGCGTTTTGATTGGAGATTCCATGGCCATTGTTGCGATTTGATTGGAGATTACATGGCCATGTGCGTTTCTGGTATATGCTTCTTATTCCATGGCCATAATGCGTTTCTGGTACAAATGTGCCGAATTTGACCAAGAGAAATAAACCAATGAAAAGGGAAAAGAATATAAAACACAATAAAAATGGAAAATAAAAGAAATTTCATGGACCGGGGTCTTCAACTTCAAAGGCAAAATTTTATGTTGGTCTGGTTTGGGTAGATTTTACCGGTCTCCTCCTCTCGGTACTTCTCCTTCATTTGAATGATTCTCTCGCATTCTCGTTTTCTTTTTGCCTTTTCGTTCATTGCAATTGGCAATCATTTTTACGGATCATGTCTTTTACGTTAATTTTACGTCTCTTTGAAAACTTTTGTATTGGGTCGAATTCTTCACGCCATGGCCATGTGCGTTTCTGGGATTCCACGGCAGGGATAATTTTAACCAGGGCAAACAAATAAAAGAAAAGATTTTGATTTGTAAATCTTTATTGTAATGAGTTAATAGATAGATGTTCATTGTATATTCCGTATTCTTGATTTTGATTTGTAAATCTTTATTGTAATGAGTTAATCTTTATTGTAATGAGTTAATAGATAGATCATTTGTTTTGTGTTAAATGAAAACTTGGTAATGTCTTTTGCTGAAAAATAATGCTTTGGGTCACTGCAAAAAGGAAGAAGAAAAAGGTTAAAAAGGGGACAAGTTGTAAAACAATATTCTTTTCAAACTTACTGTCATTTTTACTTACAACTGTCGTACTTTTCGAACTGTAATTGCATTATACATTTATACTGCTTGTTATCATAGAACCATATTTGTTGAGTTATGTGGAGTTTCATACATCTTTTATTCTTCTCTGAATATGTTATGATCAAAATGATTCAATATCGATTTCAGCAATTAATCTCTATTGGAAATCAGAGATAATGCTCATATGATGTATTGCAACTAAGTTCGGTGATTACACTCATATTATGAAGAACTCGAATACACAGGAAAACCAGATAATAATGCGAAAGCTAACGAAAAGAAGAAATGAGGGGGAGAAGGAGCCACAATGAGAGGAGAATTCCCAAATCATTCCACACCCTTGTAACCGTTTTTGTCCTTTTCTTATAGGTCTTCTCCTTCCATATCCCTTAGCTTCCGTGTCTTTCTCTTGGGCCTTTTGCTTCTTCTAATGGGCTTTTCTTCCATTCCCGATGGATTAACCGCGCGACCTCCTTTGATAGTCCCATTTCCTTCACGTTGCAGCCCAAATCCTCTCCATTCCTTACATTACCCTCCTCATCAAATAGGACCTTGTCCTCAAGGTCCAAAGTGGGGTACAATGAGATGATGTCAGCAGCTCGTTCCCACGTATCTGGGGTTGAGCCATCCCACTGAATTAAAACCTGCTGAATCCATGCGAGTCCATCCTGGACAATTCGGGCAGCCAACACCCGGGTGGGAGTAATAACAGGGCCCTCCGGTATAGTTAACAGCGGGATAGGTACAGAGGATTGAGGATTGTCAGACCCATAGAAACGCTTCAACAGGGAAACATGGAAAGTAGGATGTATGCGAGCATGAGCAGGCAGCTCTAGGCGATACGCCACTGGACCCAGCCTTTCTAGAACCTTGAAGGGCCCAAAATAGCGAAGGGTGAGCTTCTGATATTTGCGGAGGGCGACAGAGTGTTGGCGGTAAGGTTGCAATTTCACCCAAACCCAGTCGCCGACAGTAAATTCCATCGCAGTACGTTTCTGGTCAGCAAAACGCTTCATCAGTGCTTGAGCCTTCATAATATTGGTTCTTAAAACCTGCAACACTTCATCCCGCAGAACCAGTTGTTGATGCACATCAAATGGGGTATCATCTACCGAAGAGTGGTGTAGTAGGGGTGGCGGATCCCGGCCATACACAACCTTGAAAGGGACCATGCCGATAGTAGTCTGAAAAGAGGTGTTATACCAGTATTCAGCCCAAGGTAAAAACTGAAGCCATTGCCGTGGGTGGTCAGAAACAAAGCAGCGAAGATAGAGCTCGAGACATTTGTTAAGAGCTTTGGTTTGGCCATCCGTCTGTGGGTGGTAAGCAGAGGAGAAACATAGCTGCGTCCCCTGTAATTTCATCAAATGGCGCCAAAAGGCACTTGTAAACGCTTTATCTCGGTCACAGACAATCGTGCGAGGCATCCCATGTAGTTTTACAATATGGTGAGTAAACACATCCGCAACCTTCTGACTATTAAAATTAGGAGGTAAAGGCAGGAAATGCCCATACTTTGACAGACGATCTACCACCACAAAAATCACAGAGTTGCCAGACACCAAAGGGAGGCCCGTAATGAAATCCATAGAAATGTCTTCCCAGATTCGATTAGGAACAGGTAATGGCGCTAACAGACCAGCGGGATGCACATTTGACACTTTGGCCCGTTGACATATTTCACAATATTTAACAAATCGTTTTATGCCAGTGCGCATATCAGGCCAATAGAAAAGGTGGGCAATTCTATGAAAAGTCCGTAAGAAACCCGCATGACCCCCAATTTTGGACGAATGAAACTCAGTGAGAATATCTTGAATTAAGGCATCATCGTTATGGGGAATTACTAACCGATCACGCCAGTAGACATCTTGATGTTTCAGCTGATAAACGCCCAGATCCGTTGTGCCCTCGCGTAGCTGTTGCGCCAAATCGTGGATCAGGGGGGAGGTGCGAACCCTCTCATATACTCGATCCATGAAGGAGGACTGAATGGCCGATAATGCATTGTACTCAACCCGCGAGAGGGCGTCGGCAGCTTGATTGGTTCTCCCAGGTTTGTACTCAATACTGAATCGGTACCCGAGTAGCTTGGGCAAACACGCCTCCTGCTCCGGTGTCTGGAGAATCTGACTTCCCAAATGTTTAAGACTGGAGTGATCCGTACGTATGACAAAGGTATGGCCAAATAAATAATGGCGAAACTTCGAGACAGCCTCGGTGATTGCGAACAACTCCCTGACATACACGGACTGGGCCTGCATCCGAGGAGATAATTTCTTCGAGAAAAAAGCGATTGGATGGTTCTCTTGACTAAGCACGGCGCCGATCCCAACTCCTGAGGCATCAGTCTCCAGCACGAACGACTGAGAGAAATCTGGAAGGTGAAGTACGGGGGCTTGGATTATCGCGCTCTTGAGACTCTCGAACGCTTGTTGAGCTCTATCGGTCCACTCGAATGCCCCTTTGACTAGTAAGTCGGTGAGTGGGCTGGCCCGTTGGGCGTATTTTTTTATGAACCGCCTGTAGTACCCACTTAGGCCCAAAAACCCCTTTAATTGAGAAACTGTCGTTGGGCTGGGCCATTGCTTGATGGTTTGAATTTTAGTTTCGTCCATTTCCACCCCCTTTGAAGAGATGATATGACCCAGGTAAGCAATTTTGGACTGTCCAAACTCACATTTGGATTGTTTGGCAAATAGCTGGTGTTGAGATAGCGTACGAAGCACTTGCTGGACATGTTCTACATGATCCTCCCACGTTGCGCTATACACGAATATGTCATCAAATAAAATCAAAACAAACTTCCTCAAGAATCGCCGGAAGATCGAATTCATTAAAGCCTGGAAGGTCGCGGGAGCATTTGTGAGCCCGAAGGGCATGACTAGCCACTCATAAGAGCCATGATGCGTTCGAAACGCGGTCTTCGCCTGATCAGTTTCTTTCATAAGGATCTGGTGATATCCAGATCGGAGGTCCAACTTGGAATAGTACACAGAGCCATGCAATTCATCTAGTAATTCATCAACCGTGGGCATAGGAAAAGTGTCTTTCACCGTTAACGCATTAAGTGCCCGATAGTCAACATAAAATCTCCAGGTACCGTCTTTCTTCTTAACCAAAATAACAGGGGCAGAAAAAGGGCTAGTGCTCGGTTGAATTAACCCATCTCGCAGTAGCTCATCGACAATACGCTCGATCTCCGTCTTTTGACTTACAGGGTACCGATACGGTCAAACCTTTACTGGTGCCGTATTGGGAAGTAATGCAATTGCGTGTTCGTGGCCTCTCGTCGGTGGTAAGCCGTGGGGTGTGTTGAACACCGATGCATACTCCTGTAGCACGCATGCCAAATCCTCTGGGATGTCATCAACGGGGCTGAGACTAGGTGTCCCCACTGGTTCTAGTACAAATAATTCAGCCAGAGCATCCGTATGATATATCCTCGTTAGATGGTGATATTGAGCGGCAACGGTACTGTTACCACGAAATCCCGTGAAAGTCACCCACTGTCCATCTATCAGGAACTTAATGGTGGAGGTGCTATGATCTGCCACGTGGGCCCCCAATGTTTCGAGCCACCCTGCACCAATAACCACATCTACAGCAGCAACAGGCAATACAAATAACGTAAGATGTAATGTATAACCACAAATTTGGATAGGCAAATTGGTGACCTGTTGGTTAGTTCGCATAATCTGGCCGATTCCCCCCAGGATTCGCACTTCCTTGGTATGCTCAATAGGTATGCCCAAGTGTTGGACAATGCGGGGATGTATGAAATTGTCAGAACTTCCGCCATCTAGTAGGACCTGAACTTCCTTCCCGTGAATGGTTCCTATGAACCGGATATTTGCAGCTCCATGGGTACCCTTGGACGCAGGTAATGACAGATGGTGAAGTGTGCCATCTATGGGTGGGTCCTCTGCCTTGGGTTCCCCGGTTTCATCCAGCTCATCATCCTCAATCATCATCATCAGTTGTTTCTTGGCACAGCGGTGACTAGGAGAGAATTTCTCGTCACACATATAGCACAGACCCTTTTCCCTACGAATTTGCATTTCTGCCGGTGTCATCCGTTTTAATGGCCATCGGGACGGGGGTGTAGGTAACAGAGGAGGTAGATTCGTCTTCCCTCCGCCACTGGCCATGGGTGAAGGACCTCCCGACGGGTTGTTATAACTTCTATGGCTGAAATTAGCGCTTCCACTGTTACTGAGTCCGTGTGCCTTGGTGGGTTTACCCCAATCTGCGGCTTCCGCAAACAACTTGGCGAGCGTCATCGCCTGCAACACCGAACCAGGTTTCTGAACGAGAACATCGCGTCGCAGTTCCGGTTTCAATCCTCCTAAATAGCAATCAAGCATGGCCGGTTCCGGAATGTCAGAGGTGCGATTTGCGAGTGCCATAAACTGGCTGTGGTAGTCTTCCAACTTGCCCTGTTGTGTTAGTTTGAATAACTGGGATCGTGCACAATCAAACTGAGATGGGCCGTATTGTTCCTCAATCGCCTGCATTAGAGCTCCCCAGTGTGGAACTCGTTGAGCCTTATCGAGCATTTGAAACCAAGGGAGAACATCCCCGTCTAAGTGTACAGATGCGATAACGAGACGCTGTGCATCAGGGACCTCGAAGTATTTGAAGTATTGCTCAGCCTTGAAAATCCATTGTAGCACCGCGGTGCTGTCGAATCGAGGGAAGTCGAGTTTCACCTGTTTGGAATTGGAATGAAGGTACGTCCCCTGTGGAACGAAGGGTACCTCAGCCGAATTGGTTTCGGGCCCTTTGCTTGAACTCAGACTCTCCGATCGCTGGGTCAAAACATCTAACTTGAATAAAACAGTTTCCATTAGTTTCTCAAATTTGGTAAAGCGGCCATTGGACTCAGTGATGTATGCGCTGGTTTTGCGCTGTTCGGTTTGGAATAGTTCATTTATTTTGTTCTGCTCCGCCTGTAATTCTTTCAGCCGAGTGTTTTCGGCCATGTTTCTCTCAACGAAAGCACCAAGAATGTTATGATCAAAATGATTCAATATCGATTTCAGCAATTAATCTCTATTGGAAATCAGAGATAATGCTCATATGATGTATTGCAACTAAGTTCAATGATTACAGCTCATATTATGAAGAACTGAATACACAGGAAAACCAGATAATAATGCAGTAAAGCTAACAGAAAAGAAGAAATGAGGGGGAGAAGGAGCCACAGTCAGAGAGGAGAATTCCCAAATCATTCCACACCCTTGTAACCGTTTTTGTCCTTTTCTTATAGGTCTTCTCCTTCCATATCCCTTAGCTTCCAGGTCTTTCTCTTGGGCCTTTTGCTTCTTCTAATGGGCTTTTCTTCCATTCCTGATGGATTAACCGCTGCGACCTCCTTTGATAGTCCCATTTCCTTCACGTTGCAGCCCAAATCCTCTCCATTCCTTACAGAATACCACTCTCCAAAGTATATATTAGTTGGTCCTATTCTTATGTCTTTGACATGTTTTTAGTAAGGAGAATGGCATCTGAAGGGTTCACAGCAAGATGGACTGAAAAAAACACAATTTTTTTTGTTAATTTGATGGTTGAGGAAGTAAAAAAAGGGAATAGAACAACCTCTACTTTCGAAGAAAGCATGGAATGGCATGAAAGATGAATTTACAAAACAAACAGGGGCTTGTTTACTCACTTCCTCAACTGAAAAACAAGATGTGTAAACTTAGAACAGAATATTCAAGTTTCAAGAAATTACTCGGACATCCGGTTTTGGTTGGAACACTTGTTTCAAAACCGCAACAACCGAGGATGCATCTTTATGGGATATCCATATTAAGGTAACTTTTAACATAGCGTTCTATATACTTTCTTATAAATTTGTTGATTTTTTATAACAGTGTCAAGTAAATCTTTTGTGGGAAATGCTGAGGCACACCTTATTTCAGATGGAGATGGAGATAATAATGACAGTGTTGTTGAGACGACCAGCCCTGTACTATACAGACAAGAATATCAAGAAGATGAGCATATGCTTAATGATGAATTATTTGCATCTGATCCTGTTGAGACACCCAATCCTGTACTACATAGACAAGATAGGACCCCAAATGCAAAGCGTAGAAGACGTAGTGGGAATAAAGATGAGCATATTGTAATGGCATGTCAAGCCATTGAGGATCTGGTTAAGATTAGACAAAAGCAATGCGACGATAATATTACTAATTCTGCTACTGCAAAAGTGAATGAGGATCCATATTCAATTGAGGCTGCAATGGATGTATTGAATGACATGGTGGGATTGGAGGGTGAAGTGTACCGCAGCGCTTGATCGAATGGTTGAGAGCCAAGCTTGGAGAGTGGCCTTTATAAAGGCTCATCCTGAGATGAGAGCTTTCCTCATATAAACTATGTTGCAACTTTTTAATTGTGTCTTTGTTTGGTGTCATTGAAGACCATAATTTAATGTTGATTTTTCTTATGACTATGATGTATATCTTTTTTCTTTCTTTCTTTTTTTTGTTAATGTGATTTGCTTGTTGAACTATGCTAGCATGAAGTTATTGATGATAATTTGTATTGATGCAGTATTCTCATGGCTGGTGCTCATATTGACGACGAATCACTAGATGAAGATCTTATTATAGCAAACTGGTTGAATATTATTATTAATAATTCAATATATACCAAAGAACCAATTAGAGATAGTCGCCTGACAGGTGCTGAATGGGTTGTGGAACTTAGATTTGGCCACTCAGATAGAATATATGAGGCATTTAGAATGGAAAGGTTTGTGTTCAACAAACTTTGTACATTGATGACACAAAAAGGTCAAGGTTAGCGATAGTAGATATGTTAGGGTTGATGAACAATTAGGAATTTTTTTGTACTTGATTGGACATGGGAGTTCAAATAGGAATGTTTGTGAGAGATTTCAGCGCTCGGGGAAACAATTAGCAAGTATTTCAGCAAAGTGTTGAAAGCGATGCTTCAATTAGCACATGAAATCATTAAACCACCTCCTCTAGAGGTTCCAAAGGAAATTAGGGACAATCCTAAACATTTTCCATACTTCAAGGTAAGTTTTTCTTAAGCATTTACGCTTTTTTTTTTTAATAATTATTATTATTTCAGTTTTTTTTTTTTTTTTGTAAAATGTTTTTCATTTTAATATTTCATTTTAAATATTAGGATTGTATTGGCGCAATAGATGACACTCACGTAAGTGCTACATTACCCGAGAATAAGCAAATACCATTTAGAGGCGGAAACAAATTACAACCCAAAATGTCATGTGTGCATGTTCCTTTGACATGAAGTTCACTTTTGTGTATGCCGGATGGGAAGGATCTCGCAAATGATTGTCGCGTTTTTACTACTTTGCGCTTGAAACTCCTAGGTTGGAATTCCCCCATCCTCCACCAGGTACGATGAGTTTGTACAAAGAAAGTGAATGACATTTTCCTTTAGTTTTACATTTGATTGTCCTTATTATTATTGCAATTTATTTTTTGGTAAATTTTTGTCAACGTGTAGGAAAATTTTATGTCGTTGATTTTGGATACCCAACAAGGGATGGTTATTTAACACCATTCAAAGGAGAGCGCTACCATTTGAATGACTATAGAGGAAGGCGAAATCAACCTAGATCAACTAAGGAGTTGTTCAACCATAGACACTCTTCTTTGAGAAATGTAATCGAACGGTCATTTGGAGCTCTAAAGAATAGGTTCCCAATTTTACGTAAAATGCCTCCATTTGCATTTCGGAAGCAAGCTCCCATTGTGATTGCATGTTGTGCGACATAACTTTATTAGGGATCATCGATAGCGTACAAAAATCTAGCACATTATGCAAATCCCAACATGACAAAGCAAACCCATACATCTCAGCAAACATAGATGATGAAGGCCATTCAAATCAAGTGAATGAAATAAACATTATTAAGAAAAATATTGCAAACCAATTAGCTAGAGACAATCGGTTGCCCCCAATATGATGTTGATATATTAAAAGACATATTCGAAGTACATTGGAGACTTGTCATATTTTTTTGTTCAATTCAACATCAATTATTTTTGCTTTAAATTATTGTGGTATCATGAAAATTTAGTTTAGTCATGTGACTAATGTAGATATATTTATTTATTTATTCATTTGTATAATTAATATTAAGGTAATAATATGGTATTAAAAAAATGATATTTTAGTTAAAATTTACCCCAATTAATTATTTTATACCGTTGATGAAACCTGTAAACAAAAAATAAAGAAATAGATTTGTATTGTATAATTCTAATTCTCGGAATAAAAATAAAAATGTGTTAATAAACGTAATTCTGATTCTCAAAATGAAAAAAAAAAAAATGTGTTACCAAACGTAATTCTGATTCTGGGAGTAAAAATAAAATGAGTTAACAAACGTCATTCGATTCTCGAACTCTTCCAAGGCACGAGAATCGAAAAAAATCTGTTTATCTCGTAAAAAATTGATCTTTGGGAACGAATGGTTCCCATGCACACCCTTGGTGTATTAGGGCCAAAGCCCAATTTAAGAGAAGCTATTATGGAGAGATATAAGTTGATAATTAAAGAGAAAGATGCCTTTATCGTTTACAAGTTATGTCTATTGCCTTATAAGCATATGGTTAAGAGTTACATATATTCTCATGTGACTTGTTATCTCATGAATATAAATGTATTCGTAAAATCTATTACCTATCTGAAATTTGATAAAAATAAAAATTTAAAAATTATGATTAAATTTTAACATTCTATCTTTTTAATAAGCCAAAACGAAACATTAGCCAATTCCTATAATAAAGACAAAGTCCAGAAGCCAAAATACTAAATCGTAAAAACAAAAGCCAAAACAAAGTTCATAAAGCAAACAAAAATAAGGAGCATAAAAAACAGCAAAAAAGCCAGACGAACTCAGTCAATTCCTTCACAAGCTGCCTTGGCAACAGCAACTTCTCCTAATTCTTTAGCCTGTTTTTCAGTTTTGGAAGCCCATTGCATAAGGCTCTGTAATTGACCCTCAACCTCATGTCTTAGCCTTTCGTAAAACTCCATTTCTGATTCAATGGCAGAGACCTCCTTCATCAAGGCAATATCTTCGTCTTCTTCTTCTTCTTCTTAGCTCTTAACCTTTCCAACTCTCGTGTTGCTTCTTCAGCCATTCTTTCAACAACATTAATCTTGTCCCTCTTAATGGAAAGCTCCTGTTAAAACTTGCATTGATATCCTTCTCAACTTGAGCGACTAAAGCACTGCATGAGCAGTATGCACCTTTAGGTTGCTTCCCCTCTATGGTGTATTTGCTGTGTAATATGCTCAGATTCCATATCAGTACTTTTTGATTTCGTGTGGGTACTTCAGCAAATCAATTGGATTCCAAGTATGCCCAAAAGTCTTACATCTTTGATAAAATAGAAAATGAACCCACATGTCCTTACAGCTTACCTCAATTTTAAATCATATATCTATAGGTTATTTTTTTGAGTTAAAATCTTGATATTTGATTTGATAATTTATAGCCATGATGAAATTTTACATATAGATAAGTACATGGGTGTTACAACAGTGTTAAATGAAACATAAAAACAATTCATAAAATTCTTGAAATTCTATAAATGAAAATTAATTATTTTTGTAGTCAAGGATGAATGCTTATAACAGATCAAACTGTAAGGGGTTTATTCAAACGAAATAAATTAAAGAGACTTGATTCAGCATTGAGATAAATTACAAGGACTTTTGAATTAATTTTATTTTAAAAACATGTGTGAAAAAATATTCTCAAATTTTAAAAATAAAAAGATAAAGTATTAAAAATCCTAAAATTTAAAAAATCAGTTAAAGACGACATACGATGAGATATTTCCTCATTCTTTTCCCTCCAAAAAATTTATTCTCAAATTAAAAGTTGAGGTAGATGATTAAAAAAATAAAGGTTAAAGTATACTTTTAGTCTTTTAAATTTTACATGAAGTATAATTTTGGTCTCTTAACTTTGTAAAGTATACTTTTGGTTCTATATTTGTAACACCGTTAATATTGCTAATGAAAAATTTTGATATAGCAAACTTAAGTAATGAGTGTGTAGGCATTGTAGCTGAAAAAGTATATCTAAGTTTTAATTTTTTAATATAATATATTTAGATTTTTAAACTAAAATAAAACTAACAAATCACTACAAATAAAATTGAGGGTTTTGATATTTAGATTATTAAATTAATATAATTAGATTATGAAACTATTTTTTTTAAAAAAAATACAATCAAGGTTTTAATGTTGATTGATTCATTGATTTTTAAATTTTTTCAGTTTACATATTTTTAAATTTAAGATTGACAAAGCATTTAATTATGCAAAGCTTACATGGTCATCATTTGAGTTTGTTGTGCCAACTTTTTCCATTAGTATCATTAACGGTGTTAGGGCTATAAGACCATAAATATACTTTATAAAGTTAAGAGACTAAAAATATAACTCAAGTAAATTTAAGACTAAAAATATACTTTAGTAAAAAATAAATAAAAAATTTGGGTCTAGACTCATTTGATGAATCCAATCATTTATATCAATCTTCTTACAATTAATTAATTTTTTAAACGAATCTTGTAATATATCAAGCCGGATTCACAATTTATTTAATTTTATGAATTAGTAATATATATATTGGAAATTTATTTTTATACCACTAGTCTGATTGGACGATATTCGAGTATGTGTGGTGTGGGTGCAGTTGGACAGCTTTCCTGATCGGTTATGACTTAAAATACTCAAAACAGTGGACCAAAAAAACTCAAAACATAATTATGGGCCTAATACGATATCATTGAAAGCTGGACCGGTTATTATGAACACGAATCAGGTGAGCAATGAACAATAGAATGATTCACCCCTCGTTGAACAATTAGATTCTGTGTTGGTTATGATCCTCAGGTAGTTGTGTGCCAAAAGATCGTCGGTATTCCCGTGCGCCCGCGCTTTGGACTCAATGGTATTTTCTAAAATTTTTTTTGTCGAAAAAAAAAACAATAGAATGATTCACCAACGGGGGTGGGCACAAGTGGTAAGCGGCTTGTGTCTCTTAAGCAGTTTCGGGTTCGAATCTTGTGAATGCAAAAAACCCCCGTCAGGAGACTCTCCCACCATAGCTAGGTGCGCGACGCGGGTCAGATCCGGATTAGTCGGGTCGAAGCTCTGGTGAACTGGATGGGCAACCAAAAAAAGGAAAAACAATAGTATGATTCATTATGCCGAAAAGAATATGATTTATGATACATTAGGCTTGTTTGGAATCAGCGTTAGGAGCGTTTGCGGTAGAGTTAATAGGCTTTGGAGGAAAAGCTCAATGTGGTGTATTTGAGTTCGGCGTTAAGTTCACTGGACTTAAAGCTCCTAACGTTCAAAAAGCCCGTTAAGAAAAAAAGCTCCACAATCCAGTTTTTTATAAAAAGCTCTTAGCTTTTTGACGTGGCCCCCGCCACTCCTACCACCATCAATCCAAACACAAATCATTATCTATAACTTGACTTTTTTCCTACCGAACTTTTTTTTAAAGTCAGGTAGCTTTTAAGCCACCGCTTCTACCGTCAATCTAAATAGGTCCATTATAAAACTCCACAAACAATGAACTACGTAAATGTGATGGATATGGTTGAAGGTCAAAATTGTCCCACAGCCCACAGATAAATTCGTAACGTCCACTGGATTGTGATCATACAATAAATGCGCTAAAACCAATGGCAAGTTTTTTTTTTTTTTTTTTTGAAATATTGTGGGACTCACGGGAACACGTGAACTTGAATTCAAGACTTGTTAAAAGCTCATTCTACGAAGCCCAACACCTATTAATAACTATTAATAAAAAAACACCGATTAATAACTATTAATAAAAAAACACCTATTAATAACCTGAGAGAAGCTTACTAATTTATCAAACTGTTACCAATATGTGGTTGGACCAGCGGAATGTGATGCTGGATTCCCTTAAGAGGTTTAGGGTTAGACTGACGAAAACTACTCGAATCCGCCTCAGTATGGAGCTACTATCATTTGGGAGGCCATCATCAATCGCTATCTGAAACCGGAGTGGTTGCACACTTGCCACCATTTTTCTTATCAAAAAAATTTATCAACTGTTCAATGGATTATACACCACAATTTACTAGGTTTTTTTAAAAGTTATTTTCATCTTTTGATATTTTTAAGCGTCAATATCCAAATTTTCATCGAAAGTTTTTCGCTTGAGAGTGATATTACTCTAGAAGTTTTATTTAGTTCAATGTTCTTTCAAAAGTCTTAAAATGTAATAATGTTACCACATCTATTAACGTTGACAATTCAAAAATTGATGTTGATTGTTAATATTTTTAACGGTAAAGGGCAATATTGTTATGTTTTAAAACTTTCAAAATAATATTGAACAAAAAAAATGTACAACATTGCTCCTAAACGAAAACTTTTAAAACAAATTTACATCTTAACCTTATTTTTAACATTCTATCTAATATGAGCAATAAAATCATGAACAAGTTCAGATGGATTCAAAACTAGTTAAATAAGATAAAATAGAGTTTGGGATCTCTCCGAACAATTTCTCTTATTTTCTTCTCAGTAAATCATCTCTACCCTCGATTGAAAAAAATAGATGGTTCAGATTTTATATTTTATAAATTATTTTAAACATAAATAAATAAATTTAAACTATTAAAATATAATATACACAATTCATAACTTTAATACAAACAAAATTTAAAAACAAATAAATTATAAAATCCTATAATAATGGTTTTAGAAAATATTAGATCTGAACTATTTATTTTTTATCTAAGAGTGGCGATGAGATACTGAGAAGAAAAGTAGAATAATGATTCTGAAAATATTCTCTTCCTAATATTAGAGGTAGTACTGTAACAAAAAAACATTAGATGTAATACTTTATAAAATATTATTTAACCAAATTAAATTTATAGGGTGAGTTTTAGTTAATTTTTTCTTTTTATTACTAAATATTATTTTATTGATATATAAAATTAGAAGGAAAAAAGGTGGGAGGTAACCTTCTCTTCTATTTAGAAAACAAGGTATTAGTGGTCTTAAAAAAAATACAATTTAGGAAAATTAATAATTTTTCTACAAATTGAAAAATCAGAAGATAATATTAATGAGATATAGTAATTTTTATATAATTATTATAAAATTTATAGTAAAATTTTAAAAAAAATTAGGGAAAATCCTATATAAATTGGCAAAACTCTCAAATGTCTGTTGAGTTTATTAAATGACTTAAAAGTATCAAGGACCATATGTGGATTTACAAATTTAGGTGAAATTACCATTTTACCCTTAGTTTTAAATAAATAAAAATGACCCCTCGCCGGAGGGGCTCGGCGGGCTAGGGGCCGGCCACCTAAGTGATGGTTTTTTCTTTTTTAAAAAATAAAGATTCATTGAAAGTGTGTGAGGTGGGGTTCGAACCCTTCACCCTCACACAGGGGCGGAGCCAGGAATGAAAATAAGAGGGCGAAAATTACAGAATAAAACCCAGTGGAGTCAGCATTTGAAATTAAGGGAAAAAATTATAGAATTGGAACCAAAAATTTTAGGAAATTATACTTTAGCCTCATAAAAATTTCAATATTTTCATTTTAGTCCCTTTATGAGACTTTTAAATAGGAACTAAAGTGAAAAAATTGAAATTTTTATGAGGCTAAAGGATAACTTCTAAAAATCTTGGGTCCAATTCTATAATTTTATGGGGCGAGGGCCATCCCTAGCCCCCCTAAATCCGCCCCTGCCCCCACACCTCCATGGGGCCAAGTGGCCCAACCACCGGGCCACTTGGTTCTTTTAATATATATATGCATTAACAAATATATATGTTCTTTTTAACATTTTTCCAATGGTGGTTACAAATCTTTCAACAACATTTACAAAATTTTTAACGGCATTTACGACTTTTTTTTTAGGTTTACCTTTTTGGCCTCTGAGGGAAAAAGAAAAAATTCATTATAACAAATCTTTCAACAGTAGTTACAAATCTTTCAACGGAATTGAATGTACAAAATTTTCATCGGCATTTAAGAATTTTTTTTTAAGTTTATCTTTTTTGCCTCTGAGAGAAAAACAAAAAAAGAATTCATTATAACAAATCTTTCAACGGTAGTTACAAATCTTTCAACAAAGATCTACAAAATTTTCAACGGCATTTACGATTTTTTTTTGTTTTTCCCGTAGAAGCAAAAAAGGTAAACCTAAAAAAAAAGTCGTAAATACCGTTGTAGATTTTGTAAATTCCGTTGAAATATTTGTGATGATACATTATTTTTTTTGTTTTTCCCTTAGAGGCAAAAAAGGTGAACCTAAAAAAAAAGTTATATATGCTGTTGAAAATTTTGTAAATGCCATTGAAAAATTTGTAACTATTGTTGAAAAAATGTCTATATATATATATATATATATATATTAAAGAAACTAAGTGGTCTAGTGATTGAGCCACTTGGCCTCATGGAGATGTGGGGGGTAGGGGGTTCGAACCCCACCTCCCACGCCTTCAATCAAGGGCGGAGCTTTAGTATGACTAGGGGCAAAAAAAAAAAAAAAATAAACAAATTTAATATAATGTAAATTCTAATTTTGTCCCCCCAATTTTTTTTATAACATTTTTTCCTCTTTTATTTTTCCATTTGCAAGTCAACCTTTTATATCTTTGGGACTTATAATTTAATCTTTATTCCATGTAGTATGTTAATCTTATCATTTTTTTTCGATATTCAAATCTAATTGTCTGAAATTTTTAGCTTATAAATGAAATTTACTTTTGTGGTGTATTCTTTACTATGTTTTTTCCCATTCTACACTACACCGATGCATGAAATTAATTGATTTTTCATTTTAAACCTCAACCTCAGAAGTAGAAGTATTTGCTGTAAATTTAACTGATTTGGGAAAAAGACATTGCCAGCAGATGATGTTGCTGAATCAAAGTGAAGTACAACAATACCATTATAGAGTTTTTCAGTTTCTTTATAGTGGAGCTGCTTTATCTTAGTTGCATCATCATAGTTATAACAAAAAGATAGAAAGTTTCTCTACATATGGCTTTTAATTTATAAAGTTTTTTTGCTTTGTGTTTTCTCGATCCATCAAAATACAAGGAGTAATACTTGTAATATTATTTCTTTAATTTTATCTTCTCCCTATTTTTTCTCTTCCAACTTTTATTATAAATCTGAATATTTTAAAAATATTATATAATAATAAATTTTTTTGTTAGTTAATAAATATAGATTCCCTCCCAAAATTTTTGTTTCAAGCTCCGCCCCGCTTTCAATAAATCTTTTTTTAAAAAAAAAAAAAAAAAAAAAAAACCTTCCACCCGCCCCCAAAAAAAAAAAAACCATCGCTCATGGCCGTCGGTAGGGCTCTCCGACGAGGGTCATTTTTATTTTTTAAAATTTATTTAAAATTAGGGGTAAAAGGGTAATTTCACCCGAATTTGTAAATCTTCATATGGTACTTGGTACCTTTAAGTCCTTTAACAAATTCAACAGACATTTGAGGGTTTTGCAAATTCACATAGTATTTATATGAGATTTTTCCAAAAATTTAAAAGTTACTAATTTCCATTCCACCTACTCTCAGAATTTTAATATTATAATTAACATATAAAAAAATATTAAATTAATCATAACAGGTCAAACTATATACAATTCAATCACGATCTGATGATTAATCATGCATGTTGATTATAACTTAGAAGGACAAATGGTGCCATAATCATATATGTGCCAAATCTTTCATATTTTTTTGGTTTTATTGTTTATATGTACACATTTCACTAATATTTAATTTTAGGAATCTCATGAAAGTCTTACATTTTGTTTGTTTTAATTGTTTGGACATATACACATGCCAATATTCCATTTCCTTGTTCAACGTGAATCTATGGTTTTTTTTTTTTTTTTGGCATCAGCGATCCTACGGGGTTTAGGATCCTAGTAAGATCCTATCCAAAAATAAATAAATCAAAAGCCATAAATAAATAATAAAAATGGGTCACTTCTGGCTTCTGGATCACTTAATTCAATTTATATATACAATTTATTAATAATTTTCATATCCTTTTCAATCATTTTCTATCTCAATGGACTTTTTAAATAATAATCTAAACACATCTTCCTTTGGAAAAAAAAAAAATCACTTCTATTATCATCAATCTAAACACAAATTACATTTATAATTTAACTTTTTTATATCTTATTTCTACAAAAGTTAAATATAATATCAACTCAATAAGTACAACCGCCAACCCACACCAACTCAATGAGTCCAGTAAGGGGCAGTTGGACAACTTTCTTGATCGGTTATGACTTAAAATACTGAAAACAGTGGCACAAAAAATTAACACATAATTAAGAGCCCAATATGATATCATTAAAAGCTGGACTGCTTTTTTTAAATATACGAATCATGCGAGCAATAAAAAAAAGATTGAACAATACTGCGGGCCGAAAAAAATATGATGGATATGGTTGAAAGGTCAAAATTGTCCCCAGCCCACAGATATCTTCGTAACGTCCATTGGATTGTGATCACACAATAGGCGCGCTAAAACCAAGCAGCAAGTTTTTTTTTTTTATCGTCCCTCTTACAATGATTATATGGGACTTGATTCCTCTATATCGTTTATTAATACACAAAGGTTGATGCCTCTCTTTTCACCAAAAAAAGTTTTTTTTTTCGTTTGTTTTTTTGTTTTAGTATGGTTATGACAAATTTGTATATTGTGGGACTCATTGTAACTTTTCCAAAAACATTTTCCATATTTACATGAAGTTGAATTCAAGAGTTTGTGCTTAAGTTAAAAGCTCACGTCTACTAAAACTAATGCCTATTAGTAACTTGAGAGAAGTTTACTAATTTAGCAAACTGTTCAATGGATATACACCACAGTTTACTAGGTTTTTTTAAAGTTATTTTCATCTTTTCATATTTTTAAGGGTTAATATACAAATTTACATCGAAAGTTTTTGGTCAAGAATGATGTTGCTTCATAAGTTTTTTTAAGTTTAATGTTGTTTCCAAAGTTTCAAAATGTAATAATGTTACCCCCATCTCGTTAAAGTATTAACATTAACAATTCACAAATTTATGTTGACCATTAACATTTTTAACGATAAAAAATAATATTGTTATTTTTTTGAAATTTTCAGAAAAAAAAAATTTAAAGAAAAAAATTGGGTAACATCGCTCTTTAAAGAAAACTTTTAAGACAAATTTGCATCTTAACCTTATTTTTAACATTCTATCTAATATATGCAATTAAAGCGGAAATGGTTCAAATGGACTCAAAACTCGTTGAGTTGGATAAAATAGAGTTTGGGTTCTATTAGAATATTTTCTCTCATTTTCTTCTCAAAAGCTCATCTCCACCCTCGGATTAAAAAAAATGGTTCGGATTTTATAAAAACATAAAGAAATAAATTTAAACTGTTAAAATATATTATACACAATTCATAATTGCAATACAAATAAAATTCTTTAAAAAATTATAAAATGCTATAATAATACTCTTAAAAAATATTAAATCTCAACCATTCATTTTTTATCTAAGAGTGGAGATGTGACACTAAAAAGAAAGCAAGAAAAATGATTCTAAAATATTATCTTCCTAACATTAGAGGTAGTACTGTAACAAAAAAAACATTAGATATAATACTTTATAAAATATTATTTAACCAATTTAAATTTATAGGGTGAGTTTTAGTTATTTTTTTATTATTAAATATAATTTTATTAATATATAAAATTAGAAGGCAAAAAGGTGGGAGGTAGCCTCATCTTCTATTTAGAAAACAAGTTATTGCTGGTCTTAAAAAAAATATAATTTGGGAAAATTAATAATTGTTCTACAATTTTAAAAATCAGAAGAAAATAATAATGAGATGTAGTCATTTTTATATAATTATTATAAAATTTTTAAAAATTTAAAAGTTACTAATTTCCATTCCACCTATTTTTATTGGAGGAAGATACTCTCAAAATTCTAATATTATAGTTAAGATATCAAGCCAAAAATATATTAAATTCATCATAACAGGTCAAACTATATAGAATTCAATCACGATCTGATGATTAATCATGCATGCTGAATTGCTGATTAAAACTTAGTAGGACAAATGGTGCCTTAATCATATATGTGCCAAATCTTTCATTTTTTATTTTTATTGTTAGTATGCACACATTTCACTAATATTTAATTTAGGCATCTCATGAAAGCCTTAAATATGTTTCATTTTGTTTGTTTTAATTGTTTGGACATATACACATTCCAATATGGGTGAATGAGTAATTTTACACATGAAACTTTTTTCTTAGGAATGCCAAGACCACGAAATTTTTTTCGAAGAAAGTACACACGCGTGGTTATGTTTTGGGAGCAAAAATACCACAGCCGTTAGTTGGCCGTCAACTTGAATGGAGTGAACAATAATACGGGTGAAATTACCCTTTTGCCTTAGTTTTAAATATATTTTTTTAAAAAAAAACTAAAATACCCCCCGGTCAATGGGCCCCACCACGGCCATCCCACCGCCGGCGGTGGTGGGACCTACCGGCGGGGGTATTTTAGTTTTTATTTATTTATTTAAAATTAAGGCAAAAAAATGTAATTTCACCGCATTACTGCCTTCACTTATCCAAATGAAGGTCAACTAAGCGTGGTTATTTGCTCTCAAAACGTAACCACGCGCAGCATTTCGCTTCTAAAAAAAAAGTTCGTGGTCTTGAAGACTCCCCTCACGAGGAAAAGTTCAAAAAATACTCCTTCACCCTTCCAATATTCCATTTCCTCGTTGAACGTGAATCTATGGTTTTTTTTTTTTTTTTGGGCATCAGCGAATCTACGGGGTTTAGGATCCTAGTAAGATCCTACGCAATAAAAATAAATAAATCAACAGCCGTAAATAAATAATGAAAATGGGTCAATTCTAGCTTCTAGGTCTTTTTCCGGGGCCAATTAGCTTCTGGATCACTTAATTCAATTTATATATATATAAGGGAATATATAATTAAATATATATATAGCCTATAAGGTGCCACCTAAGAGTTGGCCAAAACACACACCTAAATAAGGATGTGCTCCCACTCTCTGGTTACAAATTAGTCTTTTTTATAAGGATTTTGTTTGATTTCAAGGAGTATTGATTTTTTTTTTTTTTTCATATATGCCCTAATTAATAAGGTTGGTGGATGAGAGTAATAATTAATACTCCCTCTGATCCTTATTATAAGGCACAAACTAACAATTCTGACAAACCAATAAAAACAGTTAAACTCAATAAAGTTGTCTTAAAATTTAAATCATTTCCAATATTACCCCTATTGATTGCACTAAACTCTAATATCATATTAATTATTACTCTCACCCATTATCCTTATTAATTAGCGATATATATGGAAAAAAAATTAATTAATACTCCTCGGTAACAAGCAAGCGCCTTATAAAAAAGACCAAATACACTTGTTAGTTAGTGCATTATAGTAAAGACCAGAGGGAGTATTATATTAAAGTTTAATGTAATTAGTAGGGATAACATTGAAAATTACCTAAATTTTAGGATGACTTTATTGACTTTTACTGTTTTTATTAATTTGTGATAATTACTTTAGTTAGTGCTTATAATAAGAATCGAATAATTACTAAAAATTCTTAATTATAAGTGAGCGATGCAAAATATTTTTTTGTGTGATTATTATTATTCATTGGAAGTTGGCATCTCACAGGTGATTATTTCTTGTCTTCTTTTTCTCAGGTACAGTTGTCCACTTATTAGAGGCAACTAGAGATGGTCCAATACCAAATGATTGCTACAGAAAATAAGTATATGAAAATGATATGTTTGAAACATGAAGATTTCACCACCACACACACACTTATGGATAGCTTTGTGAGGTGCAATGGATAAGAAAGACACAACAAGAAAGTGCCGAAAACCAAACAGTCATGATTAAATGGGACGAATCTCAAGAGGACATGGTTTTGCTCTTTCCAAGTATTGCTGTTCATTATTACCAAGTTGCCTTCTCTTAATCTCCTTCTAATGATGAACTATATGTGTGGTTTAATTTGTCACATTTCAAATAAAATATAGGATTTTTTATTTTAAAATAAATTTTTCACAAGAATTTTTTTTCATTAAGTATAAATAGTTTTAGAATCCATAGAAATGTTTTTTTGATGGAATAAACTTCAAAATCTCAAAAAAAAAAAAAAAAAAAAAAAAAAAAATCTTTTTCTCGGGGTCTTTACTTTTTTTTGGGAAAATTACATATAGGTCCCAAGAAAGAGAGATATTTACATTTAGGTCCTTGAAATTACGAATTACTTAGAAGTCCCAAGGGACTTCGAAAGTAATTATTTTAGAATGTAAAATTACTTTACGCCTATAGTGCATATTTCACACGTAAGCGATTAACAACACAAAATGCATAAATTAACAACACAAAATGCATAAATTAACCACAACTTCTAAAACCTTCAATTTGTCATGTCTCACTTTCGGAGATGCGATTAACAACACAAAATGCATAAATTAACCACAATTTCTCAAAACATTCAATATGTCATGCCTCACTTCCGAGATCGATTAACAACATAAAATGCGCATAAATTAACAACACAAAATGCATAAATTAACCACAACTTCAAAACCTTCAATCTGTCATGTCTCACTTCTGAGACGATTAACAACACAAAACGCATAAATTAACAACACAAAATGCATAAATTAACCACAACTTTTGGAAGTGAAACATGATAAATTGAAGGTTTTCGAAGTTGTGGTTAATTTATGTATTTTGTGTTATTAATTTATGTATTTTGTGTTGTTAATCGCTTCAGTAAAATATGCACTATGAGCAGCAAAGTAATTTTACATTTTGAAATAATTACTAGGGACTTCTGAGTAATTTCGTAATTTCAAGGGACCTAAATGTAAATATATCTCTTCTTTGGAACCTATATGTAATTTTTCCTCTTTTTTTTGTTATAATATTTCAACTTAAAATCATAAATTTTTGTTTTTGTAATTAGTAAAGGTTTGATTGTGATTTACCAAGGCCCTCCACTTGAGGAAGGATGTGACTGAAAGGCGAGTGCGTGTCTTTTTACGGTGGTCAAGTAATCTATCATGAGTCACAACTGCCTACAGGGACGCGTTAAGCGTTACCCTGCCTTTCAGACGCCTAGTCCATTTAGATCGTTCAGATCTTGAATGGTTTATATTTAATTTTTTATGTGTTTTGAAAAATATTTTAATAGGTAAAGAATTTAAAATAAAAATAATATTTTAATTAATATTTTTAAAATGAATATTTTTTATTTAAATTTTATGAGATAAAAAATTAAATTTGACAATCTAAATCTCATCTGAATAGTTTAGATGGGCTGAGTGCCGTGTAGGGAAACGTGTTCTCCGCCCACGATATTCTCTTTATAATTTACTAGTGAAAAACAATGCTAAATTTGTATTTAGTTTTTAATTTTTAAAACTATTATATACTTTACATGTAGCTTTCATTTTGGCTATATTTATATATGGTCTAAATCCATTGTTCCCAACGAATGATTATGATTGTCACAGTACAAAAAAGATAAATATGAAAACTAAATGTTTGGGACATCAAAATTTTCCCCACTTGGACAAAACAAAAAAGTTCCCCACACCCCACACACACAAAGATAGGCTCCGAAAGGTCCATTAGGTAACGATAGTGCGGGAAGAAGCTGAAAACGAAACAGGGATCAAGTTAACCATAAATTGAGCAATTGTTCAATGAACTATGATCCCTTCTTCTTTGATGTAGTAATCAGTGTTGAAAGCTCCTTGCATGTATATGTAGAGCTAGTCCCCACTTAACCAACCGGATATGTACAAAGAATATCATTTGATACACTGGTAAGAAGGTACGTCAAACGGTATGAAATTCTATGAAAAAAAGTAGAGGAAAACTGAATCAAACACTTAATGATATCATTTAGTGGAACCCCTTGATTAATAATTTAACTAAAGATTTAGTTATTAATAGAGTACAATTATATTGTATGATCCATATAACCGGCCCTAACTAATAAGATAATACTTGTTGTTGTTATTAGGGATGTCCAAAAACCTCAAGGTCTAGTTGGTCTGGTCCGGCCTGATCCGAGCCGACCTGGTCTAGGATAAAAAAAAATTGGTCCAAGACAATTTGACCGGACCGGACCAAACTTCTCGGGTTGGACTGGACTTCGGTCTAGGGGCTTAGACCCCCTGGACTAGTCCGGTCTGACCCGAGGTCCTTTTTTTTTTTTTGGTAAATCATCATGACATTGAGCCACTTATTGGAGTCTGGATATCCTAATGTGCTTTTTAATTTATAGGAATCACTTTTCATTATGTCACTTTTTATTATTTTAGGAAGTCAGGTAAAACTAGAGCTAAAATATTGCATCTCAAGAAGGCAAAAAAAAAAAAAACTAGACTACCTAGATTGGTCCAGTATCCAAGCGGTCCCGGTCCCGGCCCACCGAGCTCGGGCTAGTACCAGATCGGACCAGATCTCGGGCTGATTTTTCCAACCCGAGGTCATGTCGGGTCAGACCTTGGGTTGACCTCCAACCCGGTCTAACCCAATCCTTAGACATCCCTAATTGTCATAGTGGTAATAGTATAATGTTCATTTAAACAAGTAGTTATAGAATCTGAATGTCAATCCTTATATGTGTAACAACTTAGGAGAGGTGCGCTCTTAGCTCTTCATGGGATAGGTGGGGTCTACTTCGTGTGCTTCTAAATATAGTCCCCTAGGTTCTTATTATAAAGACCTGTGCAAGTTGCATAATTTGTGTGTATTTGGTCTAAATCAATGATATTTTTTAAACCGAATATCCCTAATTGATTATGAAACTCCCTAACTAATTAACCAAACCCTTTTAATTAATGATTTTTATTAAGGCTAATTTAGATGCTTTACAAGAAATAATTAATATCAACTAACTTAATTAATTTATATAAAATTATTATTATGTCTTCATAATTAGAAGGGAGTTTGCCTGTGTTTTGATAGAGTTGTCAAGATGGGTTAAACATATTAAAAATAAACAACACATCATGAATCATGCGTTACACAAGTTGGTGGAGTTAAATGACTCAAAGAAATTATAAATTAAAAATAAACAAATAAAGACGTATTTTAAAATTTATTTTTTATATCTTGTCATGAAAAAAAAAAAAAGGCATTCAAATGTCTTAAATTATAATGCAAAAATAAGGGTAATCACTCCGCATGTGTTAGGTATAACAGAATTTAACATTTATTAGTATATCCGTATATATGTATTGAAAATAGCCGTTAGTATATGGTTGATATAGATATTTAATAAAGTATCACTTAAATTTGATTCTGTGACTTAAAGAAGAATTTATAGTTTGATATCAGAAAAAATAATTATTTAGTTCTGGTAGTTTCATGATTAAATTTGTAATTCAGTTTTTATATTTTAATTCGTCGTGACTCGGTCCTTATAATTTTATTGAGTTTGTAACTCTCTACTTTGACAGACGGCCACATGTCGGAGTTCAGACACGGTGAAGCTGAATAGTTTTAGTGGGGAAAAAAACAAAAATGAGAGGGTGGAAACTACGAATATCTGATGTATGTGGCACTAATGAAGGTGAGTATATAAACTCAGTAAAACTATAAAGACTGAAAATTAACTAAATAATTAATTTTTCCTTTAATATAAAGATATTTAGGACAAGCAACCAAAAAATTTGATTTCTCTAGAAGTTTTTGTATACTAGATTATGTTATTTGTAAAGCATCATATATCCATCTCAGATTTCGATCAATAGATACAATTGTGGAACTGAAATTTTTTTTAGTTGGGCTAAAAAAATAAATATATTAAATTATTTACTAAATAATATCGCATAACATTAAAATATAAATAAATAATAACCGATAATTATAAATTATAAGAAGATATAAAATGATATTAATCTTTTTAGTAGGTATCTCAAATAAAAATTTTACTTTTCAAACCAATTAAAATTACACGATAGCCAAATAATAAATCCAAACCGATTAAAATTAACCATTAATCATCATCTACATATATATAGTATCTATTATTAAAACTCAAGACCCTCCTAAAATTACAACCCTAAAATTTTCATTAATCAAAATATTACCCTCATTAGAAAGAGGAAAATACGTATAATAACTTTCACAAAAGGAGTGATGTGAAAAGAAGAAATTTTAAGTACCTATTTAATCCTTAAAATGAAGATGAAAACGCTGGAGCTCGGAAGTGGAAGAAGTTTAACACCTTTGGACTGTCTCATGCGAAAGAAGAAAATGACAAAGGAAGGTAAGGAACGTGCAAGCTAGCTAAAAGGCTACGGACCCCTTCAATTATTATTATCATTCATATTTTTAATAGGCCACAGTTTTTTTTTAAAATCAAAATAAGATATAAGATGATACTAGCTTTTTTAGTAGATATCTCAAACAAAATTTTACTTTTCTCTCACAACCCAATGAGTAATGAATCAAATATTGTCCGATTAAAAAAAAAAGTAGTTATAGAGAAGAAATGAGGTTAGTGAGGCCTAAATTATTAGCTAAAATAAAATATTATATAATACATACATAAAAATACATAAGATAAAAAAAAGTCAAACCCCAACTGACCATAAGGTAGTTCGGCCATTGAATATATATCAGATGATGAGTGTTTGATAAGGGAACATTTAGTTATTTTTAAACGTTAATTATATTTGAATCTTGTCCTATTACGACAGTTTCATCATTAAAAAAATTATGACAAACTATACAAGGCAGCCAACTTATATACAGTATGTTTAATTACTCTAATGGTCTGTTTAATTGTTATTTAATGATAATCCATAGAGTTTTGGAGCCTGGGAAGATCCACACCGAATCTATATTAAATTATTAATAACTAAAAGGAAAAAATAAATATTATAAAGACGGGGCCGTTTCTAGGTCATTTTCTTGGGCCAAGCTTCTAGATCCTTTTTTTAACCCCTCAACTTGTCTTAATCTCTCTGTTTTTTTCCAACTTGTGTCCATCTCTTTATAATATGCTCCCTCCACGACAAAAAAAATAAGTGATTTTCAAGTTTCAATCACTTTATCAAATTTAAAGAATTGCGGTTAAATCTTTTAAATATGAGCCGTATATATACATTAATTATAAAGATAAAATTGATAAATAAATATTAATTATTTTTCAAGTGATAATTAACACTTGCATTATACTCTTTAGAGGGTTTGAACTCACAATTTCACACTTAAAAAATGTCATTAAAATTAGCTAGCTCCAGCTAGCCTTTTATTGTTCAGTTGGAAAAAAGAATTAGCTTTTTATTGTTAATTTTTGTTTATATATATATATATGTGCGCGCGTAAAATATTGGGAATTGACAAATGAATAATGTTGCAGGCATTACTTAAGTTGTTTGTGGCATGTAGCCCCACTTTTCACTTTTCACCTATATAAATAACAAAATGAAATATAAAATAAAAAAGATTGATGATTTGCGAAGACGATGAACCAGAACCCATTCGCGTTATAAAAAGCTTCACAACAACGAAGTAAAATTTTTTAGAATTAATATGCTAGGTTTTTTTATTTTTATTATTTAAATTAGTGTGGATGGATCTTGAATTGTATGAAATATATATATATATATATATAATAAGTGGTATTATTTTTGAGTTACTGCTTTGTTAATATTTTTTTCATAAAAACTATATATTTTGTTAATATTTTCATATATTATACACACACACACACAAAAGATCATATCTTTCAAAAAAGAATCTGTCAAAGGTCAGAAGCTTGAACAACAAATGCATGCTGATTATATATTCAATAATTATTAATTAATTTAAGTTAGATGAGACCTAATTTAAAATCATTTCCCCCTTTTAACTACCTTCAATTTTCTTGTTTAACAATATAGGGGTATTATGGTCTTTTAACAACTTTTAAAAATCCCTAATTACACCTCTTGGCCTAATTAAGAATTTATTGAAAATATAGGGCCTAATTTTAGTTTTGATAATTTTAGGTGCATCTTATTAGGATTTTTCCTAAAAAAATCAACATACAATTTTTATGAATTACTAAGTTAACTAGTTTTTTTAATATCTACAAATTATTCATCTAGTTCCTAAATTTAGTATGGGAGAATACATTATTTTAAGCACTTTAGGACTAATTAATTGTTATGATTTGGTTCTAAATATAAGAACTTGATCTATTTTATTTCCATAATTTAATATATTTTTTTACAATAGTCTTATTAATTTCACAATTTTTCTTACTTTGTTTATCTCCCATGTGGAATACCCTAATTAAAAAAGTTGTTTGGATGAGTTTTTAAAAAAGTGTTTTTCTTTTTCATTGCCTTTTTTTTTTTAAAGTTTCAAATTGAAGTTTAAAAAAAAAAAAAAAATTTTTGACTTTTCTTTTTTATGACTTTTACTTTTTTTAAAAATTATAATATAAACATATAAATTAATTAAAAAAAGTACTTTTTTCATTAAAAAAAGTTCTTTTTTTATAATAAAAAGAAAGTATATTCAAACGGGCTCTAAAATGGGGTTATTTTTTTTTTTCTTTTTTTTTTTTTTAAATTGAGATACTTTAAACAGTAAAAATTTTTACCAAGATTTTACAGGATAAAAAATATTTATCAAAATACCATGTTAAAACTTATTCTCAAAGAGAACGAGTGTTGAACACTGAAGAAATCGTGGGAGATAGATTTTAACTCATTGCATTAAAACTCCCCTTTCCTTCCTAACAACCACGCCACGCTCTTTCTCCCTGATTCTAGAGAACTACAATTAATCCCTATTTGTTAATTAATTAAGTTTTATATTTAAGATTAGAGGAACTTAATAAGTTAGGCATCGTTCATGCACTTTTATTATTATTTCTGATTTGCATTTAATTACAAAAGGAAAATTATCCAATTGTCATACAAAGTTAACTACACAGTACCATACACACGTTGACAAATTTGTAATATAACATTATTACCAAAGTCGAGTTGATTCTCCGAATTTATCCTTTTTACATTTTGATCTTACTAAATCAAGTCGAAGTTACGATACTCGCGTCATCTCGTTAACTTCGCTTAAACTTACGAGTTTACACTTTTTATGATCTTAACTTTATAAAACCGTGTTAACTCAATTTTAAACTTATATTATTTTGTCTTCCTTAACGATTTTATACATAAATTTTATAGAATTTTTTTAATATTAAATATAATAAATTATCAATGTTGTTATATTTAATTTCAATTATTTAGATTTAAGATATATTTAAATTAAATTTTTATCCTTTTTATATTTTAATTATATACGGTTGATAACTATTTAATTACAAAAACAAACTCTTACGAGTTTATAATTTTAATTTATGATATGAGTTTATGTCATTATCATAAATTTATTTAAATTCTTGAGTTTGACAGATTTAAATATAAATTAACAAAACGGTACCTAAGTTCGTTTTCGGGATTTCAAACATAGAAAGAGAAAAGGAACGAGAATATAAGTGAAAATTGTCAATGGAAATTTACTTTTTTGAAGATCTTCATTTCATTCGTTTTTTTTTGCTCAAGATCTTCATTTCATAATAACTTGAAAATTGAAATTGAATTATAAATTATTAAAATTTTAATAAGTAAATACTTGATACTCAAATATTTATTTTAAAAAATTTCTAAGAATATTACGATTAATATTAGTTAATTTTTATTTATTTTTTAATATAAACAAATAAATGTGGTCCTTCGCTTCATCCCCAAGGGTCATGTCTTCTAGAAGGGCATGTGGTCCTTCGCCTCATCCCCAAGGGTAATGTCTTCTAGAAGGGCATGCCTTCTAGAAGACCTTCCCAAACCCAAGAGCGCACCGCTCCACGTGGCACTCATAAATTTCACTTTCCACGATCTCTCTCTCTCCTCCTTCCTGAGAATCGACTGCACGTAGTTTTGCACTCAACCCTTGTGCCGTTTCCGAATTTACCATTTTGCCCTTTTACCCTGCTTTCTCTCTCTCCCGAAACGGCGTAACTTTCCAGTGTTGACCCTTATATAAAGAGGTTTCGTCTCTCTCTTCATTTGCGTTACCGAGTTCACACCAAAAACCTACTCCCACCAGAAATATTCTTCCGGTTTTACCCTTCCCCAATCACCATGTCCCAAACCCTCGACCTCCCCCTCCCCGCCGGCCGGCTACTCCGGTCATCCTCATCCTCCTCTTCTGCCTCTTCCCAAAGATTTCTCCGGCTTCAACCTGTAAAGTCCTCCTCAAAGAAATGCAGAGCTTCGATCGGCGCCGTCGCGACAGAGGCCAATCCGGTAGTGATTGATTCTCGGCGGCCATTGAGTCTGTATGAGGTGCTCGGAGTCAACCAGAATGCGTCTCCGACGGAAATTAAGTCTGCGTATAGGAGTTTGGCGAAGCAGTACCATCCTGATTCGGCGGTTTGCCCATCGGAATCGGACGGAACGGACTTCATCGCGATCCACAACGCCTATGAAACGCTCTCCGATCCGTCGGCCAGAGCACTGTATGATCTGTCGTTGAGGGCTGCTCGCCGGAGGAGGCGTCCGTATCTGTCGTCGACGACGCAAGATGGCTATTCCGGATTCTATACGACCCGAAGATGGGAGACGGATCAATGCTGGTAGAGATGTTTGCATCGTCGTCTTTCTGGGATTAACAAATTTATTAATTGTGAAAAAAAATGATTGGAAAAACAGAATGTGGATTGAATTTTGAGACATTGGGCATTAGGATGATGAGTGCTGTCCGGAGTGCATTAAAAGGATCCAGATGATGATCCTTCTTTGTTGAGGATGGATGAAAAAATTATGTTTCTGATGTTGCCATGTAAATATATTTTTTTAGTTGTTATATAAGATATTTAATTTTTGTGAAGTTAATGACAGGGATTAAATTTCGAGTTTGCTTAGATTAATGAGATGGAAAAAAAAAAAAAATCTATTTTTTTAAAACATAAAAATCATGCTTTGGGCCTTTGGCAAAAGAAGGGTGGAAATTGGAGAGAAGTCCCATTTAAAAATTTTTATTTGTTGAGGAGGATTTGGATAATGTTAGTTTGTGGTTACAAATTTCCCCTTCCAATTTTGTTTTCTGGGTAAAAAGATTTCCTAGCCTTTGACAATTATTAGGGATTACTTTTAGATATATTAAAAGTGTTTATTCATAAATTAAAATATTTTTTCCTCATATTATTTTTATATACTATAAATCATGATTGAAAAACTATTTTTTAAAATATTTTAATAACTATTCTAAACATTGGGGCCTTTGCCCCCAATTTTTCTCAAGAGAAAAAACATAAAAATAATCAATATAAATAAAAAAGATATAGGTAAAAATTGTAATATTTTTATCTGAAATCTTTCTTCTTATTTTTAAAATTATAGAATAATAAAATTTAAAATTTAAAAAATTGGTGCAAATAAATTGAAAAATTCGTACTACTTGAGTACTTCTAGTCTGGTATATTTAGATTTGGAATGTGATATATGAAACTTGATTGGATTAGCAGGCAAGCAATGTATTACAAGATAACTTCTTGATGACAAGGGTATCAGTGCGGACTGAAAATGACTAGGAAAAGATAAAATAAAAATGAAAAAATGATTTTGAAAACAAAATGTGGATTAAAACATCAGTCCTTATTAATGAATTTACTTGAATTAATGAGATCAAATATTTTTTAAACAAAAAATCATCGACATAATTAAAAGCTGTAATTAAGAAATTGTAATTGTTTTATTTCATATATTTATTATTTTTAACATATAAATTAATAAAATTTTAAATTTTAAAAATAACCACAATCACTAATAAAGCCAGAGATTGAGTTCCAATTTATGATGGATAGATTCAGAACCGTGTATCTGGGGATACATGTTCCTGTGTTGAATGTGATACCATATTTTGGATGACAAAATAGTTTTGTCTTAATTGTGATTAACTCTCCAACCCGATTAACTCGTAATTAAAGTTATCAAACTCGTGAGTTTAAACAAACTCGTATACAATACATAAACTCAAATCATGAACTTATAAGACTTTATTTTTATTATTAAATAGGTATTCTTAGTGTATAATTAACTAATCAAATTATAAAAAATGTCAACAATTTGATTGAAATATATTTTAAATTCAGATAATTGAAATTAAATCCATCAACATTCATCATTCATCATATTTAATAAAGAAATTTCTATAAAATTTATATATAAAGCCGTTAAGTATTATCAAATCAAAACAATTAGTACAAGTTTAAAAGTAAGTTAACACGATTTTGTAAGCTAGAAAAGTAAAAACGGTAAATTCGGTGTATAGACTTGTTAGTTTAACCAAGTTTACAACCTGATGCGAGTTCTTACTAAGCTCGACTTGTTTTTATAAGCTAAAAACGTAAAAAACGGTAAAACTTGAAAAGTCAACTCGCGAGTTTAACTCGTAACTCAATCATTGAAGTTTTGGCTCACTTAAGACTCCATTCATAAATTTTAACGCACTGTAATGTAATCAATGACTTATAGTTTAGCCATTTAAAACAAAGTTGATTTTATTTAATTAAATATAATATTGAACATTTTAAATGATTAAAAATATAGGAAAAGAGCAAAGTTCATGGACTAATTAAGTCTTAAACGAGTCAAAGATATACAGATAGAATTGCAATCAAAGCTATAAAGACTAAATGATTAATTTTATCTAAGATGTAATAATATATGTGTGTGTATAAACTAACAAATTAAAAAAAATAACAATACAAATGTATTTGAGTTTAAAATAAGCATTTAACAAGAATATAAACATATTAATAACAAATATAAATTTATGAGAGTTTATATGAAAAAGTTTTTAAGACATTCTAGAAAAGTCAATAATAGAAGTTTTAAAACATAATACTTGTATGGTATCATATAAATGATTCCAGTATGTAAACATTTTTTTAAGTATCCATACCTTGCCACTGTAGTGCATTAGGAATGTCATATAATACTCCTTTCAGTTTTAAATATTAGATAAAATTTATAATATAAATTATATTATAAATTTTGACAAAAATATATTTAATAAATCGGATCGGAAGTAGTATTAAATATTTAATATAAAATAGATTGTACAAAAGGATTAGAATTTTAAGAGTTTGGTTTTTTGTTTTAAGAGACAAAACTTTTCTAATATATTTACCTTATGTAATATATAATCAATTAAAATAAGCTAATCACTACTTAAAGGATGGGTGACACCTTTTATCCATAAATGCTAATAATATTTTAGGACAACTATTTTTACAGGTACCTATGCCCTACACTAATTTTTAATATAGTATCAATATTTTTTTTCTTTTTATTAAATAATTTAAATTTTCTTTGCTAGCCCTTGTAACTTTGTTATGTTAGAAACAGTGCTAACACAACAAAGCTAATGATTTAATAGAAAAAACAATATACAAATACCAAATTAAAATTTGAGAAAAAAAAGTATATGTACATGCAAAAATAGTTTTTCATAATCTTTTTATTCATTAATATTAATATTCAATCAAGAGTGACTAAGATCTCCCATAAGTATTTATGCAATTGCATACTCAAGAATTGACCTTTTTTTTTTTTTTAAACCTGAAAGAATTGAACTTGAAACTATGGGTTACAGCCCTCTACTAAATTGATTATGTCCTGCTTGTTAGTTAAGCGTGTTTGTTTTCAAATGAGATGTCAAATGTTCTCATCCTTTATAGATATGCATTATTGACTCCTATACTTTATTTGAGAAAGTTATTCTCACATACTTTATTGAAAAAGCACTTTTGTTTTTTGTGACAAGCAAGCAACAAATTTTTTTTTATTTTTTTGGTGTGCAAAGAAGAAATTCTCGGTACAAAGAAGAAATAATTATATTCCTTGTTTTGTGATGGCCCATGGCCCATATAGTTCTTCTATGGGTGATCGAACTTCACTTAAAAAAATTAGGATAAGTATCAAATCCATCTCGAAAGTTTTTATTTAGGAATAATATTATTCTGAAAATTTTAATAAATTTAATGTTACTCCAAAAGTTTTAAAATGTAGCAATGTTTCTCGATACCGTTAAAAATCTAACGTTGACTGTTAAAAAAATGACGTTAATCGTTAACCTTTTAATTAAAAAGGGCAACATTATTATGTTTTAAAGTGACATTAAATCTAAAAAAATTTCAGGGCAACATTACTCCCAGGGGTATACTTACGGACGGAGTTTGCTATCTAACCTAAAAAAATTTCAAACCCCCCCAAAAAAAAAAAAAACGAAAAACAGAAAAAGAAAAAAAGAAAAATGAAAAAAAGAGCACATCTACGTTAATTGCAATAGATATGCATTATTGACTATTTTAGATCAAAACATGTATAATGGCTTTACAAAGAAAAATGAGATATAGTTTTCTGAAAATTATAGTTTAACCTCCGGTCATTTATCATTTCATATCTCAGTTTTGGAAATGTTTTGAAACTAATAAACTTTTTCTTATTTTAAAACTAACTCCATTGACCATTAGCTTTTCAAAGTGTTTTTTTTTTTTTTTTTTTTGGAAGTAAAATGGAGTTCATATGAAAAAGATTATAAACACAAGAATGTTAAATTTGAGATATGGATTCTGCACAATCAATTTTTATCTCTGGTCACCTTTTTGATCATATCTAGAAAACATACATTTAGAGTGAAGCTTCGTTTTTATAAAAAAAAATATTCAAACTTTTCATTATTGATATACAATTTGTTAAAGTTGAATTTGTGTTGAGAGAGTTATAGTTCTTATAATTAATTGAAAGAAAAATAACTAGTCAATTCTCTCTTAACACCTCATTTAGAGTCATTAATGCGTTAATTGCGATTCTATGAAGCAATTAATGCATCAATTACATTACCTAATAACTTCACAAGTTGTTTTACAAAATACTTTTTTTTTTTTTTTTGAAAAAAAAAAATTTTAAGATACTTTTTGCCCTTCAATGCTTAGCCCCTTAGCCTCATAATTAATTTTTCTCCAATTACCCTTCCCATCTTTTCAATACCATTCCCATCAACCTCATTTTCTATCATTTTCCCTTTTCCAAGAATGGATGAAATTTTTAATGGTTTAGATTTAACATCTTATAAAAATATTATTATAATTTTACTTAAAAATGCAACAAAAATAAATTTAAATTTCTAAAATTTGATATGAAAAGATCTATATTGTTTTAGTGTAGAATTCTTCCTAATTTTTTAACAGCAGTTGTCAACTATTCAGATCATATTTTAGTATTTTAAATTTATTTTTTTATTTTTAAATAAGATTTTAACAACATTTTTATAAGATGTTAAACCAACAATATAAAGATCTTAATCTAATGATAGATAAAAAAAAAATGGGAAGGGCATTGAACATAAGCCAATTCTAAGCCCACACTTAAGGTGTCAACAATCTAGAAAATACTTCCAAAAATTATAAACAACTAGCTTTTGTGGTTAATGGCTATGTTTCTTAATATGCCATAAATATGACACTCCAAAACTGATTTTTTTTAAGGGGGTCTATAAGCGACGTATCCCCCCAATTAATGATCTCATGAATCGTGTTTTTTGGAATTGCAGGGGAACAGTCTCGAAGGCGTTGCCGGGTCTAATTAAAGAAATTAGAAAGCGATATATTGTGGATTTTCTTGCCCTCTTTGAAACTAAAGCTAATGGGTCGCAAGCTCAACATAAGTGTCAAAAATTGCGATTTGACCATTTTGATTTCAATGTAACTTTGTTTCATTATGAACATCGTTCCACAGCCCAACAACCTGGTTCGGTATATAAAGATTTTTTGTGTTGGGTGGAAAATTTTGAAATTACATCCCTTGGTTCAAATCACACCCTTGGTTCAAATCTCACCATAGACCAATTCTTCGATCTCCAATGCACCAATGACAATATTCATACAAGACAAGAACGACCTATCCGCTTTATTGCTTCTTGGGCACTTCATGAGGATTTTGATATACTCATGAAAGACACATATAGGACTTGGAAGCAGAGGATCTTAATGTTGACTATTTTACATCTAGTGTGCGAAATTGGAGTCACAGTGTCTTCGGGCATTTGGGACGAAAGAAAAGCCACCTCATACTCCTCATGGGTCACCTTGAGGGTATCACAAGATTGATACGATCGTCTGGTAGACGGAGCCAGAAATTGTAGTTGGGGGGGGGGGGGGGGTTGAATTTTATAGAATAGAACCCAAATGTTTAGAAAATTACATTTCAGCCCTACAAACATTTCAATATTTCTATTTTAGTCCCTTCACTAGAGAGTCGGGAAATCGGGCCAGGCCCATCGGGCCGGCCCGTTTAAGCCCTAACCCTGTAGGGCTCGAGCTTGAAAGATAGGCATGAAATTTGAAATTGGCTTCAGGCGCCACCGCAGGGCCTTGGGCTTAACTGCCTGGGTTAGGCCCTCATTAGAAGCATTCTTCATTTTTTTTTTTTTTAAATAAAAAAAAAGTCAAAGAGTAAAGGATAGATAGTCATAAAAAGTGAAACACAATCAAATATCTATGAAATTGATGATAGTGATGAAGAAGGTGACAATTGACAATGATAGTGGTATGCTTTTATATTTTATGTGAGTTATTTAATGTTCTTAGTTTAATGTTTATTACGTTTTATGTGAGGCAATTATGGACAATGGTTTGTTTTTTATTACGAATTAATGAATGCGTTTATTTGTTGGATGATTTGTATTGTTTAGATATTAATGTTGATAATATTTATTTGATAGATTAGAACTTTAATAGTTGCAATTTACTAATTATATTTCTTTAAAAAAACCCAGAAAAAAATAGTTAAAATTTGGAATAGTAATTTTCAGGCCTTGTAGGGCCGACCCTGGCCCTGGTACTATCGGGCCGGGCTTTGAAAAACAGATGTTTTCTTTATCTCAGGCCCTGTAGGGCCGGGCCGGCCTTGATTCCCAGCTCTACTTCACTACAGAAATAATAGGGACTAAAATGAAAAAAGTAGAACTTTTATCAGGTTGACATATAATCATATAAAAATTTGAGTCGTTACATGCACTTTTAGGGGGGCCACCCCTAGCACCCCTGCCTCCCTCCGCCCGTACAACCTCATCTCTAGACCAACTTCAGAAACAACTATGGTTAGAATTAGGGCCGTACATGGACCGAGAAGACCGGCACCATTAACCCGTGGTCCGTCCTAAGGTTGTTCGGCCGGAATGTCCACTGAAAGCCCGGCCCTACCCGGCGAAAAACCGATGACTCCGGGCTGGACAGACTAGGTTGGACTGACCGGGTTTGTGGTCTATCCGGCCCATGAAATAACAAAAAAAAACTTCAAGAAATGAAAATCCAAAAACAATTCCGAACCCAAGATCTAGTCGATGGAATGAATTTTTATACCTCGATCCAAAACAAAATTCCGAAATCAAGATCCGAGAAGAACCTAAAAAAAATTTCCAAGCAAATCCGTGCAATCAACGAAAATCGAGAATAACCATCTTAATTCTTGAAGGAGTAAAAATGGCGTCAAGGCTCGAAGCATGAAGAAGAAGAGAAGATGTGAGAAGAAGAGAAAATGGAAAAGGAGTAAACACGATGATGATGAAATTGCTTTATGTCTTTTAGTCAAATCCTTGATTGATACAACCTTATGGTACAACCTCGTCTCTAGACCAACTTCAAAAACAGCTATGGTTAGAATTAGAGGAGGTGCTCATTTAAGCTAGAAGACATTCTATGGGCCCAAAAGGAGAAGTTTGGGGAGAGCAATGACGATCTTGAAACGGGTTTGGGATGGCAGACACAAGGATATCATCATTAAATCGGATTCCTATGAGGCCCTACATTTATGTGGAACGACCCATCTGAACTTCATGAGGATAAGACATTGATCATGGAAATTAAAGGAATGGTTCGACGGAATTGGAAAGTGAGTCTCATGAAGATTGAATGGGACAACAATACAATAGCAGACCTTACTTGCCAAACGTGCGATGGGTGAATCTCCTGGCTTAAGCATATTGGGTCCTGATGCCGTGCATGATTTGTTGGCCAGAGAGAATAGAGAGTAGTTTTTAGTTTTGATTTGTTGTTTTCTTGTTCCGATGTATATTAAATTATATGTATAAAAAAAAAAAATATACTCCAAATTTGTTTTACTTGCTTGAACAATGAGAAAAGTCGAAATGAGTGTTTTAATATTTTCACACTTCATTTATTTAAAAACAATTCATCTTGAGCCAAAACTCGTCATATCCTATTCATTTGCATGCTAGAATTTCAATGTACTCATAGAGAGAGTTTTCTTGATCAGTGGATTTTTTTTTTAATATCAATCATTGTAAAGTATGGATGAGGTATCCTTTAGAAATCAAGAGTGTGCGATCCCTTAGGTAGAAATTCCAGAGTGAGATACCTCTTGATGTTTGATGTACAAGGGGAAAAAAATTGTAGTGATTCATGTGCCTGATTTGGACCTTTGGTTTTTTCCCCCTTATGCTGAAACCCTTTCCTTCTACTCTGCCCATTGTAGGATTGTTGAAAGTGTCCCGGTCTTAGTCATCATGGCTCGATCCTGGACATTTTGATCCCAGAATCTCCCATCCCAACTGAGACTAGGACGGGAACTGAGATCACTCTTAAGAGCCCGCTCACGATTTTTTATTTTTTATTTTTACCTCATAAATTAAATTATCCTTTGATAAGATGTGTATCACATCTTTAGTTGTAGTTAAACTACATATATCGTGATACTAATCCTAAATATATACTATATAAAGATAATAATGAAAATGATGATAATCCTATTTTTCAACTTTAGATCAATTTGTGTAATTATTAAGGCCTTATTAGTTGTTAATTAAGCATTTTAAGCAATAGAATATGGAGCATTTAACAAGTATAATGATATTATTCAAGTTTATGGCCTGGTTTTCCCAGTATCGTCTCGGTACTATCGGGATCACACTAGGACTAGGATACAAATTGCATCTGGGCCAAAAATCGGGATGGGAACCGAAATTGGGGTATCTCGTCTCGTCCGGTTTTGAACACCCCTAATATGTGCAGATTTGGCTTTGGTGTAGGAAGCCAAGTCTGGGTTTTCTGGCTTTCTAAACCCTTTGCTACTTTTATTTGACAGCCTTTTCTTGTTGTTCTATGACTGCGTAAGTGTTATAAGTTTTAGTTTCGTTTGCAGGTGTCTATTATTGTTTGTTTTGTTTTGTTGTAGGGAGCTTGTTATCTCTTGTTAGCTTTATTCCCCAACATCATTCCATCAAAATTATGACACGCTCTACGTAAGCCTACTTCATCTTCTCAACAAGGTCGAGTAGCGACCCTTTTTAATAGCTCAAAAGCTTTTAATGTCTTGGGTCACCGCTGTATGTTGGTGGTTCGTTGTGGCATCCTCTTATGTCCCTTTTTTTCTCGATGGCGCTGAGTACTATTTACCCCTCCTCTTTGGAACCTCAAGCCATGTTTGGTTTTGGTGGTAATGTAGCTGGTTGAAGATTGGACTCAAGCTTTGGTGGACGGGGAAAAGCTCTTCGTTCCCGGTTCTCTTGTAGCTGGATCCTTCTGAACCATAAGAATCCTTAGTTAGAATGACATTCCAACTCAGCACTTTTTGAGATTTTGAGAAAAGTTGTTCTTTGGAAAGCACAATACAATGAAAGTTGTAAACTATGTTCGGGAGGAGTTATTGTCTATCGTTGGCCTTTAGGCCCCGTTTGGATTAAAGAAAAGGTGGGAATGGAAATGAAAAGAATGGAATGGAAAGGAAAATATTTTCCCTCGATGTGTTTGTTTCGCAATGGAAAAGAAAATGGGTTGATAGGAAAATTTTTGTTTGGTTGAAAGAAAATAAAGTAGGAAAATGACGCAAAATACCATTTCACCCCTGAATATAAAATATTATTTTAAACCACACAACACCAATGCCTTGGGAATTCCTTGGGAGTACTCGAGAATGATCATATAGAAGTGATTTCGGATTAGTGTTTGTCTCGACCATTGTCGAGAATGACTTAGTGATACTCGAAAATTCCATTCCTTTTATTCTTTGAGAACTCGATGAAGACATACAATTCTCGAGAAGGCAATTCTCGAGAATTGTCAATTGTTGGCAATTCTTAAGAATTCCAACAATTCTCGAAATTGCCAACATTCTCGAGAATTGTTGAATTCTTGAGAATTGCCAATGATTCTCAAGAATTGTTGGCAATGCAATTCTCGAGAATTCCAACAATTCTCGAGAATCCATCAATGACCTATATGTTAGTTCTATATAGGTTTTGATGATCTCCAATGATTGTAAACAAAGCATGAAGTTTCGTTGTCAAAATCCTGTTTTTAACTTGAAAATTGAAGGTTTCACAAAATTGTGTGAAACATCGAGGTTTTTCCCTTCCAAAGTGAAAACTCGGTTTATTGCCGGTTTTCGAACCTCCGGGTTTGAGGAAAACCTCTAGGTTTGAACTCAAATAGTGTTTCACAAGTTTCTCAAAATTATGAGAAACCTCGAGGTTTGGACAAACCTCGAGGTTTGGACAAACCTCGAGGTTTGTCAAGGCGAGAGGTTCTGCGTTTTTCCAAGCTTTCGAACCTCCGGGTTTATGGGAAACCTCCGGGTTTGAGCCAAAAAGGTTTTTCTCAAGTTTCTTAAAATTGTGAGAAACCTCGAGGTTTGTCAAGGCGAGAGAGGTTCTGCATTTTTCCAAGTTTTTAAAACCTCCGGGTTTCTCTCAAACCTCCGGGTTTTTTTTGGCGCAAAACGAGAATTTTGAAAATTTAGGAGAAACCTCGAGTATTGGAGAAAACCTCGAGGTTTCGGCATCCGAGAGCAAACGCTTTTCACGACTTTGAAAACCTCCGGGTTTCCGGAAAACCTCCGGTTTGCTCTTGGCGCGATTTTGCAAGGTTTCACATTCAAAGTGAAACCTTGAGGTTTCGATAAACCTCGAGGTTTTGTCGAGCGAGAGAGACTAACGCCTTACGCAACCTTGTAAAACCTCCGGGTTTGAAAAACAAACCTCGAGGTTTCTACGCGTCTTCAAAATTTCAAATCGACGAATTTGCAATACCTTCTTGTTTGATCTTAATACTTCCTATGATTAATCTCTAATGTTTCTAGATATGTTTTACCACTTTATTGGTGAGTTTCAGATAAATTAGAGGTTGTTTATTGAAGGTTTAAAGCAAAAGCAAAAGTGATGTCAGCACATTAAATGCAAACCCAGAAAGTTGCATACTTTTGGATAATCCATCTGCACACGCTTACAAAGAATTAAAGAATGATTTCTACATCCAGCAGCTGCTCTTCCAATGGACAAATTTGTAGAGAGTTAACTCTGAACTTTTGCCCAGCTGGATTAAGTGAAGATTAGAGAGAGAAGAAGACCTAAACTGAACCAGAACCTTGTCTAATGAAGACAACGGTTATAATCAACATCACAACGGTCATTTAATGCTCTCTTAATATAAATAGAGTTGCATTCAAGTCTTCTCAACTAACACATCTGCTGAAAACGCATAGCATTCAAAGTTCATCAACCATCTTTCAGTTTTCACTTATATTGTGTGTTTTGACATTATAAGCTTCAGTGTTTATCATTATCCACTCTTAGAGAGAGTTTCTATTTGTAAAACATTTATTGTAAAGAATCACAAGTCTGGGGACTTGGTGATTGGGTACATTGATTATAATTTGTAAAGGGGAGTGAGTTCTAGTGAGAAAACTACTCTTGAGTGTAGAGTGTGTAATCAATTGTGATAGTGAAAAACCCAGAGAGTCTGGGGACTGGACGTAGGTCAAGTGGTTGGACCGAACTAGTATAAATCTTTGTGTCTAGCTCTTCTTCTCTACACTCTGTCCATCCATGTTTTGCTGTTACAAAACAGAACAGTTTATAAAAGTTTTTAAAATCCCCAGTTCACCCCCCTCTTGGGTATTTTGCTCCATTTTCACTATATATTATATATACATATATATATATATATATATATCAAACGTTCTTCTTCTTCTTCTTCTTGCTTGCTGATCATTAGTCTTCCATCTCCGTCATATCCTTCATCCCCAAATCAAACCTCAGAAGTTTTGCGCACGTGTTGGACGTTGTTGCCGTGGACACCGCCGCCATCACCGGCCACCGCTATCGTCGGGTTTCTTTTGCATCCCATATGTTCAAATATGGGTTCTGAATATGTGATGAAGACCTTTTGTCATTAGCCTTGGGGTCCACAATCAACAATTAACCAAGGATTGCGTATAGGCAAACCTAGGATCGTTCTCTCTTTTTCGAGGAGCCTTTTATTTAATCATAAGTAATCTAAATGTCATGCAAATGCAATGAAAAAAGGGGGGGATTGGGTTTAGAAATGCAATTTAAATGAAGCAAAGATAAAATAGAATATAAGAAAATGAGAAGAAGCAGATTAAAATCGATCAACCCAACATTCGGATTCCAAAGACTTCCATCATTGAACAAAATATAAATAACCCATGTTTGGCTCTGGACGAATCGAGATCTCTGCATTCACCCAGAAAATCCCTCGACTAGATGATTGCCTAGAATATGTCCGAACAGCGGCGTCCCACCGTGCGATCGCAAAGCAAAACTTAAAACCCGGTTCGAATTCAGTCCTTGGGATAAACCAAACCGAATATTAAATCTAATATTCGAACTATTTCAATCGGATCCGATAAGATGAAAATAGAAACGAGTTAAATCACGATATGAAAATAGAAACGAGTTAAATCACTTCACGTTGGGTTAACCACGTGAAGCTTAGCTAAGCATGGCTAAGCAAAACATAGAAGAAAAGATGAAGAAGAAAACCAAAAAGAAATTCTATTCAACGTAATTGATAATATGTTTTTAGCCATCTAATCTAACCTATAAATAGGAAAAACTAGGGCTACAAGATTGGCCCAAGAATAGGAAACCTCTAATAAATGGTCTTTTATTACAAAATTCGAGCAAAATAAAAATTCAGAAAAATGGGTTTGTCTTTAGCTTCAATTTCGTCCATCTTCTTGTCCGAATCAGCCTTCCGAGTCTTCATAACAATTGTAGCTCTCTGAATCATCTAAAAAAATGAAAGAAGAATCAGGCTAATCGGATATATAGATCAAAAGTTATGGTGAAAATACTAAATCACTATAAATCTGGAATTTAATCATAAAGAATGAATCAAATCCAATTAAAAGCTCAAAGCCCAATTAAGTAATAAAATCCATTATTTATTAACTAAACAATCCTAAACTTATTCACAAAGAAATACAAATACGTGTAATAATATTCATCATCAATATGCCCCATCGAAAATTATTTTCTTTATGATCCGAATCTGCTTCAAATAATTTTGGGTTCTTCATTTATGATTGCATCGAACGATTCTGGGTATTATGTTGTTGGGAAAGGTGAGGGGCTGTCTTCATCGGCTGAAAGGTGAGGGGGTAAATTTGTCTTCAACGTTTTCTGAGCTTGCTGGGAAATGGGTTCCCACCAAAATTGGTGGGAAGCAATTTTCCCATGTTTGAAGAAAAATCTGCCGGAAATTATTTTCTTAGGAAAATGGCGAACCAAACGCCGCTTCTGCGAGGCCAAAAAATCTGATTTTCCATTTCCTTTTTCTGATTTTCAGTGAACCAAACGGGGCCTTAGACTTTAAAATACTAGCTAGTTGTCTTTTGGGCCTTCCTGTTGCAGCTTCATGTTTGCTTTAAATTTTCTTATGTTTGTTAGTGTTAGAGTTAGTATGTTGTAATGTATTTATGTTGTTAGACGATGTGGCCTCCAATCTTCCCTTGACTCGGGATTTGTTGGAGGCTTTACATGTATGCTTTACCCTTTTATTAAATAAATTGAATTTTATAAAAAACAAATTAATTGTGAAATTTGATTAGGAGGAAAAAATAAATGAGATCAAATAATGACTGGGATATTTAATTCCAAGTTTACTTGAATTAATGAGATCAAATAACTTTCTTTAAACATAAAAAAGGCTAAAGTAAATGTTTGCCTTCTCTAAGATTAATATAACAAGTTTCAATTCTGTCCCTCATATTTATAAAGTACACCTTTAATCTAGCAAAGTTAAATCTTGCTTAAATTTTACAACAAGGTTAAGTTTAATATATCTTTCAGAGTTTAAAAAGTGCATTCAAAGTTTAAAGCAAGTTTCAGTTTGGTCACTCAAATTAAAAAAAGTGCACTTTTAGTCCAGTAAATTTAAAAGGTGATTATGCAAACAAATCATGCTTAAATTTTAAAACTTAATAATGATTATAGTAAAGAATTAAAATTGGAACATATTTTGACAATATTTTAAATTTGTTGAGTCAACATTTTTCGTTAAATGAAACTAACCGTGCAAAGAATAAAGAACTAAAAATGCATTTTTAAACTTAAAGGACCAAATTAAAATTTAATATAATTTTAATCAAATGATCAAACATATACTTTAGTCTGGAAAATATTGTATATAACTTCTTATCTTGATTAGAGTTGATTAGGTTTTAGGGTGAAAATATGACAGACCAAACTTTGGCTAAATAGGTCTTAGCCTCTAACGGATGCCTAAAGCTTGAGCCTACGCCTAAGCGTGTATACGTGCTTTTTTTTTTTAGACTCGGGCATGAACCTTCAAATTGGCTTTGTTTGGTAGAAGCCTTTTTAAAGGCCTACTTATAATATAAGTCTTTAAATAGGCTTTAAAAAATTGGCCTTATAGGCTTTAAAGTAGGCTCAAAAGTCTAAAATCTAAAGCCTACAATGTTATTCGAATAAAATTTAATTCCTATAATTTAATAAATCTAAATAAAAATTAATTTTAAAAGCTATTATTTCAATTTTAAATCATAGAGAATGAACCTACTATGCTAATTTGATTGTATTTTTAAATTAAAATGAAAAAAATGAAAAAATATAAATATAAAACACACACATATATATAAAATATAAATAAAGTTGTATTTTTAAATGTGCAAACAAACTAGATTTGAAGGTTTACAGTTAGGCCTTCATAAAATAGGCTTAGTTTGTTTACATATTTAGGCCTCTAAGGAGATCTTAGCTTAGCCTCTTTAATAAAGAGGCCTGGCCTAACACGCCAGACGGTAGGCCACCTGACAGGGGGCTTAACTTATTTCCACATCTAATTAACATTAATCTTGAACCATACACCAAAAAAAAAATTTAATTCGTATTCAAATATTAACCCTACTTCCTCTCTTGATTCTCAAACACTACCATGCATGAGAATTTTATAATGAGCAGATGATCATAATAAATACAAATCAGAATGCTGTCAATTACAAACAAAATTAACCCTCCAACTAAGAACTTGGCAAACTTCTAAAACAAAGTCTTGGTACCAAATCAAAGAAAGTCTCAGCGAAAAGAAAGGAAACGAATCGAGTACTAGTAGTGTGTGTGAGAGAGAGAGAGAGAGAGAGGGAGGCAGAGAGCCATCCTTGTGGGTATTGAAAGCTTCAATTGAGGAGCGCTTCTTCTTTTAATTTGAAGTGGGAGCCAGAAATTCCCTTTTGTTTTTGATGCTGCATTTTGCGAAGACACGAATGATATGAATTAAGTGCAGCAAATGGATAGAAAATATAAGATAATAAGATGACTCTATTTTGTTTTTGGATCCTTTTTGCATGCAAAAATAATGAACTTTGAAGAAAGCAGGTAAAGTTCTTGTCAGCAAGAAAGAAAAAACCAATGCTTTTAGTACAAGTTTAGAAAAATCTAAAAGAACAAATACCGCTCTTTGCTTGCATATAGAAATTAACATAATATGACTTTTAAAAGAGACAAAATTAAGTATTGAATTTGTGCCACCATTATTAGCAGAGGAGGAGCTTCTCAAAGGCTCGTGGGCCCCCCCCCCAAAAAAAAAAAAATATCCTAAATATTTAATATAAAATAGATTTTTTTTAATACACAATTTATTCATTGGCCCAAAAATGTATACATTTAGCCCTCCCAAATATTTTTTTTTAATTAGTTAATGAGTATATATTTGGCCCCCCAAACATTTATCCCAAGATCCGCTAATGATTATTAGTAAGGCAATACATACTCTTCTTACAAAGGATAATATAACACTCTATTTTTGTTTTTTCCTAAGCTTGAACAATTAGAGAAGTTGAAATAAACATTCTAATCTGTTCATACTTCTTTTATTTGAAAATAATTCATCTTAAGGCGAACTTTGTCATATCTTATTCATTGAGTGTGCTAGAGTTTCAATGTACTCATATTGCTTTTAGAGAGTGTTCTCAAGTGAAAATCTTTTTTTTTTTTTTTTTTTTAAAAAAAATCAATCATTGTAAAGGAAGGATGAGGTAGCTTTTAGAAATCAGAAGTGTGGAATCCCGTAAGGAAAAAATGGAGGTTGAAAGCTCTGCGCTCGTCCCGCATTCACCTGAAGAAGATGATCTTGTTGTAAGGAGTTCTAAGAAACTCAAGAATGAAAGTAGTCATTTGGTTGAGGAGTGGCCAAGGTTGGGCTGGAAGGAGAATAAACAGGGTGTTTCAGGCATGTCTTTCGCGGAAAAGCTACAAGGAATTAACCAGAGTGGGCATGTGTCTAATAGGGGGGAAAAGATGATCCTCTATCTGATGATACTTTGTCTGAGGACTTAGAGAAGGAAGACTCAGAACCTTTGTGTCGCATTTCAGAGGAACCTAACAGGAATTTTCCGACGTTTTCTTTCTCCGAGAAAATGAAAAAAAGGTTGTATAAAGCATGGAATCAAGCTGTGATAGTGAAGTTACTTGGGAAATATATTGGGTATAAGCTGCTCCTTTCTATCCTTCAATCACTTTGGGCTAAAAGGGGGGTCATCAGTTTGATTAACATTGGAAATGGGTTCTTTGTGGTGAAGTTCACTAACAAAGAGGATTATAAGAATGCTTTAATTGAAGGGCCTTGGATGTTGTTTGATCACTACTTGACTGTTAGACCATGGGAGCCATTATTTCATCCTTGGAGAGCAACTATAGATAAGGTAGCGGTTTGGGTTAGGATGCCCAAAGTTGCTCTTGAGTACTATGACCAAGAAGCTCTAAAGTGGATAGGAGATAGGATTGGGGAAATTATTAAAATTGACATCAACACCTCTGGTCAGCTTAGGGGGCATTTTGCGAGGATCTGTGTTCTGGTTGATCTGAGTAAGCAACTTATGGCTTGTTTTACGTTGGATGGCCAGGAATATTTTTTCTAGTATGAGGGCTTTCACTTACTTTGCACCTCTTGTGGAGTTTATGGGCACCTTGTGGAGCATTGTAAGATAGGGGGTGGAGCGAAGCATATGGGGAATACTTGAGTTCCTAAGGACAAGGTTGTGGATTTTGGTAGTGATAAAAAGGAAGAGGCTAAAGGGAATGAGTAAGATGTGTGGCAAGTTGTGCATAAACCTAGCAGGAGGAAGAAAAGAGGGAAGGAAAAAATGTCTGTTAATTTGTCTTCAAATAATGGCTTGAGATTCTGAGTATTAGCGGGGATGGAGGAGAGAGATGGTGATGTTGATAAGAGCAAATGTTCGGTGGGTACAACTGATGTTGTGAAGGCTAACGAGACGAAGATAGGGGAAGAAACCGAAGAGTGATGTGCGTGTTCATAAGGGGGAGAAATTTGGTGGCAAAATGAAAAAGCTGAGTAAGGGGAGGCATTTATTGAGGGAAGATGATAAAGTGGCGGCTGGTCCTTTGGTTCAGAGGGCAGAGAAAAGAAATAGAGATAACGGGCAGAGTGAGGTGGAAGGGGAGAAATCGATGAGTCTAATATGCTACAAAGTCAACCAAAAGGGGGACAATTTGGAGGTTGCGTTTGATCCTGATTTGAAAGGTGAGGGCCCACTGGAAGTAGTGCATGTGGAAGAGGATAATTCCTTGGGGTTGTCGCATGATCCGGGAGACGTTGGGTTGCTTGCTGGCTTGGAAGGAAGGTTTTGGGCGGGCCCAAATTCGGTGAACCAGGAATGCGAAATGGTGGCGGAAACTGCTGAGGAGTTAATGGGCATTTGTGAAGGGCAGCAGGCCCAACAGATGTGAGTTAGCTGGGTCTAGTCTTTTTGGCATCAGATTAGTATTTTTGTTTTATTAATGGACAAAAATATATTTTATTGGAATGTTAGGGGTGATTGTGATCCAAATTTCTTCCAAAGCATTCGGTTAGCCTGTTCGAAGAATCATCCAACTTTGATTTTTCTGGCAGAGACAAAATATGAGACAATCGATAAGCTCAAGTGTGTGAGCAAGATGGGTTTCGATGGTATGGCGTGTGTGCCGAGTGTGGGCAGATCAGGAGGTCTTCTTACTGCTTGGAAGTCTAATCTTATCGATGTCGACGTTATTAGTTAGTGTAGACAATTAATTCACGTCCGATGTCACTTCCCTCGAGGTGGAGTGTTTTTATCTCAGCGATCGATGCTTTGCCTGATTATCATCATAAGCAGGGTCTATGGGATGAGATGAGGAGGTATGCGTCGTCAATGACTAACCATGGGCTTTGGGCTTTCAATCTGCAAGATGTTCCTTATTCTTTGATCGGATCTGTGAGTGTAACTTAATTGATCTTGGGGCGATTGGGCCCAGATTTACTTGGAAGGGCCTTAAATTGCAGGGTGGCCAACGACTTTTTGAGAGATTAGAATCGAGTTATTGCTAATGAGGAGTTTATTTTAGTGTTCGCTGATTGCTTTGTTCAGGTATTACCTCGTTCTCATTTTTTTGATCATAACCCTATTTGTTTAAAATGTGTTGATTGTTCTAGTGTTTGGAGAAGTGATCGGCCCTTTAAATTTGAGGCTATGTGGCTCTGGCACGATAACTATTATGATTTCTTGCATAATGCCTGGGTCTCAAATGGGGACCTTAATTATTCTCTGGGCTTGCTTCAACTGCTTTTGTGTTCCTGGAATAGGGAGGTGTTCAGCCTGCTTGAGCAGAGAAAACAGTGTATCTTGAATAGTATTGACGGTATTCAATGAGCTAGCAGGTATCCTCAGTCTGAGTTTCTTTGTAATCTGGAAATTGAGTTGCAGGAGGATTTGGAGAGGCTTCTCAAATTAGAAGAGATTAAATGGTTCCAGAAATCAAGAAGTGATTGGATTTCTAAAGGTGATAGGAATACGAGATTCTATCATCTAAAGGCCAAGATGAGAAGTAGGAGGAATAAAATTTTGATGTTGAAGGATGATCATGGTATGTGGGTGGACAAGGAGGATGATTTGAAATCAATGGTTCTTCGTCATTTTAAGTCTATCTATTGTTCGACACCCCTAGATGATTCGGTTCTTTTCTCTAGGTCTCATTTCTCTATGCTTGATCCCTTGGTGCTAGAAGGGTTGTAGTGTTCCTAAGGATGAAGTGATAAGAGCGGATTTGTTTACTATGGGGAGTTACAAGGCTCCGGGGATTGATGGTTTCCCCCTGGTATTCTATAAATCTAATTGGAATACTGTGGGGCCTACTTTATGTGATTTTGTCAAGAGGGCGTTTAAGCGGAAAGTCTCCCTGGTTGAAGCTAATAAGACGCTCATATCTTTAATTCCAAAAAGAGACAATATTGTGTATGTTTCTAATTTTCGACCTATTTCTTTATGTACAGTGCATTTTAAATGTCTTACTAAGCTTATTACTATGAGATTACGAGGTGTTATGAAGGATTTGATTTCCCCCTTTCAGTCTAGCTTTATTAAGGGTAGATGTATCCAAGATTACATTGTTGTTGGGCAAGAAATTCTCCATATTATGGAAAAGAATAGGAATAAGAAAGGGCTTATAGCTATAAAGATTGATTTTGAGAAAGCGTATGATAGAATCTGTTGGGCTTTTCTGAAACAGGTGTTACTTGAGGGAGTCTAGATAGGGACTTTGTGGATTTGATTATTGATTGTGTATCTTCGGTTTCTTATAATGTATTGTGGAATGGATCCAAGACTGATGCTTTTAATCCTGTGAGGGGCATTAGGCAAGGGGATCCGTTATCCCCATTACTCTTTGTTGTGTGGATGGATAGATTATCGCATTTGATTTGTGATGCTGTGGAGGATGGTAGGTGGAAGCCTATCTTTGTTACAAGAGGCGGACCGCCTATTTCTCATTTAATGTTTGCTGATGACTTACTTCTATTTGGAGTTGCTTCTGAAAGCCAAGCGACGTGTATGATGAACTGTGTCCAGAAGTTCATGAGGGCTTCGGGTGGAAAGGTAAACATCGGTAAGTCGTCTATGTTTTCTCTCCTAGAGTGCCTTTAAGGGTAAAAATGCAAGTTAAGGAGGTGACTCAAATGCACATCTCTAGCGAGATTGGAAGATGCCTGGGTTTTCCATTATCTAGAAACAGAAGACCTAGAGAGAAGTTCCAGTATGTGATTGATAGAGTTAAAGCAAAGTTGAGTGTATGGAAAGCTACTAGCCTATCTATGGCTGGAAGGATTGCTCTTGTGCCTGTTGATGACTTTGTGAGTAATGCTGATATGGGGGGAGAGTTGACCGAATGATAAGGTGGGAGAAGCCTCCTAATGGTTGGTTGAAACTTCCGTCTTCGGTATTTGTCGGTGAATGTTGATGGGGCTAGTGCTTTGCGGTCGGGGGAGCCAACCTTTTCTCAGGCGAGGTTGTGGCGGGGTGATTAGAGGCAAGGTGCATAGAGAATTTGTGTTGGTGGTTCGAGGGTGGGATTTACTTGGTCCATTGGTGATTGTAGTGCTATTAGGCTATAAATGGGATGGATATTGGAGCCTATTTTTTGGTGTGGCAGAGGAATGGGCTATTATTGAGGGTCTTCAATTGGCTTGGGACCTTGGTTTCAAGAAGCTAATTTTGGAATCGGATGTGGATAATGTTATTAATGTTCTTGGTTTCAAGCTAATTTTGACCGGATAATGTCTTTTTTTTCACATGTAGTAATCTTGTAATTAAAGCTAGAGAACTACTGAATGTGAATTGGCAAGTTGATGTTAGGGTTATTCCCAGAGCCTTGAATAGGATTGCAGATGCCCTAGCAAAGTGGGTATTTCGAATCTAGTCTTTTAGCTGAGTGTCCTACAACCTTGAGGGGTTGGGTGGACCAAGATTGTTTGGGATTAAATTCCCCAAAGGTGCAATTCTGTTATTTGTAATGTAGGCTTTATGCCATCCTTTTATAGCCACACAAAAAAAAAAAAGTGTGGAATCCGGTAGGTAGAAATTCATCCTTTTATCACTTGAGGTATTGTGTAAAAGATAAACGCTTGATTTAAATTTGTGAAAAAATAAAAAAATTCAAGTGGCTCACTTGGTGACATAGGGTCAAATGGATATAACTAAATCAAGATAATTCTTGTAAAAAAAAAAAAAAATCAGGATATTTCACATATTTTCTTATATGTTGAACACTCGGTATTTATGCTCTCTTTTATTGTTAAAACCTAAATTTTAAATGTTTATTACTCATCCAGTCTTTAATATAAGATATATTTGAAGAGTTGATCTTGATCATAAATATAAAACATATTTTTTATATTTGTCAATATTTTAAATCTTAATTTATCTATGTTGATATTTTCTATCAACAATAACCGGAGAGAGGAAAAGGATAGAGGGTCAAATGGATATAACTAAATCAAGTGGCTCACTTGGTGACATAGGGTCAAATGGATATAACTAAATCAAGATAATTCTTGAAAAAAAAAAAAATCAGGATATTTCACATATTTTCTTATATGTTGAACACTTTCGGTATTTATACTCTCTTTTATTGTTAAAACCTAAATTTTAAATGTTTATTACTCCTCCAGTCTTTAGTATAAGATATATTTGAAGAGTTGATCTTGATCATAAATATAAGACATAGTTTTCATATTTGTCAATATTTTCCTAATTTATCTATGTTGATGTTCTCTATCAACAATAACCAAAGAAGAGAGATCATAAATATAAGAAATGAAAAATTAAAAAAGATGCTTAAGATATTTTAAAAAATACGCGTCATATTAATTAATTTTTTTAATCTAATCAAACCGGATAAATATATTTTAAATTAAGGATAGAATGAGTATTTTATAATCAAACCTACCTTCTGTGCGTAACACTCAGGATCTTCCGTTTCCTCTTCATGTTTTTATACCATACCTCACAGTAAATATTAACTCACAAATCCTTCAACAAAATCCCCCGCCCTTTTTCTTTTTAAAATTTATGATACATTTATTTTTCCCCTCCAAATGCATCGCCCGAATTAGAAGATAGACACGGAAAAGCCAAGTTTGAGAAACAAAAAATAATTTCATTGCTGTGACACAGTTTTTGAACGAGTAAACTATCTGTCTACCTCATCGAAGACCGACAGATCCCACCGATCTGTAAACTTTCAATGAAACTCACTGAGCTTTGTACAAAATTCTTCCAATCGTACTAGCAGTCTGAGATTACCAATTAGTACATTTCTATAATAAAAATCAACATAAAAATCATTTGCATGTCATAAGCATGGAGTTGATAACATGCATTAGAAGACGGATACTGGAGAGCTCAGATCCAGTAATTGTAGGCAGGCTACGTTGGTGATTCAATATCTGATACACTTGCTCAAAGATCGGCCTCACATGCACCGCGATCATTGGGTCGGCAGGATTTATGGCTGTGGCGACATCAGTCATCCAAGAAATTTTTCGAGCCCGATCGTTGTTGATGTCGCAAGCCAGCTGCTGCAGAAGCGAAAGAACTACACCTTGGCTCAAAGGAAAAGGAACCACTGACAGAAGTCCATGGAGATCAACCTGTTACAAAGCAGAAACCACCAGGTGATTCAGTCAACGTCAAATATTTTATCTGAAATAACTAGAATGTCCATAAGAGTCCGAGTCAGTAATTTTCCTGTCAAGTGTGGGGTTCATGCTCACAGATTTTGAAATGAGTCACACTGCTTATGGTTTACGAATAGTAAGACTTCTTAATTTTATAATACTCGCATATATTTGATGATACACCTTGGGGTAACTGCTTGAATGCCAACCCAAAATATATTGTAATCAATGGTGCATTCCTTGGATTTATGTCACAATATATAAGCAACATCCAATTCATAAACCAGCAACTTGGATCAGTAACAACTAAAAAACCGTTGATCCAAATGATTTGAGTTACAAAGAGTGCAACCGTAACATTACCCAAAAAAGAAAAAGACTGCAATAGCCAAGTTCATGAGATATTTTCTCATCAATTCAGCAGAGGTAACTAAGAAAAACCCATCATGACAAAACAAATACGACACAAGTCTGACCTTCCAGCTTGAAAGCATTAAACATAGTATATTGTAAATATAGACACATGCATGGCATACCTGAGAACATAACCAAGACACAATGGACACATCACTTCGTTGTAGAGCGGCGGTGAATGCCTCCTCATACTTTCGTTCACCTATCAACCTCGAGAGCTCCTTTGTTGGATCCCTCGGAGCCTCAACCTGATAAGGATCTCAAAATTATAGTAGGCAGTTATCAACAGTTAAATGAAGAGTCAGGGCTTAAGCTGAGCCTTTCCCTAGCACAAGGACCAACATAGCTTACCTTTTCATGTAGTAAGGGAACATTACTCCGTTGAGAAGGCAATGGATTTAATGCCCCTGGGTTTGCTCCAGCAGCTGCTAGAGCCATCAGCTTCTGCTGGCCCTCAGCCAAGTCTCTAGTTAAAGATTGAGTCATTGTTGATGCAGAATTAACGGCATCCTGCAAATTCAGAGAAATACAATTATTAAAATACTGAGGGAATTGATGCTACATATCAGAAGCAGCAGGAGATTTAACTACATTAGTCATAACCAAACTGCTTTAACAAGGTTTATCTAATATAAATTATAGAGCATAAGAAATCAGTCACAAGACTGCTAGCTGTCCATTGGAAGCTGTCTCCTGATGGTAATCATATCTAAGTTTAAGTCTGCAAATTGACAAATGATTTCTTAATAGTTGTAAGCAGTCACCAGCCAATATCTTAGAAGACTGCCCATAAAGGTCTTTTCTCTATTGGTCTTTCCTCAATCAACTCAAAATCAACCTTCTCCTCATTAGCACCCATATACTCTTTGATCCATAATACAATTCCTTTTCTCAGCTTGGCTTGATCCAAAATAGCAAGTCCAGTTTGATAATATCTAGAGCATTTAATATTTGTTCCCTTATTTTTTCTTTCTATATAATTAAACTTTTAAGTATTTAATGCATTATAATTAACATAGTAGTGACTTTTGTCAAGGGCCACCAGCAAAGCTTTAATTTTTTTTTTTTTTTTTTTTTTTTACATGTTTAATGGTATAACTACCTTAAAAATAATATTTTTGTTCCATTTGACAAGGTTAAGCCAGACTTATATTGTGGACCGGAGGATTATTCTGTTACTCTGGCCTGAGCTTCACTACAGACACTAACTATCCTGCATCCTACCTAGTGCCTGCCACAAATGTGCTGATTCAGCTCAGACAGTACTATAATCTACCTTCCTAGACCTCAACATAATAAAATGACAAAAATAACAATAGCAGTAGACACTCATGTATCACTAATAAATTCTATCTTCCATCCAACAACTCTCCTATTTTACTATGAAGCTCATGTCACCACTCCCTTCTATTTATCCCAGCATTTATTAAATGCTGTGACCAATGGAAAAAATTCAGACCAGAGGAATACCAACTACCAAATCAAGATTGGCTTTATGATAAACAGCGCAAGAGTCAAGACAGACTATAATAATCTCTATGAAAGGCAACATCTGTGCCCAACACAATTATTAAAAGAATATACAGACCCTTAGAGTCATTGCCAATGAGGTATGCCCAGATTCAAGGTTCTGCTGCACCGCAGAGGTATGTTCAACCATGCCTTTCTGAAATGTGGAATCCACTTGCTCAAACATGGCTTTACATGCCTTTTCAAACCCAGGAACTATCGATGTTTCAAAACTCGACTTGAGTGCATCCTACAAAAGAAATTATTGACACTTAAAAACAGAATGTACCTCTGAATAATAAATAAATAAATACCTTAATAATATCTTCTTCTTTTTTTTTTTTTGATCAAGCAATACCTTAATGATATCAAGAAACAATTATTTTGATGTGCATCATAAAGATAAATACACACCTGAAGCACCTGTTTACCAGTTGTCTGAAACTGAGCTTGGATTTGCCTAGCCACAGTAGCTTCAAGTTTTGAACTAACTGATTTATCAAGTTGGTTCACTGCCTTATCGCCCACTCCTCTCTGTAATGTACAATATCACTCAGATACAGGACAATTCCATTTTAACTTCTACAAGGAAAATTGACATAACCTGACCTGGAAGGACTCTGCAATAGCTGAAGATATTGTTTTCTCAATAGCAGGACTAATTGCACGAGCTACAGCTGGTCCAACTGCAGCCATTTCCTTCTTCACAGATTTCTCCCATATGACCAACATATCCTTGTTCATCAAGTTACTTATTGAATTTGTGATCTGCTGGACACGATCTCGTGACAACTTTTCATTTTTTGCATTCTCCTCTTGAATCCTAGCCCATAATGCATCAGTGTTAGCCTTGACAGCTTTTTCCATGATCCGTCCTAGGGCTGCCTCAAGCCTTCTGCCTTCTTTTGTAACGGGAACCGCGACCATCATTGTCATCTGCTTTTGCATCTCTTTTTGCATGGTCAATAACTGCCAAAATGGGTCACAGCAGAAATCAATCAAACTACTCAGATAAGGAAAAACAAGCGTCAGTCAAGTTATATTGATAAATTTTGCTGAAGAGGTCTGAAGATAATGGATTAAGTATTTGTAAGCATCTATACTACTTAGCTTACAAAGTAGTCATAGGTAAGGCACTATCCAGAGGCCAGGGCCACCACCTCACCTACCATCAGAAGTGCTAGCTTCAACAAGAACTGTGAGGTGCACGCATTTGATGCCTTCTCCTTCGTTATTGACATTTAGAAGGTTCATTGCCTCTATCTCTTCTCCTTAGTTTCTTCAAATGCTATTCTTTCTAATACTATCTCTTATTCTTCTCCCACACCCTTCTCATTTTCAAAATATTGTAGTCCCTTTCTTTCAAGATTTATTTTAACCTCCTTTACTAGCACTTTAGCGTTCTTTCTTGGATACAAACACTGTTTTGGCTCTTTGGTCTGATTCTAAAATCTGAAACTATAACTTATATGAGTTAAGGCTTGTAAAGAAAGCAAACAACCCATTATTATAAATTCGAAGTTGCACATCATTCTTTCTTCCTCTCTATTTTATCCGTAGTTACCACTAATGCATGGTTGGGGTCCTTGCTTTTTTTTTTTTTGGTTCATTCACAAAAAGCTAAAAAACTAATAGCCTAAATATAATTTTTCAAAATAAAAATGACTATTTTACCCAATTCTCTCAAATCCCCAAGATTGGTCAGGACTTTTAAAGTAGGGTTTTGTAGTTTCCTATAAATCCTATCCCTATTTCCATATTTATGTGTGGGGCTTATAAATTGACCCTTCTCTTCAACAAAATACTGAGGTGCTTAAGGTACACGTGATGAAGGAAAACACACCAACGGGGTACACCTCAATGGGCCTCATTAACGACATTGTCTATCATGGTATTAGAACACTGAAACTGGATATCACCTTCATGCTGAGGCAATCGCTTTTGATATATTTGGTCACTTATAAAGCATATTAACGTAAGAAAGTAAAACATGACTCTTAAGCATGATAGCAACATAACCTCTAGTTTAACTACCTGATTAATTGTCTCCTGCATTGCCTGAATTTGAGGAAAAGCACTTTCGGAAGCAGGAAGGTTTGAACTTCCACTTGGTTCATAGGATGAATCAGTTGAGTTGCGAACCAGTGGAGAAGGGGAAGATGGACCTGATGCTTGAGAAGCTTTTCCCTTCTGCCTCTTCCCTTTTGTAGTTGGTGCAGGTGATGGGGGCAATGTAGAAGACGAAAAAGCGTCAGAAGTTTTTTCATGCACATCTTTTGCCATGTCTTGAGATCCATCTTCACCTGCACTGACATAAGTTTCCCCAGATATTGCACCACATTCACGAGCCATCTCAATGCCAAGATCTGAAGCCTGGGAGCAAAAGAATTTCTCTTTACTATCGGAAACTAGGTTTTGCTGTTGTGCCTGCTGGCCAAATTCATTGTCTTGATCAGACCTCGCCTCACCCACCACTTTAACTTCCACTTCAGCATTACTCACCTCATTGTTTACGACAACATCCTGAATTGTTCCCTCTTCCCCACTTTTGCTGTCAATCACATTAGTTTCAGAGGAAGAGCCAGCTTTTATGATCTCAGATGGTGTAACCAGATGAGTCGGATGCTTAAACATAGCAGGAGAATCAAGCACACCAGATGCATCATCCTGTACGACTTTATTCTCATCACTCTTTGAATCATTGCCCAATGGAGACACATCAGATAAGTTCCTACGAATGGTATCCATTTGCCTGTCAACTGTGTAATCATCAACAGGTAGGTCTCCACTTTGATCACCAAGTGCCAGACCTGACTCAAAGTTAGACGGAAGATTCCTATAATCAGATAGTTTCTTAGACAACTTTGGGCTCAAAGGAAGAGGGGGCGATGGGACGCAAACAATATCAGCATCGCTGCTTGATGGAGCCAAATTAACAGTTTTAGCTTCAGCATTTGAAATGCTTATTTCTTTAGCCTCAGCAGGGCCAGAACTTAAAGGGTACCTTGCTACAGCTGCACTCTCGGTGCTACTTGCTTGTGTCATTTTAGAAGCAGAACTGGTTAATGGCATCTCACTTGTTCTACATGCAGACGAATCCAAGGAGGTGAATCCTTCAACAGCAGTTGCATCTCGTGAAACACTGGAATCAGACTTCTCTAGCCCCACATTTTCAAGTGGTGGTGGTAAACACTGGGTTAAATCCAAAGCATACTGCTGAATAGCTTGTGTTTGGACACAATAAACCTGAACAATATGCTCACCATGAGGTAATATATCACTTGTCCCAGTAAAACTTAGAATAGGCATGGTCACAGTAAACTCTGCTATATAATCCATGCGAGTTGATTCTGGGTTAGGACCATATTCCAAGTGCACAGCATATATAGCATTCTTCTTGGCATTTGCAAGCAAAAGAAGACCTGCTTGAGACAGTGCTGCTACTTGATTGAAAAATGCATCCTCAACTGAAGGTTCAGCTGAGCTCTTTAACTCCAGCGTCTGAGTACACTTCCATGACTCAGTATCACTTGGGAGCAGCCAACCTTCTTCACTTGTGGAGGCCCAAAGTTTCACTTCCCTATTTTGTGGTCCCTACAAAAAGGTTGTATTGAACAGGTCATAACAAATATAATAGTAGAGTGGTAATGATAATAAATCTCTATAATAATTTTTAAACTTTTAATTTATAAATATGTAAAAATGTAATACTATCCTCAGGAAGAAAACGTTGATAACCAGAAAAAGTTCTTACATTAAGCAGAACAAGCTTAAATAAAAAAAATTACTAAGCTTATCAGGCACACTTACAGCAGTGATAAGTACAATATGATCAGGCCTGTGTGGAGCAGTCAAAAATGTAGCTGAATATACAGGAAGCCCACTGTGTGGTATCAATACAGCAAGTGGCTGTGCCTTTCGATCTCCCCATATCATTATCTGTTGGTTTAAGTTTTATCAAAGAAATGTGAGAGACAAGTGAAATATAAATTTTATCAGGATATATGCATACACATGGCACACTGAAATAGGCAAGATTCAAATGATTATATAGTCATAGATGTTATTAGGCAGACAGCGAGAATCGTTGACTTCATAAACATTAATGTGATAACCTTATTTTTGTCGTTGTGTATAAGGTGGAGACTTGGTAGTATGCGATACCAAGTCCCACATTGAGTAGAATGGGATGCTCAATGGGATAGTTAAGTAAATTGGTTCTCCACTTTAACGGCTAGCTTTAGCGTAGGATTCCCCATCCCATTTGGAGTTAAGCAGCAAGGGCAGGGTGTCCCCGCCTTTCCTTTACCATTCCGAGCCAGGTAGTCTACCCTTGCTAGAGATTTCCTTTGGAGCAATCCCTTACATAATGGCAATATCCTAAGCACGCACCTTTTCTTTTTCATACCCCCTTAAAACTCAACATTGTTTCCTGATGCCTGTTTCAAAAATCTTGTTTGTTTAAGAAACCTATAGTTATTATTATATTGTTAAATTTTAAATAAAAATATTATTAACGAATTGATCAATTTTGATCATTATCTGATTTTGAATGCTATAAATAACTTTTCATTAGAATTCTTAGCTTTTCCTTCTATAACATAAAAATCTTGTTAATTAAAGGGTAACTGCTTTATGACATCGTTTACAAAATACTCGTGAAGCATTATCTCATTTAAATTGCATCAACTAAAAGGATTGCATAAAACATTGAAACAGATAGCAGACTAGCAGTTAAACATAAAAAGAAAACACACACCGTGCCATCCACTGATGCAGATACCAACCGATTTGTCATCCACTGGCACATTGACAAATCAGTCACCTCTTTATCATGTTTACCCACAAACTGAACCCCATCAATGAGCTTGTCTACAGAACATCTTAGAGGCTCCTCTGCTACACAAGCTTGACCATTTCCAACTTTCGTGGTGTCAATTCTAAGAATATGTTTTCCTATACCAACAACCAAAACCTCCTGTATGAACAAAGTTCAATTAACATGAATTTTGAAATATGTATTAAATTTCATTTGCATTCAAATATTAGAGGTATAGCTTTTGGACAGAAGAGAGAAAGAGAAATTACTTGTTTGTGGCAATGCCAGCAAATTCTGGGATTTGAAGCTTCCTCCACCCCTACTACTTGAATAGCAACAAGAACCTTTCCAGTAATTTGAGGTTTATCTTCTTCATCCGGACCTTCAGAGATCTTCCACACATATATACGGCCATCTATGCCAATACTGTGGAAAGCAATGTTACCGCCATGATGAAATCCAAAGAGAAACAAAATGAGCCATCAGTATTCAGACAACAAAAAAACAAATACCTAGCCAAGAGGTGAACATCTTCAGCAAAGAAAGCTAAGTCTGTGACCCTCTGACAAGAACAAAAGACAAGGAAAAAATTAGGTGTCAAACAATTTAGTCATCGCTTCAATAATAATATAAAGGAGCATAACGGAAAACATGAGTAAAAAGACAGCAACAACCTCAGTATGTATAAGCAGTCTGCTACAACAATGAACAATACATAGTGATGTCTTTCAACTAAAATCATGCTGGAGATTAAATTAGCTTTCATTTGAAGTTTTAACAGCAATGCTTTGCTAGTGGAAATTTAACAAGGACATGTTCCACTAGCCACTTTTCCTATCTGCCAACTTTGTCTTGTGAATTTCACACTCAAACATAGTGATAATATTGACTAGAATGGAATTTTGGAAAAATACATGTATTTCAGATTGAGCCCTTCACTTGTTCACTTGTGAATACAGTTTTACAATTGAAATCTAAAACTAAATTTTAAAAATGAAATATTTGCAAGCTACTCTATCTGTGGTTTACTGCCATGCTCTTAAACCACAAGGTGCGAATTTGAGAGCTAGCATCCAAAAAAGAGAAAAAAGAAAGAAAGAAATATTTTAAATTCAAAAGATAAACAAAATCAATAACTGCTGTACCTGAATGCTTTTAGGTAATAGACATATACTGAACATGTCCAGAAACCATGATCGAAGACAAGGATAAAATAATTATATTTGAAATCAAAATACTAACGTAAAATAGTCACAATCCAAGGGATTATGTGAAAAGTACTTCATCGTGTCAATAATTCAAGGTTCTTCCGGTGATCAACTTGTATAACAGAAGGAAGATCAGAGTAAAAGGGTGGCAGCTTATTTGACGCATCCTTATACTAATCAATTTGCACCAAACTATCTCTCAAAAAGAAATTTCATCATTGAATACAATCCAAAGAAAGGCCACTAAACAGCTGATTCTTTGGCCTGCATAATATGCTTTCTATGAACCGTTCATAGCTCAAAATAGATCCAAGCTCAAGGTATAAATATAATGTCATTTAAACAAAGTGATGACGATTTTAATAGACCTAAAGACTGTAAGGATGTTAAATTAGAAGTCATCGGTCGTTAATAAGCTCACACACACACACACCATCAAAGCAAAAAGCCAGAGTTTGAAGTTCCATTATGCAAATCGAACAACAGACATCAACTATAAAAGCAATTTTACTAGTCATGCTATAACTAAAACAATACCTGAGTGTGGCCCCGAAGCAAAGATCTCAGTGCAGTATTGATATTAAGAACCCGAATATTCCCTTGTTTCAATCCATAACAAATATATGATTTATTGACAGCAATTTGACGGCCTAAAACAAGCTGAGGATCCGATCCATACTTTGTAATGGGAGTAACTTCAAGCTGAGGCTGCACCTCCCCCTGTAATCTCACATCCACATCATACACAACCTGATCACCCACCAAATGACGACCCTTTGGGAGCTTATTACTCGGCATACGAATCGGGCCGGGCAAAGCACCTGCCCCAGGGATCCCCGGATTGGTACCTGCCAACATACCCATCGTCGGCATTATGGGCACATTAGCAGGCAATGGAAATTCAGGAACCCCCGAAGAAGGAGGGTGTATGGAATGCAACGGAGAATTAGGCTGCTGAGACAACTCATGATTTGTAGCAGGCGGACCACTGAGCAGTGCCATTAAGCGAGCACCGGCGTTAGGGTTGTTCGGCGAAGGAGAAGGAGGGAGGGAATGAGGAGGAGGAGGCATGGGCTGAGGCTGAAGCGGAGGTGTAGGGAAAGACAGAGACCGCTGGTGCAGCAGATTCTGATGCAACTGGTGCTCTTGGGAATAGGGAACAGGAGGTTGGGGAAACTGGTGGTGGAACGGTGCGTTTTGCGGCGGGTACGAATAGGGACCAGTGGGAGGAGGGTAAGACGCAGAAGAAGAAGGCGGCGGAGCGGACGGAGGAAAAGACGTCGGAGGAAGGAAAGGCGGTGGATTGTGAGGAGATTGATTCGGAGGTGCGGTAGTGTTATTGGTCTTAAAGAACTTGTGCATGTCAAAAGGCGGCGAAGGCTGATTTGTGTTCCCAGGAGAAGCCATCATCAGATTGAATTGAGAGTGAACCAATTCAATCTGATGAGAAGCGTCTAAAGATTCAGCTTACTGCTTAAGATTTCTCGGAAATGGGATGAGAGAAGAAGGAGAAACAAAAGCGAGGCTTTCAAGATGTGAAGGCAACACTGTGAGATCTGAAGGGGACTTTGAACGCCGCACCGATAGATAGCCGCGGAAGAAGATGAGTATCAACGGAAGGAAGAGAAGTGAGCTGAGAGAGACCCGAAATTCGAAGTGGGCGTAGAGCTTTGGCTGGGTCGAAACTTGGTGCTTTGAATCTCTCACACTACCTTTTGGCTGGCCATAATCACAGACATGTTACAAAGTTACTCTATTATATAAACCAAGTGGGAGGGGAGTTTTTTAATCCCATCTTTTCATCATCATAAGAAGAAAAAAATTTAGGAGTCGTCATAAAATCACAACTAAGGTAGGTGTATATTTTCTGCATCACCAATCCTGACATATCCCTTTGAATGATTTATTGATGTCAGAGTAATCCAGATCCATCTCCAGTGAGTCTCCCTGGTGATATCTAAAACTGCTTAAGGAAAACGAATACTTTATCACTTGATCTCGCTAAATGTAAATAGGTAGGTGTATATTTTCCCCTCCTATACTTTATCCGATTATATATATATATATATATATATAGATAATATAAATAAATAAGTTACACCTGACAGTTATTGGTTATAATGAAAATGGTTAAATCATGGTAAATATACAAAACATCAAAAGGTATAGTTAAAATTTCAGACATCATTTAAGTATAATTTAATTATAGGATTAAGTCTCAAGGAGGATTTTTTATATATTGATGAATGAATAATTTTATAAAGGAATGAATCTATCTCCCAATGTCAAGTAGAATTTTAGAAATTAGTTATACATATAATTTATAAAGGGTTAAGTAACAAATTTACCTTGGAAGTACATGCCGAGGAGCAATTTTGTCCTGTAAGTTTTTTTTTTTGACTCAATGTTGCCCTGAAAATTTAAAAACATAGCAATCTTATCATTTTTCATTAAAAAACTAATATTGATCGTTAAAAAAATAACATTGACCGTTAACTTTTTAATGGAAAATGGCAAGATTACTATGTTTTTAAACTTTTAGGGTAATATTGAGCAAAAAAAAAAACTTTCAAGTCAAAATTGCTCCTCAACGCTGTACTTCCGAAGAAATTTGCTACTTAACTCATTTATAAAATAATATAACTTAAAATAAATTTTATATACTATCCTTTATACTTTTTTTAATTTTATCCTTTCTATCTTACATGTAATTTATAAATAATATAATTTGATGAATAATTTTATAAGAGGATAAATCAATTCCCTCACATATAATGTAGAATTTCATAACTTAATCATGCATAATTTACAAGTAACATGTCTTTGTTTTTATATTAAGTGGTATAATAATCTCAAAATTCAATTGTATTATATATAAATAATTCCTTTTATGTGCATGTCTAATTAGCTAACAAACAATTGAAAAAAAGCCATGAAAAAACTAAAAGATGGAAAACTAATGCTATGATATTTAACATCATTAATTAAAAAAAAAAAAAAGAGATATATGAAGGCAAAAAATAATAATAAAAGAGATCTATAAATTAACAAGTTTCTTAAATATTCCTTCTAATATTGGTGCATTTTTAGAAATAACATTTAAGAAATACTGTGAAGTGAAATCTCAAACTTAACCAACACTTTTCTTTATAAGCATGTCATTTTTTTAACAAGGGATTTCATTAAACCATAAATACAAGTCAAAGTCTACGTCAAAACAACTTATTAAAAGTAGAAACAATAAAAAATGGAAAAAAAAGAAAAGAAAAAAACAGATACAAAGGTTAGTAAAACATTATAGTTCGCATCAACAAAAGACAACAAAACAATGAAAATCAGAAAAGGAAAGAAGGAAATGAACTCTCTGCAAACCATTTGTCAACGCATCTGAAGAAGAGGTTGCAATACTCAATCTGTCGGATAAGATAATTTAACGAAGTTTTGGTTATTCAAACAATTATTAATTTGGCCTCTCTAGGATTTCATTCATAATGGTGATTTCTAATCAAATTTATTGAGACGAGGCTTGTTGATGAACCAAGCATCCACCATGGTCATATAAAAGTAACATGTGACTCCATATTATAAGTTCATTTTTAATTCTACAAAACGCAAAGTCCAATCTTACTACTTCTCCTCTAAACTTTATGGCACCCTTATCATAATTAGATTGACAAATTTAGGAGCCACAAACAAATACAAGATGGAAAACTAAAACTATAATGTTTAACATTGTCAATAATAAAAGAGCTAAATAAATTAAAGGGTTAAGTAACAAATTTATTTCGAAGTTTTTCTTTGAGAAGCAATGTTAAACAGGAAGTTTTTCTTGTCTCAATATTACCCTAGAAGTTTCAAAACTTAGCAATGTTACTGTTTAGTTAAAAAGTTAATGGTCAACATCTATTTTTTGACGGTCAAAGTTAGTTTTTTAACGAAATAGAACAACATTGCTATGTTTTGAAACTTTCGAGTAATATTAAGACAAGAAAAACTTCCGAGCAACATTGCTCCCGTGTCTATACTTTAGAACCATATTTGCTAGTTAACCCTAAATTAAATTGATAAGGTTCTCATATTAAGAATCAAATTCAAATTAATATTTTTTATGGGGGCGTGAATTTTATAATTTTTTCTCTATTGTCCATAGGATATGAATGTGATTTTTTTTTTCAACTGAACCAATATTCATTAACATGATTACTAATTAACATGTAATCATAGACGGAACTTAGAAGATACAATGGGGGACCACCACAAGATTTTTTTTTTTTTTTTTTAAGGATATGACCTGTATGAAGTTTCCTATGTCTTTCTTGCCACACCTAAATGCCGTTCTACTTTGTGATGTGTGCACTGATGTTCTTTGGTAGCGTCGTCTTCATCCTTTTATAAGGCCCCTGAATCCAGCTGTGTGTTCTTCACTTTTTCTCCATATTTTCCACTTCTCTCACCCTCAAAGATTTTTCTCCAGGGATCAGATTGTAAGTATGTGTGTCTGTCTCGGGTTTTGATATTTTTTGTTCCCTTAGGTTTTCAAAAAGGGAAAAAAAGTTCTGGTCTTTTATCTCTGATTTTGATTTTAATGTATGAGTTTTGTGTTTTCTGAAGGGAAAAACGTAAAGGGTTTATTAGGAAGGAGAATCTTGGGGTAAACAAACGTGGCGGACAAAACCAACAACAATAATGAGGATACTAAAGAGTATGAGGTTTTAGGAAATTTTTTTGGAGCTTTTGACATTTAGCTCTCATTTGATTCCTAAGGATGCTTATAAAGTTTTCAATATTGATAATATTTACACTCTTATTACAAAATACTACCCTGTTGATTTTATTGATCAAGAGAAAATAATTTTAAAAATGTTATATGATCATAAAATTTTTAATTAGTTTATAAGTATACATTTGGCCCCCCCAAAAAATTAATCCAAGGTCCGTCCCTGCATGTAATAATGAATGATTGAATATTCATTGAATTATTTTATTCATTTTTGTAGCTTATATATAATTTTTACTACTTAAAAATTTACAATAAATTTTTTTATGTAGTTACATTATTAGTTAATTTTGTTGTTAATATCTTCTTAGCTTAGACTATGGACCTGTGCTTCGCATACAATCTAAAGTATTTTTGTAACTTATCAGTTATCAACTATTTAAATTTTTATAACTTTTATTATATTAACAAATTTTATGTTAACACTAGCAAGTTAGCATGACTTATATCGAAATTTGAGTGACTAAAATTCACTCAAAATTACTACTCTCTCCGGTCTTAATTATATGAACTATTTACAAGAATTTGGAGAGATTAAGGAGAGAAGTTAAATTAGTTAATTATAATTATTTTCCAAAAATGTCCCTACTAAAAATTGAAAATTACATCAAAACAAAATTAGTTGAATTAGTATATTATATGACTGTGAGTGACGGTGGTGGGTGAGAGCCATGGGGTCCTTGGAGCGTACGGTAATTGTTTAAAATGCCATATACCTCCCCACCATTTTTCCGTATAAAAATAATAACATTTCGTACCAACCAAGCAAATAAAGCTTCAAATTATTTACTCATAATATTGAGTTGTAACCATTATTTACTTTATAAAATATATAAGTATATTATTTAATTATTATTATCTTTAGTTATTATTGAGAAAGTATAAATAGAGGTATTATAGGAAAAAATTGAGAAAAGTTAAAATTTGCTCTTATAATTAGGACTAAAACCAACTCCAAAACGTCTTTCCTATAATTAGGACCGAAGGGAGTACTTCTTTTTTGGTTATAACAAAAATTAGAAAGGGCCATTTATTTATATAAAGTTTGAATTGAGTGGGCTTATGAACAACACATATCTCTCATCTGTTAAGACTTGCCTACTATTTTAATTTTAATTTTTTTTTTTTGGTAAAAACTATTTTAATTTTTACTAGGTGTAGTTATTACTTGAAACTATGTTTTGGCCATCACTTTCTCCATGAAGAAGGGTTCAAATTGCTCTGTTGGTATCATACAAGTATATTTTAAGAAAACTTTTTACTACCAATTCTATTCCAATTTTTTGAACCAATGTAAAAAAAAAAAAATCAATGACAATTTTATAAATAAATGGTAGTGATTTAATACTTTTTTTACTGGCTACAAATTTAAAACTTTATGTTTTTTTAATTAATTTAAATAACCAGCATAAAAAGTCATAAATTTCACAGGTTCTTCACTTATACTAAAAACCAGTTGGTGAAAAAAACCTATACTAAAACTTTTTTTTTTTTATGATTATCTCGATGAGTCATATTTAAATATTGTCGAGTCCAATTGAATGTAACCCTCTCAAAGATGTTTTTTTACATTGATACATACTCAAATTCGAAAACTTAAGCAGTCAAAGCCTCTTTTACTAAAATTAACATCGATTGGTTATATTATGTTTGTTTATTATTTAATTTGTCGCTATTGTATTTTCAGAGAGATCTAAGGACACTCTAGTGTTAACTAATTAGAGATCTAAGGACACTCTAGTAGTAGCTAATTAGAGGTCTAGGGACACTCTAGTGGTAACTAATTTGAGTAGACCTCTACTAGTTTCACTAACATGCCATTAGGGCCATGCCTTTTATCTCCAAGTGCCAACATGATTGATTGCGAAAGAACAAAACCTCCTTACTTCATTTTCAACATTATTGCAATTGCGTGAAAGACTAGCATGCCTTTCATTATTAGTTCCTAATCAATTTGTATCAGACAAATTATAAGTCATTTCTTCAATATATCAATATATATTAATTATTTTTTTTTAGTAAATTACAATGGCCTTTGTGCAATACACATACAGGGGCAATATTCTTTACATAGTAATTAGGATTCTAATTTCACACACGCTTATTGTACTATTTATATTATAAAAATGTGTCTTTTTTAAAAACAAAAACAAAATATACTTTGTACTATTTAAGCAATAAGAGAAATTCATTAATCATTCCGATTAATTGATAATTTATATTACAAAATGGATCATATATTTAAGACTAGAGGGAGTATTATATTTGAGTTGTTGGTGTTTGTTGGGTTATTACCTAGGAATAAGCACATCAAAGTGCAAGGGCAAGGTGTCGAAGGAGGAGTAGAGGTGGTAGCAATTGGAAGAATTATTTTGTTATCCTTTGTGATTATGTTTTTTCCCCTTTAATGTCATGAGTTGTATATATATATGAAATATTGTTTTTAATATAAGATATATTTGAAGAGTTGATCTCAGTCCTACATATAAGAAATATTTTTCATATTTGTCAGTCTTTTTTAATTTACCTTTATTGACGTTTCATCAACAATAATCAAGAATGAGAGAGAATGAAGGAATTAAAAAACATACTAAAGTGTTTTAGAAAATATATGTCAAATCAATTAACTCAACTGACTTCTTTAATATAATCAAATTAAGTAAATATATCTTATATTAAAGATCGGGAATAATATTATATAATCATAGCACGTAATCTAAGTTTCATAAGGAGGGGGAAGGGCAAATAAGCGAATTGTGCCCCGTTCTGGTATAGAACGTCACTGTCCAGTCTGGGACTGGTACTTTGATGTTGGGATCAAAGGTCTCGCTCCGGATATCTAATGTGGAGATATCCGGAGGAGGAGGTTGGGATCAGCGTACACAATATTGGGGGTGAGGTGTGTGCACGGTGTAACCGAAAGTAATAGGTCGAGTTAGAACGTAGAACTGATTAACTTGTCTATATTTATAGAGGCCACTTGTGATGTTGATCACGATCGTCATGCCGACTTGGTGGGGGGGGCGCACGTATAGTAACGGCCACATGAGTGCGCCCACTAGCGATAAGTCCGGGTCACCCGGTCTTCTGAATACTAGGCGCACGGTTATCTTGGATATACCTACCATTGGGCCTTTGTGGCGTTGGGCCTTATTAGCGGTCAAAGTAACGGTTGCCCCCGACTCGGTAGGTCGTGAGTTCCGGGCTGCCGAGATGTCCTATATCCCGTGCTGGCCTCATTGGCCGAGCTTCCATAAATTCTCGTAACTCCGAGGTGAAGCCTCCAGAAGCCGAGGTGGGACATTTATCCGAGGCTTCGTGCAACGAACATCTCCGCCGGGCTCATATGAGGCTTGCCGAGGTGCTCTCGGCTTTGCTTGCCGGTTACGATGAATTCATGCTATTTTGATGGGAGGGACTTTTCGCATTCGCCATCATTGCCTCCGACACTGGCGACTTTGCGTTGGCGGGTGTACGCAACACCGCCATCTCTCGCGCATTGATCTTCGTGCGCATTTAATGTTCTCTACACACGCGATACGCCATCTCCTTTATCGGGCGAAAAGACCATTCGCCGCCCGTCACTTCAGTTCCCCTTGAACTTATATGAATCATCTTTCCCTCTATTTTCTTCATTTCCCTATTTTACATCGTCGTCATCCGTTTCGTCTGCTCTCTGCCATTTTTCCTGCAATCGCCTGCTCCCGCGTTCTTTTCATCTTCGTTCGCGATTCACTCATCCTGCAGTACTTCAGGTATATTGTTTCTCCCGTTTTTGTGACGGTGTAACTTGATGACTGTCGTTTAATTTGACCGGTTAATTTTCCGTCGCGGTGGCGATTTTAAGGTAGACTTCCTTGGTAGTTTAAATCTCTGTTTCTCTTGTCAAAATCCCCTTCAAACTATCTTGTAACCACGGCATTTCTTTAGCGAACCTTCCCCTTATTTCCCCTTCTTCACGTATCCTTTTGTGCCTTTATAGGTTTCTATTCTTTGGCGATGGTTGGGAGTAATCGCTTACCCCCTTCTAATCCACCATTAACCCCGAGGAAGAAGCCTTACGTATCCGTTATCCCCGTACCTCCTATTGGATCTTCGGTTCTGAACTTTCCGAAGAGGAGAAGTTGGCGTCCGTGCTACGAGGAGGATCCGGTCAACGGAGCGGATCCGGGTCCCGACCTTCAGGCGTCCAGCTGGAACCTGCTGGGCCGAGTAATATGGCTCGTGCTTGGGACGTCGTTGTCCGCCCAACCCCTTAACTTCTATCGTTCATCCTTAGCTCCGGATTCGAACGTCCATCCGCCGGGGTATCTCGGCCCTTCTTTGGGATTGTCTCGCCGAGAGCTCCTTCCTCATCGGCCGGGCGAAGATTCCCGGCCTCTCGATTTTAGGGTCTTGTCGTCATCGACCCCTTCCAATCCTTCTTCGGCAATCTCGTCCCCGGTCCGCTTGTTTTCCCGCTTTGACGATACAATTCATTCGGGTATTTTCTTTTTTCTTTTGCTTGATACTAGCATTTTTTACTTTGCTTATAGGTGAATGGCTTCACGGTCTTCTCCACACGACATTCGATCCGACGCCGGAGTCGAACTCTTGAGTCCTCCCGAGGCCTTTGTGTAAGCGATATTCACAGGTATCCCACGATATCCTAAAGACTCGGTCAGCGATGTCCAAGGCCGACATTGCACGTCTTAACCTTCCCGAAATGGAAGGCTGTACTGTCATTCCTCCGGATGAGGGTGAGCCTATCTGCTCTACTCGGCCGGTCGGGCGCCCCAACTTCTTCTTCTTCTACCGAGATTACCTGACCCGGGTCAAGGTTCAATTCCCGTTTAGCCAATTTCAAATGTCGGCGTTGATGGCTCTACTGGCGGCACCTTCTCGGCTCCACCCCAACGGATGGGCCTACTTAGTGGCCTTCGAGCGTCTATGCTCCTCCTTTAGGTCCCCATTCCTTGCACCACCCGTTGTTCTTCCATTATTTCGGCCCTTTCACTTCCCGGACATCTAAGGAGGACGAGAGATTGAAAGGATTGGTGTCTCTACGTGTGGACCCGGATAAGAAGATAATGAGTGCATTCTCCGATTCCTTTAAACACTTCAAAACGGGTTTCTTTAAAGTCGAGGCTAAGCACGGACGGCCCTGGTTTTGAAAGGTCCGAAGGAGAGGATGTGGAGTGGGAGTTTCCTCTTTCTTTGGAACGACACCCATTATGATCGAACCCTTCTTCATACCGTTCAAATTGAGGACCTTTCGCTGAAGAGGCCGCTGTATACCTCGGTTTACCGCATATGTTGAGAGATACGGGATCCGAGTGCCGCCTTCTTTATTAACGGGGCTGGGGCTAGGCCACAATTTGTTGATTGTATGGTTCCATGGATTGCTAACTATCATGCTTTTTGATTTTCCGTTGTCCTAACCTTCATCGCATGTATCTTAACCCCCTTGTTCTTTGTTTCGCAGCTCAAGATATGTCGGAACTTCCCGCTATCTCGGCGCTTGTGAATCCGACGGTAGCCGCGCCGGCTCGTAAACGCCCTTCCTCGGGTTCGGAAAGAGAGATAAGTCTCGGGCGGCATCCGGGTCGTCAAGGACCCGGGAAAACCAAGGCCTCGGACACTCCCGGCTCTAGGCGTTCTGCACTTCCTCGGATGTGCCCCGGCCCGAACCAACCGTGCCGGGACCCTGCGCCCCGAGGGGACCGATCCTGCCCGGACCGCGCTACGGCTCCGAAGGTTGTTCCATCCTTGACCGGCACCACTGCCCCCTCTGGATCTTCTCCGGCTCCGGACTTAGCATCCGCGAAGGCTAAGGGACCCGTTACGTCTACTTCTCCCGTGGCGGCTGCTCCTCCCTTCCGAAACTCTGCCAGTTGCGCATCAGTGCCACTGATTCCCCGAGGACTTTCGTGGGAGAGAGGGTGTGAGGAGGAGCTTAGTGTCGCTTTTCTTCCGCCGACCAAATTTATGAATGGAGTCCCTTTGTCCGCAGTGGATGAATCCGTCATTAGTGAGGCTCAAAGGTTCCTCTGCAAGTCCATCGGTCTTCACCAAGCGCTACTTATGCTGAAACAGAAGCACGTGACGGCCGAGGTAGACATTCGGCGGCTGAAACGTGCCGAGGAAGAGGCCTTGTCGAGAGCCAAAGCTGCGGAAGAGGAGGCGGCTAATGCGCGAGGCCACAGTCGGACAATTGAAAACTTTGGAGGAGGAGGTAGGCTGCCGCCAATGCTAAGGCGTCGAGTGACGGCTTTGGAGGACGAGCTAGGCTGTTGCCAAAGCTTCATGTGGAAAGGCGGCCGAGGAACTTCGATGACGAAAGAGGCATTGGATAAACGGACCTCGGAATGTCACCGTCTTCGAAGGCCACGGACGAAAGCTGGATGCCGTGAAGATTGTCCGAGGCAACGAGGTGATCTCGCCGCCGAACTCGGGTCGGCAAAAGAGGAGCTTGCTTCTTAGAAGCGACAAGCTAACACAGGAGTCTATCGAGACCCTCCATGAGTCGGCAAGAGAATGCTTCAAAATGGCCTTGGATCAACTCCAGGTCTTGAACCCCAAATTATCCTTCAACGTCGACGGTTATCACTACCGAGCTTATGTGAGGGACGGCGTGTTTTATCCGGCTCCTCCCTCCCCGAATCCCTTCCCGGAAGATGAATCCACATCCATTGAAGGTGAGGACTGTGGAGATAGAGTGGGTGAGGAACAAGTAGAGGGCGCGATATCAAACCCCGAGGCCGGCTCAGGACCTATTGAAGTGACTCCCTCCGTCGAGCCGGGACCCTCGAGCAATCTTTGCTTGCCTAGTCTCTTTTCCTTGAGGCGTTTTTGCCTTTGTAAACATGCATTTTCCCGGCGTCTGTGCCGGTTATAAATATTTTAATGACAAAGTAAATTTTCCGTATCATGTTGTTGTGTGAATTCTAAACATAGTTAGAGATTCGTCGGCGCATGGGGTCTTAGAGCTATGCATTCTACCGGATGTGAAGTGCAGGGAATGAATGGTAGGGTTGTCGGTTTTAACCGTATGTGGTATTAACCTAACCGCGCTACCGTGTTCGGAGCCGTTGGCGAATTTAACCGAGGTAGGCGAATTGTCACTTGTTTAAACGAGGTGTCCGTAACGCACAACTTAAACATTTTGACCTGATCAGGGTCGGAATGACAACTCGAATGCTTAAATCGGGCGAGCGTTGACATGTCAATTTCACGAAGGCCAATAAAAGGCCATTTCGCCGAGCTCTCGACACAGGCTAGTACGCCCGGTGTTAAATCATCTAGATGTGTCGTATTTGTGGCCGGGTTTATATGTACCTCGGTGTAATGCTTAAGCGATCAATTGTGCACGTTGGCGAAAATCCACGAGGAATCCTTCATTAAAATGAAAACGCTCCAAAGAGCTAACATGAAAACGCTCCAAAGAGCTAACACATAATTCGTGAAAACTTAAAACGAGAAAGATAAAATGCGAAAGCAAATGATAATTGATCTCCAAGGCTGGACGTGTTCGGTGTCTCCATCATCCGAGGCCGATGTCTAAGCTGTGGTAGATCTTCAACTTGTCTGCGTTCCAAGTTCTTTTGATGGGTTTCCTAGCCAAGGTTTCAAGTATATAGGCTCCATTGCCCAATTTCTCTTTAACCCGGTAGGGACCTTCCCAATTTGCCGCCAACTTGCCATCTCGGCGTTCTTGTTGCCTATGTCGGCTCGTCGGAGAACAAGGTTACCTCGGTTGAAGGACCGGGTCGAACCTTCCGATTATACTTGGCGGCTAGAAGTTGCTTAGCGGCGAGCTCTCGGCGGTGCGCCACTACTCGACCTCGTCGATCGGCTCCAAGTCCATCATCGGCGCGTCGTCATTTGACGCCTCTCCCTCTGGCGGGCTCTAATCCTTCTCCATGATGGTTGTCCTATTTCAAGCTGGGATCATGGCTTCGCATCCATACGTCATCCGAAAAGGGGTCTCTTGGGTAGAGGACGGACGGTTGTCTGTATCCCCATAAGGCCGCATCTGTTGCTCGACCAGTTGGATTCCGCGTCTTGCATTCGCTTTTTCAACCCGTCAAGGATTATTTTGTTGGCCGACTCGGCTGTCCGTTAGATTGCGGATGCTCAACCGAGGCATAATGCAATCCGACGTCGAGTCGACATCAACGTCTTGAACCTTTGGTGCATGCTAAACGCGTACCGTTGTCCGTGATCACCTCGGCTGGCACCCCAAAGCGGGATACGATGTTGTGTCTAAAGAATCTTTGTATGCGTGCCGAAGTAATTGTCGTCAATGGTTCGGCTTCGATCCACTTGGTGAAATAATCAACCGCCACGATGAGCCATCTGAACTGTCCCGGGGCAGCTTTGAAAGGTCCGAGGATGTCCATGCCCCATTTAAAGAAAGGCCAAGAGGCCGAGATGGTTTTCGGTTCGGCGGAGGTGGCCAAATGAGTTTGGCGTGCTTCGACAACTATCGCATCTTCTCGGGCCTCCTTGGCGTCCTCCGTCATGGTCGGCCAATAATACCACAACGCGCGGTGCTTTCCTTGCGAGTGCCTTGCCCCCATGTGGTGGCCATTGATGCCTTCATGTATTTCGGCAAGTACATATTTTGCTTCCGCTTCGCCCGGGCATCTCATCATCGGAGAGTGTAAGCCTTTTCGATACAGCTGGTCGTCGACCATTGTATAGATGGCGGCCTCCCGCATTAGCTTCTTGGCGTCGGTTGAGTCGGTCGGAATAATACCTCTCTCTAGGTAATCTTCTATGGGTTTCCTCCAATCCGTGGCTGCTTAGAGATGGTCATAATACAACTCGGCTCGGTCAAGTTTTGCTTTGTATCACCGTTCTATGATTACCGGCTTCTTTCGTGCTTGCCGGTTTTGACGGGATATCCGCCACAGGTTTTCTTCCCGTGGGATATGGGTGACGATTACTTCTTGAAATTCGAGATCATCTCTTTAGCTTTGTTGAGGTACTTGGCCAAGAGTGGACCTTTCGTCTGGTAGGTTCCTTCGATTTGCGCGGCTACGGCGTGAGTCGGTGAAAACCTTGACCTGCTGCGCTCCATTTTCCTTGGCTGTGCGGTCCGGCAAGGAGAGCCTCATATTCGGCTTGGTTGTTTGAGGTCGGGAATTTTAATTGGAGGGACTGCTCCACAGCAACGCCCTCCGGGCTCTCGACTATGATACCTGCTCCGCTCCCCTTTGCGTTGGATGAGCCGTCAACGTACACCTTCCATATACCTCCGTGATCTCCCTCGGTCGTCTCTGCCGGGGTGAGTTCCATGATGAAGTCCGCCAGTGCTTGCGACTTAATTGCGCGTCGAGCTTCGTACGAGATATCAAACTCGGACAACTCGATCGCCCAACCGATCATTCTCCGGCGAGGTCCGGCTTGTGTAATACTTGGCGGATCGGTTGACTAGTTCGGACCACTATCGATGTCCTTGAAAATACGGCCTCAATCTTCTTGCCGTTGTTAATAAGGCGAAAGCCATTTTCTCCGGCTTCGATATCGGAGTTAGAGCTCTGCGGGGCTTTACTCACAAAGTAGATCGGTGCTTGTCCGGACTCGGCTTCCTTTACTAAAGCGGCGCTTCTTGCCTCTTCTCCAAGCGACGGGTAGAGGAATAAGGTCTCCCCGGCTCGGGTTTTGTAAGGGCCGGAGGAGTTGCCAAGCATTGCTTGATTTTCTCGAACGCTATTTCGCACTCCGTGCTCCAACCCCCACAGGTTTTCTTTTTAAGAGCGAAGAAAGGAAGGGCTTTCTCGGCTGACCTCGGTAGGAATCTTGTCGGGGCGGCAAGTCGGCCGATCAAGCTGCTGAACTTCCTTCTTTGTCTTCGGGGCTTGCATGTCCAACACGACCTTGCATTTATCCGGATTCGCCTCTATTCCACGGTTGGTTAGCATAAATCCTAAAAATTTCCCTGCCGGGACCCCGAACACACACTTGGCCGGGTTTAACCTTATCCGATGCCTTCTTAACTTCTCGAATGTTTGTTCCAGGTCTCGGATGTGGTCGTCTGGGCGCTTCGACTTTACGATCATGTCGTCAATGTATACTTCTATGTTTTGCCCGATCTGGTCTTCGAATACTCTTTCATCATTCTCACGGTAAGTAGCTCCGGCGTTCTTCAATCCGAAAGGCATGACCTTATAGCGATAATTGGCCATCGGTCATGAAGGCCGTCCTCTCTGGTCGTCGGGATGCATGGCTATCGATTATAACCGAGTATGCGTCCATGAATGATAGTAGCTGAAAATCGGCCGAGCTATCAACCAATTTATCAATGTTTGGCATGGGGTAGGAGCCTTCGGGCAAGCCTTATTCAAATTGGTGTAATCCGTACACACCCTCCACTTGCCATTTGGCTTTAACACCATCACTACATTGGAAAGCCAAGTGGTGTATTGTATCTCTCTGATGAATCCGGCCTCCAGAAGTTCGGTCACGTGTCTATCCAGGGCCTTTTGTCTTTCCGCCCCGATGTTTCTTTTCTTTTGGGCTACCGGGGTAGACCCCGGTCGCACGGCTAGTCTATGGCAACGGAACCTTGGGTCGATCCGGGTACCTCGAGACGAGGTCCAAGCGAACACGTCTGGTTGTTTCTTAGGAATTGAATCAGCCGGGCTTTGAGGTCGTCATCGGCGCCCCTCCAATCTTGGTGGTTTTGACGGATCCGCCCCAAGCACCGGCTCCTCCAACTCTCCTTCCGGTTCGGGCCGTGGTATCTCGGGCTTGTCCACGAGGTCAAGCTCTACCATGTTCAGCGAGTGTCGGGCCCGTTGACGTCTTTCGGGTTCGGGTGAGTTTTCCCTTCTCCGAGCCGAGGTGGAGACGAGGCCCTCCTTCCCCGATTCGGAGTGTTTCGAAATAGCATTGCGGGATTCCTTCGATCTCCTGTGACCACCACCACTGTTCTTTCTTGTTAAGCATCTTAAGTTTTTGATGCTTAGTAGATATCATCATATCCCGATCGTGAATGGTCGGCACACCTAATATGATATTGTAAGATGACGGAAAGTCGGCCACTATAAACCGACACGTTCCGACTTGAATGCCTCCCTCGTACCTAGCGTCGGCTGAGTCTATGTAACCCTTGGGAAGCGCGCTCTCCGTTGAACCCTGATAAGGGTCGTCTTGCACGGCTTTAAATCTTCGGCATCCATCCGCATCCTTTTATATGCATCCCGGTGATAATATCGGTGAGAGCTACCTGCATCCACGAATATCCTTTTGACCGGGCGGTTAGCCGGGGTTCGGTGATTACTAGTCCGTCTTGATGCCCTGGTACAACATCCTTCAATTCGTCAATGGTAAAAGTTAAGGGTGGCGGTGCCGGCCTCCTTCGTTCGTCCTTGACCTTTGGGAGGTCTCTAACATCTGGACTTCTCTCAAGTATTTCTTGCGGCGGCTCATTGTGTCTCCGCCACCTCCGAATCCTCCGCTGATCCCATTACAACGGAAATCGGTTTTACGGGTAGGCGTCACGGGAGTTGGACCTTCTTCTTTTTCCTCCTTCCTCGGCTCCATTCTTGGGCTCCTACTCTTGCCTTCCTGATTGCGCGTGCCGTTTCTCTTGCCCTGAGTTTTAATCACGTATTGGCGCAATTTGCCTTCCCTAATAAACTTCTCAATTGCATCTCGGAGCTCATAGCATTGCTCCGTCGTGTGTCCCGTCCCATCATGAAACGAACAATACTTTGGTAGTCCGTAGTGGGTCGGTTTCGGAGCGGCTTCGGCTTCCCGACTCTTCTCATCTCTGTCTGAGCCACCTCCTTCCAGAGCTGCGCCTGAGGGACGTTCAGCGGGGTGTAGTTGTCGTATTTCGACTTTCCTTCCGGCCTTTCCCCTAGTCCGACTGTCTCAGTTGCGTTTTCTGGACTCCTCTCTTCGTTTACTTCCGGGGTCAGGAGATGTCTTGCTTATCCTTTCGGGTCCACGGTATTGGCCAGCTCCATTTGCTCGACGTCCGAGATATTGTTGTGCCGGGTGTAAAACTCGGTGAGTGTGTAGACCGGTTCTTACATATGTTCTTGGCCGGTCGCGATGTTGGATCCGAGCCATCCACGAGGCAATGGACGTGTACTTCCTCGGAAGCGAGCGCACTTGCAAAGCCACCTCCTTGAATCGGTTAAGGTATTTTTGCAATGTCTCTTCCTTCTTTTGCTTTATTCGGCTCGGTGTGTGCTTGTGACTTGGCCTTTTTTTGGTTGCGAAATTCAGCTCGAATTTCCGTGCCGGTCTTCGAAGTCGCGCACAGAATTATTTGGCAAGGAATGGAGCCACTTACGTGCCGGTCGGTTAAAGTCGCCGCGAACAAGCGCAGGATGACCTCCCCTTTGATCAAACGGACCCACATGAGTAACTCGAATGTTTCGAGGTGACTGCGCGGGTCCTGTGTTCCGTCATATTTCGGAAGATGGGTAAGATCGAAGTGCTTTGGATAGGGTGCCGTAGCGGCCTCTCGAGAGAATGGGCTCGCATCGGCTTACGTTGGTACTTCATCCTATATACCGGGAGATCGTCGAGGCCGTGGTATCCTGGCTACTTCTTTGTCTCCTCCTTCCGACGTCCGAGACCTGGATCTCCTCTCCCCGCCTCGGCTTTCGTCTTCCTTTTTTTTTACTGGGCGCACCTTCGTCTTACGCCTTTCGGCCCGGCTTCTTTCGGTGCGGATACCGACTACGAGCTGCTGGATGAACCTGCTACCATCTTGCGTCGGTCTCTTTCTTCCGCTGGATCTTCCTCGGCCTCCTTGGTGCATCCAATCCTGGAATCTTTCGAGCTGATCGTCCATCATCTATTGGATCACTCTAAAATCCTCTTCGCGTTGGAGCTCGTCCCGCCTCTCCTTAGTCTCGAATTTTCTAAGGATCGATTCTGAGCTTTTTGTAGAATTCGGACATCGGGTTTGGAGCCGAGGTGTCGTGGCCATCTCGCCTTGCGCTTTGTTGGCCTCGGGGGAGAGGAGGCCGTATCGACATGTGACCCTCGGGAGCTCCCCCGGGTGGGACATACTTCGATCATTTGGGTTGCTTGCCTCGGCTTGTGGTTGATTAGGCTGAATACTCCGTTGTTGCTTCTAGTGTGAGCCATCGGTAGTCACGGGAATCGTAATTTATAGATCCCACGGTCGGCGCCAATGTTCGGTATAGAACGTCAGCTGTCCCCGATCTGGGGGACTGGTACTTTGATGTTGGGATCAAAGGTCTCGCTCCGGATATCTAATGTGGAGATATCCGGAGGAGGTTGGGATCACTTGTACACAATATTGGGGGTGAGGTGTGTGCACGGTGTAACGAAAGTAATAGGTCGAGTTAGAACGTAGAACTGATTAACTTGTCTACGTATTTATAGAGGCCACTGTGATGTTGATCACGATCGTCATGCCGACTTGGTGGGGGGGCGCACGTATAGTAACGGCCACATGAGTGCGCCCACTAAGCGATAAGTCCGGGTCACCCAGTCTTCCTGAATACTAGGCGCACGGTTATACTGGATATACCTACCGTTGGGCCTTTGTGGCGTTGGGCCTTATTAGCGGTCCGTAACAGTTGTGAAAAAGAAAGTAAGAGTATTCAAATATAAATATGATTATATTTAGAATTAAAATAAAAATGTGTAAAAATAAAATAAAATAAACCTGCTGAATGATGAGGCTTAAGATGACATTTCAACTTAAGTTGTAAACAATAAAAATAAACACACCATTAAAATAAATTGGATATTTAAATATCTCAGATCTCATATTAAGTTCTCAACAATGAACATGTTGGGCTGAATTGTGACTCTACTCCTTTGCCCTTTCATATGTACTCTTGCCTTCTTCTTTTTAATTTTTAATAAATGGATATAAAAAATTACATGCAATTGATTTCAAATTTTAGTGGAGAGCGAAAGAAACGGAAGCGGCTTCAACGCCAAAACACTATTAATAGGAGTGAGCTTTCCCTCTCCACTAATCGTTAAGCTTCTTTTAAAAAGCTTGTTTGAACCAACAATGGCAAATTCAATCATATCCCCCAAACAAACAAATCAGAGAAGCAAGAGATCCAGACATGTGCTTGTGGGGTCGTTGCTGCACGTTCTTTCTCTGCGTCTTCATGCTTGTCTTGCTCATCGGCTTTCTCTTCGGCTTCGGCGTCTTCCGAGATGGCCTCCAGAAGATCAAACAAAACGTCCACTCCTCCTATTCAATCCATTAGGATCGAGTGCCTTGCCTGATGTTCTACTAACTTCAATGCCTCTTCCGATTCATCAACTATCAATGTTTGGATTAGCTTATAAAAAATAGTTTTTACGATTTTATGAGATAAATATGTAAGAGGAGTTTTGTCCCGACTTATAAAAAAGGGTTTTTGAAACCATTATTTCATAGTTACCCAAACTCTCTGTCGTACATCTTGAAGACGGAAGAATTCAGCAATGAAGAGCCATACATTATGGTGAAATCGCATGTGTGTATAAGTATGTATATAAACGTGTTGGCGTACGTAATTTAATTTTAATATCGTAGTGTTAAGATTATTTACCAGCACCTTGATTTGTTTGGATTAACTTTTGAAGAATAGATTTTACGAAAAAAATTGTTTCGGTTTGCAGAAAAGAACTTCTGAAACCGTTGTTTGGGTATTACCCAAAGACCAGAGACTCATGTGAAAGATAAATTAAGAACTGGCAATGTTGTAGCTTCAATTGTATATTCATTTTCTTATTCTTAGTAATTTTGTAGAACTATAACTATAGGGAGTTTGGTTCAACAAGAGTGGATAGCAGATCAAATTTTAGACATGAAAAAGGAGATGATTTCTGGTTAAAAAATTCGGGTCCTCCAAAGTCAAATAGGTCTTTGAGGTCAATCCTATTATAGAAAATGGGGATAATTAACTTGCAGGTTTCCTGTTTCCATAGGTTTAGGTAGTTTCTTATTAATACAGTTTCAATTTCATCATAGCTACCAATCCAGGCCTTGAAACAAAAGCCTAGAGTGATTCTCGAAAATTGTTGTATAGTTTCAATTCCAGAATTTTAGCTTGATTATTATAACAGCAACCAAATCACATTAACTATTTATTATTTTAATACTCACATTACTATTTCGGATAAAATGATAATGGAAACTCCACAAAATGGTAAGGTAACAATGAACAATCGAAATTAAATGACAGATTATATCACACAAACTTGTACCACAAAAAAGCAGTGTCAAAAGGCACGATTTGGTGGCAAGGAATGCCAATAATTAGCATAACATAGCCTCAAAATTTATACTTTAATTTCAACTTGACATATAAGACATTGTTAAAATCCTAAACTAGAGAAATCCAAAATTGAATGAAGCAGCCATTAATACCATAGAAAAGCTTCCATACCAAAACTCACTCTCAACGTGCTCAGTCTCTAATCAGGGGTTACACCCAAAGGGTGAAAAAAAAAAAAAAAAAAAAAACTATCGATCAGAAAGTTGCTCACAAAAATGCCATGATCAAAAGATGGTCAAAACCTCTCTGCCAGTCTAGCAGTAACTGCTCTTAGTTTTGAATATATCTTTCCAGCTGGGGACCCCAAGATTAAGCTACAAAGGGAATCTCTGGCAATCTTAATGTTGGCAAAAGAACCTAATATGTGAATTTTGGTATCAGCAATCACGATACGTGTCTTTGTTGCGTTCTCAATAGCAAACTTTGTTTTACCACCTTTACCGGATAATCTTCCAATAGCACGAGACAAGTGGTCACCTCTTAGTGTTTTAACATCCTTGATCTCAAAGGACTCAACATAGAGCTCGTCCAAACGCAAGAGGGCAACTGCATCTATGACATCGAAGCCCAGCATAAAAGCATGGACAAAATCAGCACATTTCTGCAAGTTGCTGACATCAGGTGTATCTTGTCTCGTCTTCAATTCAACCTTCCGAGCCTTCAGGTTCATACGAATGTCAATCTTCATCTGTTCATACACTGGAGTGTATATTTCCATCCAAGCTTTCTTGAGAGGGGTATATCGATGTTGTGGAACAGACACCTTCCTGAATTGAACCCGGCCATCAGACATTTCATGAGGTTTCAATGGCTCAAACTTTGGCTTTGGTGGCAAAGGTTTTGGTTCAGACGGGACCCCATCAACTTCCATGGATGCCTCTGACTGCATTATGCTACTATTCCAAGTGCTGTCAAAAATGGAAATTGATTTATAACCAACAGATGCAGAGAATGAGTAGTGTTAGAAGCTATATCCAACACTGCAATTAGAGAATCTCAGAAACAATATTTAAGAACATAATAAACTAGCTTTTATTAGCATATTGGAACTGTGTAAGACTAAATCTTAGTCATGTCTTGATTACTACTGTCGATGTCTAACTACATTCTGTCAGCTCATACCTGTACTTATATACATCTAACGCTAATGCACTACAAACTAAAACAGTTACCTCAGTGCCATCTATTGATAGACAGTATTTTATAAACCATTCTTTCTCAATAAAGAGAGGCCTTGGTTAAGAATTTGCATCAACATTCAGCTAGATAACACCACAAAAAGAGTACTTTTCTGATGGAAAAAAGTTTCCAATAGGATAAATTGAGCCATGATAACAAAATCTGTCCTTGGATGAATGTCAAAACAATCCCATCCATCATGATAACCAAATCTGTCCTCAGATGAATGTCGAAACAACCAAATCCATCAAAAATAAACCCTGTTAGTCCATTGAAACTATTGAACTAGGTCTAGGAATTCCTATTCCTCGATCAATAAGATACATAGAAAACAACTGTAAATACAAATATAATACAGAAGGGCACACCAAATCCAGGCACATGATTCAACTCTGACTGACTTATGCAGCAACACTAAGTAAATTCTGCCATGTCAAAACAAACATACTGCCATATTGAGATGCAGCTAGGGTTTTTTCCATATTTCTAATTTACTATGATAGCAACTTCAAGAAACTACATCATATTCCACAAATCTACTCCATTAAATTTGATTATGAATTTAGAAACAAATGCAGACTGCAGTGAAACAGGAAGTTGAGGCATATGAGAGGATCAATCTACAATGTCCATGTTCAACTACAGCGTGACAAATCCAACACGGGCATGGTCATAGGCGGACCTATATTACAAATCTTTTAAATATGAATAGCTGATATAATTCCAGAACTTTGATGAAGATGCCTTGGTAGGCCAATTTATTCAGGCAACCCCCCCAAGCCACTGAATAATGACGATTTCAACCTAAGTACCTAACCTTCTAATTTGTTAGACACAGCTCAAGCCAAGTCATTTACCAGATCATGTATCACAAATACCTTGAGAATTTTCTCAATAGATGATAATATATAAAGATTAATAAAAGAGTGCCAATATACAACAAATCCAACATTGCACAATAAAACAATCCAAACCATCTAAGTCGCTATTATTCGAAATAAAGAGGGCAGAAGTAAAATAGCCGATTACCCACCATTGAAGCAAAAACTAGTAATAGAAGTGGTTTTTTTTTTTTTTTTTTTTAAAATATCAATCCTTATGTGAAGGCGTCAATATTCAAACGATTACACGACGGGTTCAAAGCCGAAATAGATGAAGAATTTAAAACATAGTAAGAAACGGTCTGACACAGGGTTGACAACAACGCAGGGAACATATGACACGCGGAATAAATTCAAATCTAGATTCAAAGATTGAACAAATCAATCTCATCGGATGTTGTGTAGAAAAACCCCTAGGGTTCCAACCTTCTTCGATACTTGCCGGAGAACAACAACCTAGGACCGCAACGGCGGAAGGCGTCCAACGGCGAGCTCAACCAAGTGTGGACTGTGGGGTGCTTGTTCGCCTACGAAGAAAAATGGATCCCTACTTCTCCTCGCGCTAGATGGGCTATTATAATTAATTTTTTGGGAATTTTAGGCTATCCCAAATAATAAAAGTCAGTTTATTACTCCCCTTTCTAAATATAAGAGAAAATTAAATTTTTTAAAAAAATTAAGAAAATTAATTTAATTACTTTAAATTATTTATATTTTTTTAAAAAAATTAATTTCTTTGACTTTTAAACTAATATAATCTAATGATGCAAACATATAATATAATTAAATAACTTATTCAGTCTTCTTTAATCATTTCAAAAAAATTCAACTGTATCTTATATTTAAGACAAACAATAATCTGAAGGTATATTATTATCTATTTGTTATGAATATTCTAATATTGGTGTGAATGTCCACAACCTTTTCAAGAACGCTTTTGGAGTTTCTAAAGCCTACGTAACCTATGACATGAATGGCATGAGAGTTTTCTATAACTAATGTAAATAACTTACAAAACCTCATAATATACCATTATGTAGATTTATTCTTTTGTAACTCTTGTAATGGATTCATTGCCTATATATAGTAGGTATGTATCAAAGGTTGGAAGAGAATAATAGAAAAGAAGAATCACTCCATCCTTGCTCTCCATTTCTCTCTTGCATTTCTTCATCTCCCTCATCTTAATCTCTCTTGTTATTATACTTAGTTTCATAACACGTTATCAGCACTGTTATGGACCTCGGAAATGGGCCAGACCAAGTCAAGCCCACTAGAAGGCCAACGACCCCACGCCTATCCCCACTACCTCAGTAGTGCAGGAAATGGGGGCACAGCGCACGACATCACGGGAACGTGCTACCTGAGAGAGTCGGATCAACCCGCTTGGTTATAAATAGGGCACACCCCCGTGAACGGTACACACGTATTCTCCCTTACTCTTTAGATATCGTCCCACCGTGCATACACCCCACACCTCTCGTTGTGTACGGTGATCATCTTGTCCACCGTTATCCGTTCCATAGATAACATTGGATAAGCCTACCGATCCTATATTGAAGTTAACCACCTACGGTGAGACATTTGTGTTCCACAACGGAACATTGGCGCCGACCGTGGGGACGACTAAACTTCGAATCCCATACCATAAAACGACTAACCTATCATAGCAAATGGCGAATACAAGAGGACGTGGTGCAACAACTCGGCAGAATCAAGTGCCGGAAGAACAACCGAGCAACACGAAGGACAAACATCACAACCGGGGCCCGATGAACCCGGACAAAGAACCAATGTTGGTAGAAACTCGAAGAGGAGACATCGGCACAAATAAATCTCAACCCTTGAAGATGTCGCTATCCGGCAAACCAAAACCATTGAAGTGGTCGACCCCGATATTCGCTTGTTACGAACCACCCTTGGTTCCGTATTGGACGAAATAGACGAGATGGAAACACGGAATCGATTACAAAGGGAAGAGGACGTCCGACTATGAGAGAAGAGATGTACCGCGCGAGGAAGAATTCAGAAAATTAGTCGGACGTCATGCCGGACCAACCCAGGATCATGACGGCAACGCTGGAAAGGGCAATGTGGACCCGAGCCAAAATGGCATCCCAACTCCTCGGAATATTGGGACGTCACAGACAGCTAATGAAGAAGACACTCCCGAGATGAGGAATGATACACGGGAAGCCGAAGCAAGAAAAAACAAGATCGGACGGTGGCTAATCGTGACAACACCGATAACACTCGAAAGGAACGATCGTCGGTCGAACGTCGAAGAAAGACAAAGGAAAGGTTCTCTCTAATAAAGATGTGGCATCGCCACAACGAATGCAAGCTCGATGAGGAGGAAAGTCGCGACTCCCTTCACGGCCAAAATAATGGCCGCGCTTTATCCAAAAGGCCTGGACACCAAAGATTTCCGAAATACGATGGAACCCGGACCCGCAAGTGCATGTGGGCAATTTCGAATGGAGATCATGGTCAAAGGATACTCGGGGCCCGTCGTACCCGGTTGTTTGCGGGAACGCTACGTGGACCAGCCCAAATCTGTTCAACACCTTGCCGTAAAACACAATCCCGGACTTGAAAGATTTGGAGAACAAATTCCTACTCAACTTCGCCACGAGCGAGAAGCAACCCAAAACCGAGTTCCAATTGGATCGGAGTGAAGCAATCACCCGGGAAACGGTGCAAAAGTATTTGGATCGCTTTAAGGACACGGCAATACAAGTGCCGGGGTTAAAGGAAGACGTACATTTGCACCGCATCATAGCCGGCCTGGACAAATCCTCACGTTTGAAGAAGTCGGTCGTAAAGCGACGTCCCAAAACACCGGCGGGAATTCCGAGATCGTTCAAAGACATACATGAGCTGGAACAGATGGATATTATGAGCCATGCACCGCGGACAAGCGGAGGAGTCCATGTCCCCGAATGAAGGAACGATACAACCCGAACAGACAAGAATCCCGAGGACGAAGGGATGCTAAACCTCGAAGAGCGAAGGAAGATATGACCGATACGCTCCACTAAAAGTATCTCGTGCCCAAGTCCGGAAAGAAGTCTCCCGACCGAGATGAAAAAGTAGAACGGCCACGCCCGATGCGGAATGAGCATACCCTGGACAAATCCCGATATTGTGAATTTCATGACCAACACGGGCACACCACGGATGTCTCGTGGGATTTGAGGGACGCCATCGAGAAGTTCATACGAGAGGAAAGCTCCGTAAATACCGATCCAAACGCAAGGGCGGGGGCAAGCGCGAGGAGAACGAAGTAGAAGTCCGCTGGCCGAAAAAAGAAGACGAGAACAGAAAAAAGGAAGAGAAGCACATGATGAGTATCCCGAGTCAAAATATGACTGCAATGGGATTGTTGGAGGTTTCGGCGGAGGAGGAGATTCCGCCAATCAAAGATAAAAATACTTGAAAGAGGTTCTATCCGTAGTTGACCGTCCGAGATTTAAAAGGAGTCCGCAAAACCAAATTTGCCAATGCTCGGGTTTTGCGAAGAAGACTTGGAGGATGTCATGCCGGACACCACGACGGCTCGTCATAACCGAATCGTCAAAGATTGCCGAGTTAAGAAGATTTTTATTGATAATGGAAGCGCGGTGGACATAATCCTGCGGGATGCGTTTAAACGCATGCGATTCGATTCGGAAGACCTCAAACCATGTAGGACCACCCTAACAGCTTTAATGGAGAAGACACCCGTCCAAAGGGATACATCGACCTCAAATTGACGTTGGGGACGAAAGAGGCGTTCAAGTCGGGGATAGTCCGTTTCGTTGTGGCCGACTTCCGTCTCCCTACAATATTATTCTCGGACGACCGACTATCCATGATTGGAACATGCCGGTATCGTCTAATCACCAAAAGTTGAGATTTTATGACAGAGAATGAGGTCGTTACAGTAAAAGGAGATCAAAGAGACTCTCGGCAATGCTACTTTGAAGCGGTGAAAATTCCAAAGACGGACCACGCCAAAGGAGGTGAAAAGAAGACGGACAAGAAGCTCTTTGTGTACATAGTAGAGTTAGACTTGAGGAAGAAGACAAGATGCAAAGGTCCGAGCCTAATGAAGAGACGAAGATTTCGTCTGGGGATGAACCAGAAAGGACCACCAAAATCGGAAAAACATTGGATCCCGAGATGCGAGCAAAATTGGAGTTGTTCTGCGAGCAAACAAAGACGTATTTGCATGGACGCCATCCGAGATTCCGGAATTGACCCGAGTTTTGTTGTCACAAATTGGCCATCCACCATGGGTCAAACCCTGAGCTCGAAAAAAGAGGAAACGGGGTGCGGACCGGTAAAGCCTTGGAAGCGCATGTCAAGGAGTTGATCACAAATGGATTTATTAGGGAAGTGCAATACACGACGTGGTGTCAAACGTGGTCATGGTCAAAAAACCGAACGGCAAATGGCGCGTATGCACGGACTACAAAGACTTGAACAAGGTATGTCCTAAGGATGCATTTCCCATGCCTAACATTGACCAATTGGTTGATCGATCGGCCGGCTTTCAACTTTTGTCATTCATGGATGCATACTCGGGATACAACCAGATTGCCATGCATCCCGAGGATCAAGAAAAAAAAACGGCCTTCATCACGGACAATGCGAACTATCACTACAACGTGATGCCATTCGGCCTCAAGAATGCGGGGGCGACTTACCGAGAGAATGATGACAAAGGTCTTTTCGGATCAGTGGGAAAAAACGTGGAAGTCTACATTGATGATATGATAGTTAAATCTAAAGAGCGAACGACCATGTTCATGATCTCGCAACAAACTTTCGAAAAATTGAGGAAGCATCGAATCGGTTGAATCCGACAAAATGTGCTTTCGGAGTTCCGTCGGAAAATTCTTGGGTTTCCTCTTGACCAACCGAGGCATTGAAGCTAACCTTAAAAGTGCAGGCGCATTGGAAATGAGACCCCGGAGAACAAGAAAGAATTACAACAATTGATTGGGCGATTGGCGCCTTGACAAGGTTCTTGCCCAAGTCGCGAGAAAAATCCCTCCCATTCTTTAAGCTATTGAAGAAGGAAGCTCAGGAAGGATGGAACTCGGAATGTGAAGAAGCGTTCGACAGAATAAAGCAATGCTTAGCATCTCCGCCAGTGTTATCACGACCAAAAGTCGGGGATAAATTGTTGCTGTATTTGTCCGTTGGGGAAAAAGCAGTAAGCGCGGTCTTAGTTCGAGATACGAAGACGGCGAAACCGCATACTTCGTAAGTCGGGCACTTTGCAAAGTTCCGAGTTGAGATATCGAAACCGGAGAAAATGGCCTTTGCACCGTTAACGACGGCAAGACGACTTCGCCATTATTTCCTTGGCCATTCGATCGTGGTAAGAACGAATCAACCCATCCGACAAGTTTTACATAAACCGGACTTGGCTGGCAGGATGATAGCTTGGGCAATTGAATTGTCCGAGTTTGATATCACTTATGAGGCCCTAAGCAGGCAATCAAGTCACAAGCTTTGGCTGATTTCTTAGTGGAGCTAACCTCGGTTCGAAATGAGAAGACGGAGCCGAACCATGGAAAGTATTCGTGGACGGATCGTCTAACATAAAGGGAGGAGGTGCGGAGTTATTGTGGAAAGTCCCGAAGGCGTGGCGATGGAATTATCTCTCCGACTTGATTTCCCAACATCGAATAATCAAGCGGAATATGAGGCCCTCATTGCCGGGTTCTGCGCAGCCAAAGAAAACGGAGCTCGGCAAGTCCATGTATCCACGGACTCTCGGTGGTCGCTTCCCAAATCCAAGGGACCTATCAAGTGAGGGGCCCCGTTGGCTAAATACTTGACAAAGGTGAAAGACATTATGACATATTTCGACGAGGTGACGGTGGCGCACATTCCTCGGGCAGAAAATACGAGGGCCGACATTCTCTCGAAGCTAGCTAGCACGAAGAGCCCGGGAAATCTCCGCACAATTGTCCAGCAGAACCTACCGGAACCCAGTTGTGTGATGATGATTTCAGATTCGGGGGATTGGAGAAAACCGATTGCGATTATCCGGAAAGGGGATAACCCCGCAGGATGCGGCGAATCAAGAACCCTAGTCAAAACAACGGCCGCCTATGTGATGGTGAACGATCGTTGTATCGTAAAGGCGTGCATTCCCCATGGCTAAATGTCTCAACGAAAATCGGGCTCAATACGTTTTGGCGGAAATCCACGAAGGCATAAATGGACAACACACTGGGCGAAAGCTTTGGCCCGTAAAGCGCGTCGGGCGGGATATTATTGGCCTACAATGGCGCAAGATGCTAAATATCACGTTCAGAGATGCGGTAGCTGCCAGAAGCACGGCAAGATATTGTGGGTTCCACCATCCGAGTTGACGCAGATCACGGCTCCATGGCCTTTTTACAAATGGGGCATGGACTTGCTGGGACCGTTTAAAGCAGCTCCAGGTCAGTTGAAGTGGCTGATCGTCGCAGTCGATTACTTTACTAAGTGGATCGAAGCTGAACCTCTGGCAACCATCACCTCGGCTAGGGTACAGAAATTCCTACAAAGGAATGTTATATCGCGATTTGGGATCCCGGCAGAAATAGTCACGGACAATGGAACACAAAAAGAGACTCGGCTTCTCTGTCATGACCCGACGGGCAAGCTCAATCGCTTTGTGGCAACATTCCTCACAAGGACCGGAAGGGCCCGTGTTCGAAACCGGGAATAACCTCGGGAGAAGCCGACAATGCAGGTGAAGGTGAATTAGGAAGTTCGGCATCGGGTGAAGAAGGAACTCGAACGCCGGTCCTACTCCCACTTCCCCGAGATCGGAGTAAATTTTCCATCCTCTCTTCTTCCGTGGGAAGGATGGACCATAGCCAAAGTTTAGTTCGACCCGGCACCCGTTCAAGAATCTCTCTATCCTCTTACGGAATAGGATTACCATACATATCTACTAACGGGGTTTTGGATCCATCTTGGGAACAAATGATATAGCATGTTAAACATAAACGAAATTATGCATATCAAACCCGGATAGCCCAGTTGTGAAGAACTCAACAAAGTAAAATCGATCAAATGCGAATAGCGGACCATAATGCCACGAGTAATTCAAAGCTGAAGGAGTGAATGAGCAAAACATAAATGGTGTCGAAGCAACTCGGACAAGCGAGTTCAAAATAGTTTTCGACATTTTTCTTGTTTGGAGAGGAATTCACGTCATCACGGTCGTTCAACACCTCAACACTCGGGCCAAAAGCAAAATACGAATTATATAACATGCGCGTGATGCAAAAAAAACCGAGATAACAATACCTGGAAGCAAAAGAACGAGAAAGCGTATGCATTCGAAAAACAGAGAAATTCCTGCGATTCTTCAAAGTTGAGAAGACGAAGAAGAGTGGTGATGAAGATTGTGAAGAGTACTTATAGGAGTTCTAGAGATGTAACGTTTGAAAGCCGAGACGTTACATCGCTTGCGAGGGGGTAAAAAAGAAAACCCTAAAAAGCTATGACGACGATATGACGTATGACATTAATGGGCGCGATAACCGAAGGCGGCGCTTGGAGGCACATGTCGTTATAATCGGAAGCGACGGTTATACGATACGACGCGAGCAAGCAAAAAGACAATTAGCTAGGCGAACGGTCGCGTTTGCTGGTATGTCGGCATTGTTGCTCAAAACCCTGAGCCGGATACCAAGTCGTACAACGGCCGAGGTGAATTGATGAAACCGAATGAAGACCCTAAAACGACGAGACCTAGGTGGCTTGTGGAAACGCACGAAGTCGGGTTCTAGTGTACGAGGTCGGGTTCTAGTGTACGAGGTCGGGATCTGATATATAAGATTGGCGGCAATGCTTGTGCAAATCTCTACTCAGCACGAATGTAGGATGCGAATACGGCCAATTGAAATTAGAACCCAAAATGGCTCCAAGAGAAATAAGGGCCTAGAAAATCGGGGCCCACACCGGAGTAAAACTCGGCAATTCGTAAGCCCGAATAGCCGACTTTGGGGGCAACTGTTATGGACCTCGGAAATGGGCCAGACCAAGTCAAGCCCACTAGAAGGCCAACGACCCCACGCCTATCCCCACTACCTCGCAGTGCGGAAAAATGGGGGCACGGCGCACGACATCATGGGAACGTGCTACCTAGAGAGTCGGATCAACCCGGCTTGGTTATAAATAGGGGCACACCCCTGGTGAACGGTACACACGTATTCTCCCTTACTCTTTAGATATCGTCCCACTGTGCACACACCCCACACCTCTGTTGTGTATAGTGATCATCTTGTCCACTGTTATCTATTCCATAGATAACATTGGATAAGCCTACAGATCCTATATTGAAGTTAACCAACCCTACGGCCGAGACATTTGTGTTCCACAACGGAACAAGCACGATTGCTATAACGAAGGTATAATTTGTTTAACGATTTCATCTACTTTCTTTAATGATTTTATTATATGTTATTTATATATCCGGATAATCTAAACCACTATATGGAATCAAAAATATTATTTTACCGATTGTTTTTATACATCGGGTTCCATGGTTAAGATTTGAGATCATTTACTATTTTTACTATACATCACTATTCATTTTTATTCATGTAGAGTATTTTTAATGATTGCACAATATATTATATATTGTTGCTTATATTATTGCTAACTTTAACATTTATTTTTCTTGCTAACATTTTATTATTGTTTTAATTTGAAATTTTATTATTATTGTGGTAATTTGACTCCTACATGGAAGGTTGTACCTCCTACATGGCGAGTCTAGATTTAATTTTTCGCTTTTTATTGTGATAATTTGACTCCTACATGGAAGGTTCTACCTCCTACATGGAAGTCTAGATTTAATCTTTCCTTTTTATTGTTTTAATTTAATTTGAGATTTTATTATTATTACTAACTTTATCATAACATTTATATTATTGTTACTAACATAACATTTAAATTAAGCTTTTACTTTTACTTTTATGTTCTAACATAACATTTAAATTAAGCTTTTACTTTTATGTTAGTAACATAACATTTAAATTAAGCATTTTATTTTTATTGTTGCTAACATAACATTTTACTTTTATTGTTATGTTATTGTTGCTAACTTTTAATGTTATGTTATTTTATATTTAATGCAATCTCTTTTATTTTATTGATATTATTATGGCGGAAGCTATACACTTCTATTTTCTTATTGTGAAATTATATAACCAAGTCATATCACTTTAATTTCTTATTTTGTGGCGGAAGCCATATAAATTTAAATTCTCATTTTGAGAACTAAATGGCGAAAAGCCATAAAGTTTTAATTTTAATATCTTTAATTTTTATTATTTTTATTTTCATATTCTTTGATTCATTATTATATGACCGATGCCATATATATATATATATATATGTAATTTTTATTTATCCTCAAGATAAATGGTGGAGGCCATATTGATTTAATTTCTTATGAAACAAATTAGCCTGAAGCCATGAGAAGACACAAATTGGCTTAGCCCTATGAGGAAACACAAATTCGCTTAAACAATGTGATAATTTGGCACGAAGCCATAAGACAAATTGAAGTAAAGCCAGATAATTTGGCCTGAAGCAATGTGATAATATATTATATTATTATTACTATTTACATACTATTTTACTATGCACATCAACTTTTTAAGAATTTTCATTTGAACTTTATGAGATATTTGGTCTTTAGTCTTCTATACCTACGAAAGAGGTATGAGAGCTTGTGCACATCTAGAGATGAATGGTGGACAAGAAAGTGATATTTGTTTGTTATTAATATCAAAGCCCTGAAGACTTATGTTTCAAATATAGTATAAAAAGATTTTGATAGACTTGGAAAATATTGTCTAGAAGACAATAAATTGCAGAGATTTATGTTGTAATAAGTTTAAAGGTTAATAGTCCTGGAGACTAATTAGCATATTTTGCCCAATGTTATAAGAGAGGCAAAAGAGCTGCAAAAAAATATCTCTAAATTTATTTTGAAGCTAAGACAAATAACAAATAAGCCCGGGAAAGGTAATACGGTGTTTAGTTTCTATTCTTATTTCTTAAAAAAATTATTATTATTATTTACATTTATTGTGATCCCATCTTATAAATCATTTGCCATGACAATTTTCTACTTTTGGAGAATTTTCATATGTGTGATTCTAAATCAGTAAGGTTCTGAGTTATTTTGATCATGAATATCTTCATATGTGGTGACGGATTGTGTATGTTTTGCATATATAAGTAAATTGAATTATATTATTAAAGGGTAATGAGATTATCTAGTGATATAATCTTATATGTTTGTTCCCGATAAATCAACATAGATTTTTATTTTCGAGCTTTAAAGGGTTTTAAAGTGATTTTGAAATTCATATATATAGAAAGTATGTTTATATGACTCACACTTGAGGGGAGATTGTTAGAAAACAAGTGTGAGTTCAAATACAAGTATGAATGAGTTCAAATACAAGTATGAGCTAATTTTTGAAAAGTTATATACTTCTCACATAAAGCCTAATATATCTCCCAATTTTTGAAAAGTTATATGCTTCTCACCTAAAGCCTAATATATCTCCCAAAATGGATGTTAGATTATGATCAAAAGTTTATGATTGATTGAGACATATGTCACAAGAAACCGAAGTTTACTTGATCCAAAGAAATTTATTGTTGGTATGACTTGTTTGATCATCCGAGTCATATAATACAAATAAGATTACATTTTGACATTCATCGAAGAACCGGAAGATTCTTCAAGAATAATCAACATATTATTTATGAATTATGTCTGCTTGTTCTCAAAACAAAATTGTTTATGAGAATATCATTGATCATGTAAAGCCTCCATAAATAGTTAGATCAATTCTTATGAGAACAAAATTTTTATGTTGGTATGTTTGATCTTACATATGCAGCACTTATAAGCCAACAAAATTCTCCCGATATAATTGGTTTTAGGTCGGGAGCGGACAAATTCCATCTTATAAAGTTTGTATGTGTGATGATTATTAATCCACCACAATGCACATAGATGGATATGGAAATAAAGTTGAGATAAATGTTGTATAAGGACCTTCTTCTTCTTGTTTGTCTCTATATGAAACAAAATGATGTTTCTAAAGGAAACAAATGGATTAAGGAAATTTATACTGTATGATTAGTCAATTGATATTTGACATTATTTTCTCAACATGAGGGGGGAGAAATTGAATAGCTAGACAAGAGAATACATGAAATGCATTATAGCAAAGTATATATCCTCGAATAAAGAAGTATGAACCAAAGTTCATCGGTTATGCATTCATGATATATTTGCCGATAAATTATTGACCTAAATGAGATTTATTAAATCTCATATTCCATTAAAAATGCTCTAATAAGTAACATGCCTGAAGCATGAGTAAGTATTCGGTTCCAAATATAAACGTTATGGATAAATTGGAGCAATAATTAAGATGATCATATTAAGGAGGCAAATACTCCAGAAGAGTATCGAGACACAACTTATTGCAAAACCTCAAGAGGGGTTCGAGTATCGAGTAATATTGATATTGTTATGTCGAATTGGAAAAATAGAACCGAAAAGATAAAGTTGTCGACAACAATTTTGATGATGATATCACGTGATCAAATGAGGATATTATATAAAGATTATTGGCCAAGAGGATAAGTAAAATTGAAGTGACGCAAGTATAATCATATTATGATAGTTAAGGACCGAAGTCCAGTTGGAATATATAATTTTGTGGTGGATACGATAAATCCTGGGTTTATGAATGATAAATTATGCATCTATTAGATATTGTTATATCGCATATGCATATGTCTTATTAAATTATGAAGATTGCATAAGAATCTTCAAAGGATCCAAGAGTGCTAGTAGCACATGTCCCCTGAAGGACTCAAGATGCGAAGCATCTAATTCAAAGTTCTCGAGAACAATACTTAAGAAGTTTTGTAAGACTTAAAACTATTAGAGCATGTATGATATAATCGTTTTAATGAATATCTCATTGATATGCATCTAGATATATCTTATAAGAATGCCTAGAAATCATGTTAGTATTATTATGATTTTGCTGAAATATTTAGTTCTTGCAGTACGCAATAGAATGTTTGATGACCAAAAAGAAGATATGCTCAAAAGACATTGGAAGTAATGTAGTCATCGGGGAGTAATACTAATGTTGCCAAAGAGGGATTCGATACACTCGTACTCTTTTTCCCTTATCTAGGTTTTGTCCCAGGTTTTCCTAGAAAGGTTTTTAATGAGGCGGAAGATTGACAAAGTATCAATGGATGTTGTACTCTTTTCTTTGGCTAGGTTTTTATCCCACTTTGGGTTTTCCTAGTTAAAGTTTTTAATGAGACACATTTATAATGGACATTCAAGGGGAGTGTTATGAATATTCTAATATTGGTGTGAATGTCCACAACCTTTTCAAGAAGAGTCTTTTGGAGTTTCTAAAGCCATGTAACCTATGACATGAATGGCATGAGAGTTTTCTATAACTAATGTAAATAACTTACAAAACCTCATAATATACCATTATGTAGATTTATTCTTTTGTAACTCTTGTAATGGATTCATTGCCTATATATAGTAGGCATGTATCAAAGGTTGGAAGAGAATAATAGAAAAGAAGAATCACTCCATCTTTGCTCTCCATTTCTCTCTTGCATTTCTTCATCTCCCTCATCTTAATCTCTCTTTGTTATTTTACTTAGTTTCATAACACTATTTAATATTTTTAACTTTTGTTGCTGGCTAAAGAATATTTTAAATTTTGGAAAAAAGACATATAAATACTATTTCAATTACTAAAACCCAAAAAATATGTTAACACTTTTAAATAATATAGATAGAGATGAAGTAAATTGAGATTTAAGAATATTAGTAATTTTGTCATAGTACCTCTCAATTTTTTAAATTGAGTAAATAGCTTTTTTGGTTCCCGACAAAAAACACGGTCCCTTATAAAAAAAAATCGACCCTTATTCGTCATTTTTAAAGAACTAAAAAAGACATTTTCGAAATTTGTGAGGGTTTAAAATATCAATAAATCGACCACTATTTATCCTTTTTATGACTAAAAAGGACTTTTTTTTTTTTTTTAGAGACAAAAAAGGAGATCACGTTTTTGTCAAGAATTAGAAAGTGTATTTACTCTTTTAAATTTTTTAAAAAGAAAAGGGTACAAGAGCTCTGGTGGTGTTTATTTGGCTAAACTATACCCAAGGTGTTAAATGGAGGTTCTTTCAATACCCGTTCTTTCTTTTGACCCAAAAAAAAATAACCCCCCCCCCCCCCCCCCCCAAAAAAAAAAAAACCCGTTCTTTCTTTGTGAAATAAACTTTTGCAAAGTCTGATCTTTTTAAGCCTAAGATAAGTTTCTTCTCATTGATACGTGTATTTTCATCTAAAGTTGCATAATTCAACAAACTTTCTTCCGTAGAATTACAAGTTCTCCATTGCTGTCATCAAATGAAATTAAAATTGAGATTGTAGCGTGAAGATGATAATAGAGTGCATCCTGAATATGCTTTTATATCATCAGTGAAGGAACTAAGATAGAGCAACGGGGAGGGAAGAGAGAGGAGCCATCACTAGTATAAAAAATCTTTTAGACCGCTTCATTTAGACCGGAGTATAGAAACTCCAGAATAAAAAGTATAATCGGTAGCAGTTTTATAAATATAAAGAATTTTTTGGACCGGATCCTTTAATCAATCGTAGGTCTAAAATATACTCCATCCGGTCTAATTATAGGAGCTATTTACCAGAATTTGGAGGAATTAAGGAAGGAAGTTAAATTAGTTAATTATGTATACTTTCCTAAAATACCCTTACTCAATGTACATTATGGGGCATGCACGAGATGGGGCACGCACGAGATGCATTTAAAACACGCTCTCTCACTGAGTGTGAAACATTCATTTTCGGAATGTGACGCCACCTCATCCTACAGTCACATCCCACGAGGCAACCTTTGAACTCTAATCCAATTCACTGGCTCAAGTTTATCAAAGGAAAATCTCAAAAAAAAAAAAACATATTTAAATTTTAAAATTCTACATAGGTGATATAACAAAACGAATTGTCAATTATTTTATTGTCTTGTTAATTTTATTATTGTCATTGTTAACAGAATTTTTAAATTCAAATGGTATTTTTCTATTAACAACAGTAATAAGATTAATAAGAACAATAAAGTAATTGACAACTCGTTTTATTTTGGAATCACATATTTGATATTTTGAAATTGAAGTGATTTTTTTTTATAGATTAACTCCTTTATATTAATGTTCTTAGGATTAACTTCCACACGTTTTTAAGAAAGTATAAATAGGGGTATTATAGGAAAAAATTGATAAAAATTAAAACTTGCTCTTATAATTAAGACCAAAACCAACTCCAAAATTTGCTCCTATATTAAAGGGAGGGAGTATTATTTAGACCAAATAATTTCTCCAAATTTATTTATAAGAAACTAATTCTATTAGATTTGGTCTAAAAAGCTTCTTTTAAAAGATTGAAATCTCGATTACTTTTTAGAGTAAACTTTTAAGATCGGACATAAATAGTATTTTGTCACTAATCCAAAGGTTCAAAAGATAAGAAAAAAAATTATTAAATAAAAAATTTATTATTTTTAAGACCCGGACATAAATAGATGTTAAAAAAATAAATAAAAAATTTATTATTTTTAAGACGTACCCGGTCTAAAAGGTCAACTTTTAAGACTGACGTTTAAAAATATACAATATAAAGGATTAGCGCAAAAAAAAAAAAAAAAAAAAAAAAAAAAAAAAAAAAAAAAAAAAAAAAAACTCGCTCAATATGTCCTCTCTTCTTCACGCCAAAACCTGAAGTTGCTCTCTCTGAACCTCTCTTCCTGTTTTGAAACCTCTTCTCCAGTCACATTGTCTCTCTTCCTTGCCCACCACCACCAGCCTTTGTTACTCTTTCATTCGCTCAGGCATTCGCTTGTCCCACCACCTCTCTCAACCTCTCTTCCTGTTGCAAAATGAACAGAAAAACGAATCTAGTCCTGTTCAAGGCACTTCAGTTACTGGTGTGAATCAGAGCGAATTAGTCACATCTCAAAGTGAGCCTCGTAATCGGCCTTTACGGTGTAGTAGAAGAGGCACATGATTGAAAGAGATTGCCCCAAGTCAGACTGCCGAGGAAATGATCGCGATTCAGTTTGATGGACATTGGAATCTTATCAGCCTTGATAAAAGTGGTATAGGAGTTATGTCAGCCTCCTAGCATGCAGCAAGCCTGACATCTTGGCATATGAATGGAAAAATGTCGATCAAAAAAAAAAGTAAAGGATCATATTTGGGACTCTATCTGGTTGACATACGATGTTCCGACAATGAGACGTTGAAAAATAAGACATTGTTGTATTGTGCTGATCATTGGAGAAAGTTTAAGACAAACCTATCTAATAATTATGTACATATTGAGGTTAAAGATGGTCACCCTAGCCATAATTTGTGGTAAGTATACATATCTTGATGAAAACACTTGACAACAATTTTGTCCATATGCGGACTACTCCAAAAGCTTTGGTGAATTTATATTTAGTTTTTTGTCCTTTTTTGTTTGCTTAAGAACTTGTGCAGATATGTGATATGTTCTTATGTTCATATAATCTTGTTATTGAGATGGTTTGGTGTGTAAATAAAAGAAAAATAAAATTTTGCTACTTGTTAATTCTAGCTTCATGCAATTCTAGAATTACATTTCCATCATTTGTCCTGCATTAGAGCATGTCTTAGTTCTTATGTGAATATGATTGTAGATGGAGTGTTCTATGCAAGTCTTGAAACGTGATGAAGTGAATTTGACTAATGTTTGATGTTCATATCAAGCAGAAGTTCTCTAATTTCTGTTAGTGAGAGGGTATGAAATTCATAATTAAGAGTTGTTTTGAATTCTTATTCACAGAAAGAAGGGGAAAAAACATAAGTGATTGGTAGAAAGAATGATTGCCCTCACACAATGTCTCGTGATGGCTATGAAAAGGCTGAAAAAGAGTTTTTGGCGGCCAAGCGAAAGAGATTGGAAGAAGAAGCTTAATCCAATTTGTCTGTGATATGTGATCCACCATCTCCTTACGTCACGAGGAGTTGTGGTTGTATGCTCGCCGAAAGAGAAGTGGGTCTTATGTTAGTTCTATATATTTTGATGAAAATAGACAATTGTAAATGAAATAAATTTATTGATTCAAGAAATTAAGTGTATGATTAATAGCACTTAAGTGAATAACTTTTATTTCAATCAAATCTTGAATCAAAGAGTGTTTTTTAATGTGTCTATCATAGACACACTCGAGTCATGGTTAAAGGACTCGAGTCAAGAGTTTTAAAACCTCGGTCAAAATAACTTTCAGTTTTTGACTGACTCGAATTAACCTTAGTTGACTCGAGTTAAGGCTTTGTAAATTGTTTTGAATGAAAAGCATAAACTCGAGTTAACTATGTATGACTCGAGTTGCCTTTGTGAGGACTTAAACTTATCTTTTCAAATCTTAAGTCCCTCATTCAAATGTCTTTTCCAACAGTCAAAAGTTTAGCCTCGAGTTGATTATGATTCACTCGAGTTACTCGTTAGAATTAGCACTTTTGCACCTGAGTGTCATTTATTCAAATAATTTTCAAATGTATTTCTCAAACTTATCTATGAACAATTCTTGAAAACTCGAGTTATGATTTTTGATCACTCGAGTCATCTTTTATGGTTAGCAAATATTGACTTGCGTGCCTTATACTTAAAGTCTTTTAAATATAACTCGAAGTCTTTTGTTTGTAAACAAATGCTATTGACTCAAGTGACCAACTTAAGTGAGTTTTCTTAGACTTGAGTTAACTCTTACTTAAACTCAAGTGAGTTTTTTTAGACTCGAGTTAACTCGAAGTCATTGTTTGTGAAAAATATCTTTAGACTCAAGTGTAAAATACCTGACTCGAGTGAATGACTCAAGTCAATACTTGTTTGCCTTGAGTCATCCTTTGTGAAATGATATTCTCAGTTCAAATCTCATGTTTCAATCAGTTCACTCGAGTTCTAAAAGAACCAACTCGAGTCATTAACTAGAGTCAGTTAAAGACTAACTCAAGTTGCCTTTTTCTGCTTCAGTAAATCACCGTGTTTGTAAAGTTAAAATCATTTATTGTGATTTCATATCTTCTTATCATCACTAATTATTGATCCTAACTATCTTTAATTAGTTTACTAATGAGTTTCGTATGATTATGCGAGTAATTAACATAGAAATCTCAAAAAGCATTAATTATGTCAGAAGCATTAAATGCTGTTGTAGAAAACGAGACGCAAACTCGGCAATCATTCTCTGAACAATCAGAAAGCATTTCTGCCATTCCCATCCCGCATTAAATAATGTATCACAACGGGCAAAAGGAATGAAGGAATGTCAAGTGGCAAAGCAACGACAATTATTCTTGGAATCGAAGTGTGTGAGTAATGAATGAGCTCAATAGTCTAAGGACTACATTACTCACCACGGATTCATTGAAACTTCTCAACGGTCATTTATTTCAACCACCAAATATAAGGCGAAGCATTCGATTCGAATAACCTACCGAAACATCTTACGCTAAAATGAATTTATTGCATCTACTTTTTCATCCATTACTGTGTAATATCTTCAGATGTTTCTGTACTTCAGTGATTCTTAAGCTACTTTGTAAGAGTTATTTTCTGATCAACATTTCTGTAAGAAACTCAAGGTAGAGGGACTTTGAAAGTAGGTGTATTGATTACAACTTGTAAAGGGGAGTGAATCCTAGAGAAAGGATTACTTGAGAGTTACAGAGTGTATAATCAATTGAAAGAGTTAGTGAAAAACCTAGAGTGTCTGGGGACTAGATGTAGGTCAAGAGTTTAGATCGAATCAGTATATATCTCGTGTCTATTATTCTCCTTTTCACTGCTTTGGTCTTTAGTTATCGGGGTTAATCGTAAAAAGTTTTTAAATCACCCAATTCACCCCCTCTTAAGTGATATTTCATCTTTCATCTTATACGAGTAAATAAGCTTGTATAGTTGCCAAAAAATTGCAAGTATTGTTATTGTTATTTTTTAGTTATTAAACAAGTTTCATTACTAAGCTTCTCGTTATCTGTATTTTCAGGATAAACTTAAAAAAAAAAGAAGCAGAGCGATCATTTTGTTCTGACGGGAGGAATAAACGTTGCGGCTGGAAAACTCGATCATGCGGGGTGTGTCAGGGGAATTGGAGGAGGAGTAGGCCTAAAGCAATACTTTGGATCATCCAAACACCATAAATAAAATATGGTTATCCGGGAAGAGATGGAGCATATCATGGCCGCCGTGAGTGAACAAGCAGTGACACGAGAAGCTTCATTAACTATAATGTTTCAAGCCCAGATGAGCAAGATAAAGGGAGGAAATGATGATGATTGTGAGCTCATGTAATGAGACCAGTGTTCCATGGCACATTCACCTTCACTTATGCAACAGAGCACTAAAAGAAGTTTTTACATTGTTGGACGTCTAGAGGGTCATGAACCTTGTTCCCTTTATTTGGAGGATCTTAAGAGTCGATTAGTTGCACATGAGACCGTCTATAACTTGGGATCAACTGTACATTACCAACAAATGACTTATGATCAAGTCAGAATGTCAGTTGAAGAAGTGCTTATTGTTGATGCACCTCTTCCTCCCCAATTGGTGATATGAAGTTTGTGAGTGATGTTAAGGGAACCTTCATCTTGTGGCCAAAGAAGCTTGTATATGTTTATGATCCACATGAGGAAATCCCGATCAAAACCCCTCCTGAAGCTCCGCCCCCTAGAAGTTGTTGAAAAGCCTAAGTTGGATGCCAAGGAACAAATTATCCTTTTGGTATTTGAACGATCTTTTGAAAGTAGATTGTGGTCTATGAATGAAGTTATTGGCATCCTTGATAGGCAACCGATTTTCATTGATACAGAGAATATATTGTCCTTGATAGCTCCTAAACAGGAGCTTACTAATTCAATGGTGATATTATTTTAAAAATAAGTATCTTCTTCTATGAATACATAATTTAAAATATTATTAAGTCGTTATAATTTGTGTGCTTACATTATTATAGGTGTATGCATCTTAGGTTGGTTGAATTGGGCAGAAGCAATGATTTTGGATTTTTATGCCTAGACTATACAAGATCGACCAATCTATCATTTAGACACACATACATAGCATGGAGGCTCCATGAAAACCATAAAAAGTTTTGCTCGGCACCATATGTGCATAAGTACATATCACATGTCTTGTCTGTAATTCACTTAATTCTGCTACATATTACTGAGTCCTTATCTTCTGTGAATTTTTAGTCGCCATAGGCAGTTGGTCCTCTTATGCATGTTGGATTCTAAAGTGGTCCTCTTATGTTCCCTTTAGAACCAACCAGGGGTTGAATTAAAGGAGACCATGAACTCGTAAGTATGTCATCATTTTAATTGTCTTGTCTGAAATCATACAACCAATTACAAAACGCAAAAGATAGCCTAAAATTAGTTAAACAAAGTGAACTTACATATTACTTCCACTCTTTAAATATAAGAGTTAGTTGATTAAGTTGGTAATTTAGAAGCGAGTTATGTTACTTAATTGTAATAAATATAGGTTGGTTTTCTTAAAATATCATCATTTATCTTGACTGCCTTTATATAAAAACTCTTTAGTGCGTACAATCAATAAAGATACACCGAAAAAATTATAAATTTAGGGGAAAAATAGATTGAGATATTGTATTTTAGACCAAATCTAATCCCTAACTAATTATCATATTAAGGGCTAGAGGTATGACTTTATTAGGACGTGTGAACTGCTAAAATCCTTTATATAGAAACTCCTTAATTCATACATTAATGTTTATGTTTTCTATATTATATTAATCATTTAAAATTAATTTATTTATCTCATGATTATAAAATTTGAATTATAATAGTAGTTTTTTTTTCTAGAAAATATAATAACATTTTAGCTAATTATTTTTTATTTTTATAATTATGAATGTTGTCAACCATGTTATAAGTGTATAAATTGTTATAAAAGTAATAAATTGCCATAAAGATTCATTTATTTTATGGCTCATGTCTATTAAAATGTGGTCAATTGCATTACAAAAGTAGTCAAATGCATTACTGTTATGGCCAATATCTATTAAAATGTGGTCAATTGCATTACAAAAATAGTCGATGTCTGGGGGATCAAATTCCCGCTTCATCACCCTTGGCTCCAAAAGTTCTCCCATGAGCTCTGGAGGTCAGGTGCCGGTCACTAACGGTCGGCCAAAGTCAGGGAGTTTGTCCTTATTTAAACAAAAATATTTGAGGGACAATTTTGTAAAAGTACCAAACTTCAAGATCCCTAATTCATACCTTCTTCCCTATTTGCATTTTTCCCTATTCGCATGATTTTCTGAAGATTTTAAAGTTCAAATAGTATTTTCTTGTCTCTTTTATGAGTTGGACTCAACAAAAGGTACTGTTTTAGGGTGTGTTTGGTTTGAGAAGAATAAGAGGCCTAAAAAAACTTTATTAGTTTCTATGTTTAAATTTGATCTCTTCCCTTCAAACCAAACACACTCTTAAAGAAAATCGAGTTTGTCAATGAAAATCAATTTATTTGTCCTCTATCATATGTTTCCAGGTTCCTATACTTTAAACCTCTGATTTTGTCCCAATACTTTTTAGGGTTTAACCTTAAACCCAATACTTTTAATGAGTTTTAAAGTTGATCTCTACATGTAAGTAATATTAGTCTTAGAAGCAGTTCACATATATTTATTTAATGGTGTTAACATTATATCAGCAAAGTTAACACCGTTAAACATAGAAATTTAAGTCCTCATGAAACTAAAGAAACCAATATTCCAGACGATATAAAACATAAATGAAAAAGAATACGAATTAAAACCAAAACTCGTTTAAAATAAAATGAGTTTAACCCTACATTTTTAAATGCAAAAAGTATTATTAAACATAATGTTATTTGATTCTTCAAAAATATACATTTGAAAAATCGTTTGGGTGAAGGCATCATAGTGACTATTTTTGCCATACTTGCCAAATCGGTTCACATTATCCAAAAAAAAAAAAAAAAAAAAAAAAAAAAATCAAATGATTTAATAGGCATATATTAGTATGTGTTGGAATTATCTTATTTTACAATGTACAAGAATATATGAGAAAAAAATTATCTTGTAAAGTATAAAATCACCTTTTTTTGTTGGTTGCCAAGCGGGTGCTTGAGAGAATCATAGGAATAGTATTACCACCTACCAGTCCTTTTCAGACCGAATTTGAGCCCATTAAGTTTTCTTGTTAACTTTGCAGATTAACTAGACTAAAGCACCTTACCAATCAAATCAACAATAATCAAGACACAACAAATTTCTTATAGTTAATGATTTTGAATAAACAATAAGGCTAGAAAACAATTCTTAATAATGTATATTGTAGAGGATGGTTTGCCCTGAATGATTAACACTACAAAAGCCAAAAGAACTTTGATAGATCCCTCCATTGCAGTTAAATAAGTATCTTGCATCTGACTCAATCAATGATATCCACTCTTCCATTGATTTTGATATTTTGGAATGGTGAGTGGCAAATTCTACAAAATTAGAAAAAGAAAAGAAAATACCACCCTAAGAAATTGTTGAAAAGCTTAATGCCTTGTTTGGTCATGTGGAACTAGAGCTTTAGAACTGGAATTGGGGCTGGAACGGGAAACATCTCTCATTTGGTACCATGGAATCGTGTTCCTCATGGAACTTAATTCCATAAAAAACCATATAACCCGGTTCCTACCTCTAACCAGTTCCATGGGGCTCAAAAATGGGATTATTTTGCTCTCAGATGGATTGGGATAGGGCGATGAGCAAGGACAATTAGTATGGCCATGGCCATGACGCAGTTACAAGAGTGAGATGCTGATATTGTGATATTGTCCACTTTAGGTCCCATTACCCTTCACAAAGGTGAGATGCTGATATTGTTGTTATATTATCCACTTTAGGCCCCATTACCCCTTAGGATACATTGACCCGAGCATAACTCTAATACCATTCTATAATATCTTGGTGTCTTGCTCACGATATTATTCGCTTTTAGATCATATTACCCTCACAATTTTAGAACATGTCATGGGGGAGGTATCCATACTTATATAAGACATCTTTTATGCACCTCCCTAGTTGATATGGGACTTAACAAATCGCATCTAGTCATTGGAACTCATGAAAATTGCATCTTCGAGCCAGTCACACACATTGAAACCGACCCTTTGCAATCTGTCACATAGTAACTGCTTCATCAATCTGTTACCCCTTCTCCCTATTCGTCCTCCCTTCTCCCTAGACAATTAAGGATGCTTAATGTCTATAGGAGAGGAAGATATTTCTTTTGGTTGGAGGATATTTTGGTTGGTATTTTAATATTATAAATAAATATTTCGATAAAAACTTGTAAACCCCCCCCGCCACCCACTCACCCACCCCACCAAACTACCAATCATGTTTTAAAACTCACTTCTAAGGGTGGAAATATTTCGGGGGCCTATCGTGGGGCCCGGGCCTCTGTTAAAAGCCTAGTTAGACCTAGCCTGTTAGGCTAAAAGGCCAGGTCAAGACATGTTTTGAGGCCTGTTTGTCTTAACAAGCTAGGCCTAGGCCTCCAAATAAGCCTATTAGGCTTGTCAGACCGGCCTATTAAGAGAAAGGCAAAATTGTAAATATGTAATCATTGTTAATTAATGTGTCTCTCTCTGCCCTCCGCCCCTCATTCAGAGTTTAAACCCTTGTCTCCCTAGCCCTAATTTTTCGTCGGTCTCACTTTCTCGACTCTCAGCCTTGTCGATTTCAACCTCTCTTAGCCTCGTCGATTTCATACTCTTAGCCTCTCAGAGTCTCAGTCGCGACCGCTTGTGGTGGTTCAGACCTCGCTCTCACCGACAAATTGGTAAGTATAAATCTTTTTTTTTTTTTTTTTGAGATTGTTACTTTCCTAATCGCTAATCGCTCTCACTCTCAAAGTCTCAGTTCTGTCTGTCTGTAAATAAAATTGAGTCTCGTTGCACTCTTTCTTAAATCTAAACTATCGGCGGTCTCAAATCACGATCGATGCACTGTTTGGAATTAAGAGTAGCGGTGGTTTGTTTTTGGTAATTAAAGGTAGAGAGATGAATAATTAAGTGTTAAAACAGGGGAATCAAGTTTGAGTGGTATGGTGATGATAGAGCATTTCACAAAGACAAAATAGACTGGTTCATGGATCAGTCAAAGATTGCTTTTGTTTTCTTAGATTATTGAGCAGATTTAGTGCTTTACTATGAAGCACTGACACGCTTATCCTGGGAGAATTTGCGTGTCATACGGTGTCTAACACCGACACTCGTCGGACACGCATGGACACACGTGTCAAACGTGGTCAACGGTGACAGACACCTTGACCAGTCTAACACGCATCTTTGACCGTGTCCGACACAGTCAAGGAACGATCTGGAGCAACCATCTGTGAAGTCCAAGACACAAAACGAGGAGGAGGAGGAGGAGAGAGATAGAAGGTGGACGAAAACATAGGGCGTGAAGATGGAGGAAGTGGCTCTCCAACTCTTTTGAAGCTCTCAGCGGCGCCTTTGGTTTTGGTGTCCGATCTCTATTGAGCTCTCCTTAGTCTTAGCAACTGTGAAGTGTGAAGACGAAGCTCGCCAGCGGCCTTGGTGCTAGATGATGCTGCCACTGCCAGCGAGAGGAAGATGAAGGTGGATGTGCAGGAGGAATGATTCTGGTCTCAAACGAGAATGCCGCTGATAAGAGTGTGTACTGTGTAGTGTTGGCCTTTTCTCTCTTTTGTTTTCCATCGTGCCAATCTCCCCTCCCTTTTGCTCAGGTTCCAGCTGTTTTTAAAGACCGTTGATGGCAGACAACTGTGGTTACTTTTTCTTCCACAAAACACGCGCCATGCGTCCACGATCCACCATGTGTTTCTTTTTATTTTATTATATTTTGTGGCAGACATGCAGATGCTCACCGTCCATGTGTTATGTGTATGTGCTCCCTCTCTTCTTTACATGTTCTTCTTCCTCCACTAACGTCATCTTCTCATTTTTATCAATTACGCGGGACCCAACTGGTTCTCTCCTCCACAAATGCCACATATCTCATTGATGTGGAGAAAAGAACAAAAACTAAGATAAAATAAAAAAATTATAATAATAATCATACTAGTAATAAACTTAATTAAAAATTATACTATATATATTAAAAATATATATTTAATATAAAAACATGTTGTGTCAAAATTTAGATTTTTTTAAGATTTACGTGTCGGAGTGTCATGTCGTGTCACGTGTCGCGTGTCCGTGTCCATGCAACATAGGTTCTTTATTAGCAAAAATGAATTAGGATTTTGTTAGCCACTCTTACTCAAATTAGTTGAGATATCTTAGGAAGTGTTGTTGTTTTTTTTGTTTAAAGCATAGTTTGATTTGAAGGTGTCATTTGGGGCTAAAATCCATATTAATAGCACGTGAGGTTCTGTTTGTCTGTTTAAGCTTCTATTTACTCTTCCTTGTACATTTATGCTGGTTCGATTTGGTGATTACTACATTTATGCTTTTAATGATTTACTGATTTGCACGTTTCTATTTCTAATTTCCTGTTTTAATACTCCTTATTGTTTTGATACTCCATGTTTGTTAGCCTGGTTTGCTCTCAATGTATGGTTTTGCTCTCAATGTATGCTTTTAATCGTTTGTTGTTTAACTCGGCCTATTTAGCACGCTTCTAATGTACCGCGTAGCATAGCATGTTAAACTAAAACTACATTACTTTTTATGTTTCAGTTCTAGTTCATGTCATCTCTATTTCAGAGTGAAACAATGTCATCTCTATTTCAGAGTGAAACAATATCATCTAGTTCAGTTCCTCCTACTACTATTGAGCTCTCTCAACAAGCACCAACAGATTCAAGTCAACGATGCTATTGAGAAAAATGATAGTGATGATGATATTATTAAAAAGAAGAGGCGAAAAACTTCATCTATTTGGGATGATTTTGATCAAATTAACTCTAATGGTGGGCTCAAAGCTAGATGCAAGTCTTGCAGAGGTTCATTTTCATACTCAAGGTAGGGAGCTAGCACTTCCCATCTATGGAGACATATCAAAAATTGCGATTCAAGGAAGCTCCTCGCTGCTGCAAAAAACAAGCAATCCATCATTCCATTTCAACCTTCTAGCACTAATTCATTTTTGGCATTGGGTGCCAGATATTCTAATGAGAAAATGAGGGAAACAATTGCTTCTGCAATCATGGTGCATGAGCATCCTTGTAGCATTGTTGAGGATGAAGTTTGGATGTGGGGTTTCCAATATGCTAATTCTGAATTTCAAAAATTTTCTCGCAAGACAACAAGAAGTAATTGTTTGGCCATATATGAGGCAGAGAAGAAACAATTGCAGGCCTTATTACAAGGTGTGAGCAAGATTAGTTTGACTACTGATATGTGAAAATCAAGTCATCAAGTGACTGAATACATGGTTATCATTGGGCATTTCATTGCTGCGGGGTAGAATCTTCAAAAGAGGGTTTTGAGTTTTGTGAAAGTTCATGCCCCTAGATAAGGAATTGATGTGGCGATGCTATTTTCAAGTGTTTGAAAGCCTGGGGAATTGAAAACAAAGTATTTTATGTGTCAGTGGACAATGCTTCTTATAAAGATTCTTGTTTAAGGACTCCTAAGGACACTTTATCACTTAGTAGTTCTTTACCTCTGGATGGTGACTTATTTCATGTTAGATGTTGTGCGCATATATTAAACTTCTTGGTGCAAGATGGCCTTGGTAGAATTAAGGACATTATAGATTATGTCCGTGAGAGTGTGAAATACATCAACTACAATAATTCAAGGCTAAAAGCATTCTGTGACAACTATGCACCATCAAAAGAGGATTGGAAGAAGGTTGAGAAGATTTGCAAACTTTTAGAAGTGTTCAATGTAGCTACTCATATCATATCAGGCAATGAGTATCCTACTGCAAATTTGTACCTTGCTGAAGTTTGGAGAGTGATACAAGAAATTGACAATGCCTTTGAAGATAATGATTTCTCCATGGTAGAAATGGCAATCTCAATGAAAGAGAAGTTTGACAAATACTAGGGGGGAATGCAACATGGTAATGGCTCTTACTAGTATTCTTGATCCTAGGTGCAAATTATATGTGATTAATTAATACTTTCCTTTGATTTACAAGCCTGATTATGTGACTTCTAAGAGTATAGATAAAGTGGTGAAAGCTTTATACTCAATTTATGATGGCTATGTTGCCGTGTACGAGGAAGAGACAAGTAATGAAGATCATAATGTTGGCAACAACTCTTCTTCCAATGTACCTAGTTCTTCTATAGTTACTAGATTTTATCAAATCATGAACATTGATCGTGAAAAGCAAGCAATTCCCCCTATGAAATCAGAACTGGAAGCTTATCTTGAGGAGTGTGTTTTTATACTTAAGGGCAATTCTAACTCCTTTACTGCCCTAGAATGGTGGAAAAATAATAGTATGAAGTATAAGATTTTATTTAAGATGGCTGCTGACATACTAGCTATTCCAATCTCAACCGTGGCATTAGAGTCCACATTCAGTGCTGGAGGTAGAGTTATTGATGAATATCATTCTAGATTGAATGAAAAATCAATTGAAGTACTTATTTGTGGTGGGGATTGGCTTCATAACAAGTACGGATTAAAAAAGAAACAAAAGGTATAAATTTTGCATTGTTAAAATAATATCATTTGTTTTACATATTACTTATTCAATTGTGTTATGCTCTAATTCTATATATTTGATTAATTTTTTTTCAAGGTCTTTGAAGCCGAAGAAGAAATTATAGTGAAGATTTGATGTGAACGTCTAGTGGCTTTACATTGGCAAAATTGAAGGAAGATGCTTTACATGGGTAAGAAAAGAAGAACATGTTCTTCTTTGATTTAATTTATTCATCGGCTTCATCGATGGATGAATGTTGGATGTTCTATGTTGGCTAAATGTTGTAAACTTGTATGTTTCCATATTCAGTATGTTCTTTTTAATTCTCTCCGGCCATCTCTATATTAATGAAACTTTGCTTGAAGGAGTGCTTAAATAAAGTAATCATTTCATCTCATTGACAAGTTCTTATAACAACTTTGTGATGGAGTTAGTTGAAGTGCACATAATGCCTTATTGTTAGCACTGTCACTTGCCTTTTCATGTTTTGTCTACTTTTGTATTAATTTCATGGCTAAAAACAAGCCTGTACTAGGGTTTGTAAAGTCGGCCTGTTACAGTAGGCCTGTTTTCGGCCTATTTTAGTTGAGGCATGTGGCCTATTAGCTTAAGTACAAGATTTTAAAAAATACAGACCTCTTTAACAGGCCACAAGCCAGGCCAGGCTCAAGCAAAAAAATAAGCCTGTAACAGGCCACTTCCTTACATAACAGGTTTGGCCTCTTAAGGGTGAGGCCTAGCCAGTTTCCACCCTTACTCACTTCTACTTCCACTTCCGTCAAAAGTACTTATCTATACCAGATGGGGCATAAGAAGTTTGACAACTTTAAATAGATACTCCATTTGGTCCTAATTATAAGACAACATTTAGAAGTTGATCTTGATCCTAATTATAGGACAAAGTACCATTTTTTTCTTCAAAATACTTCTATTGATACTTTCTCAATAGTAATTAAAGACAATAATAATCTAATAATACATCTATATATTCTATAAAATAGGATGTTTTTGAATAACTAAAGTCATGTAACATATTTTTTAAAAAAATTAAGAGAAAATGTCAAGTTTACACCTGTCGTGACAAAAAGTGATAGAGGTAAACTCCCCCCCCCCCCCCCAAAACTTTTTCACTTTTAAACAAGAGCAAATTTTCCGGAGAGCACTCGATTGACAATTCCAATTACATAGGCCATAGCTTGTGCTTATGGGAGAGATATTGGGAGAAGAAGAAAAATAAGGACATTTTTTAAAAACAAATATAATTAACTAATTTAACTACCATCTTTAATTTTTCTAAAGTTAGGTAAATATGTCATATAATTAGGACGGGAGAGAGTACATAATTTGATTCTTTGAATAGATATGTAGTATTTATAAAAGTAATTGGTTTTCTAAAATCTTTTCTAGATGCTTCATTCTAACCGAGGGTGGACAAGCTGATGATATGGAACTTGATAGAAGAAGTCAAATAGTCCTTAGCTTAGTTTAAGTGTTTTTGGTCTCATTTCGTGATGCTACATCGTTTTGTTCTCTATTGAAGTTTTCACGGATACAAGACTATCATAGTATATCTTAAGGGCCCATTTGGCTCAATAACTTGTAGGCAATATATAGAATGTCATGTGATGACTATAATAAATTTGTTTGGTATAACATCGAGAATGTTGGATTTAAATTAATTTTTTATATTCATTTTAACAATCATAAACATTATTCTGAAATCCGGATCGGACTAGCTGGATCAGAAATCAATGAACTATTCAAGAAAAACCATTTCGGTTTTTAAAAAAAAAAAAAAAAAAAAAATATTAATTACATTGAAATCTTCAATTTCTCACCAGTTTAGCCATGAGTTAGCTTAGTTTGACTTCTATCTAACCCATTGACCTTTGACCCGTCTAGTCAATTTAATGGCTGATCCAGATTTTAGAACCTTGATCATAAAAATGAAACCCCCCCCCCCCAGTATTTCCTTAAAAAATTTCCTCACCAAAGAACTATGGAAATCATGATTAGGAAGGAGAAAACAGAGGTGGACAAAGAAAATGAAGTAGAGGGTCCTAGACATTGTGAGCTTCATATCGGCACCAAGATAATGAAGGCAGCTCAGACTACAAAGCTTGATGAAGATGTTCAAAGCCAAAACAAAGCTCTACATGAAGAACTCAAAACGTTAAACAAGCTCTATAATGAGTAGGTTCAAGCTCTTGAACGAAGACAAAGAACCTAGTGTGGGAGGTTTGTGAAGGATGGATCTAATGGAGAAGGTTCGTCGGAGATGGTGCTACCGGAGATAAACGAAAGTGGCGCCTACAAGAGATAAACCAAAGCAAACTCAAGCGAGCCAAGCAACATTCATAAAAAAGGGCAAAGATGACATCACAAAATTGATGACGAAGGAGGAGGTTGACAATAATGGTCACTATGCTTGCACAACAGATAGACTGGACCAGACCACTCGGAGTCTCATCTGTTTTCATGGATGAACTAGGTTTAATAGTCTGTGGTTCGGTCTGGTCTATAGATAACTTGAGGTCGGGTCAAATTGGACTTGGTCCACTAGACTGGTGGAATGATTTAGATAGTCAAGGACCTCAAATTCCCTAATTTTTTTCATTTTCTCTATAGGATGCCAAGAATTAAACCTGAAAAACACATAAGATAATAAAAATGCCTACAATTATATGAAAATCATACCAAATAATAAAACTTAATCGTATACCCTTTAGAAAATCTCCAACATTAAATAAAAAATTTAAATTTATAAATTATAAAATATAAAATATTAAAAAAAAAATTCACCTGGACCAAATCAGACCATACTAGGTGGTCTAATCATCTAGTATTGAACCTAATCTAGCCTAACTAGCTAGTCTGGTTCAATTTCATTATGTTACTTATTTGGACTAGACCAAACTAGTCCAGACGACCAAATTTTTACACATCCCTAGCGGTCTTTAATAGAGGAGCCTTATTGATGTTGGGAATGTTGACAGAGATGAAAAGGGAGGAAGAGAATCTCGATGGATATGAACATTGGGCAGGCAAATTAGAAATGAAAAACATGATGTAATGGGGATCATATACTTTTTTAAGGGCAAGAGTGAGTGTATTACTCCAGTCAAACTAAAGAGTTAACAATTAGAATTAACTTTGTTAACGATCAAGGGCAACATTACTATGGTTTTAAACTTCAGGGTCGAAATTGAGACCCAAAGTATAGTTCCATACGCATCTGATACCATAAAGTTTCCTTAGTACACACTAAATTTTCAAAATGTTGCAAAATTGACATGGGAGGGTATTTGCTTAACAAATTTGCCCATGAAATATTCGACTCTCCTTGCAAATTGCAAATTCTCCTTGCAATGGTTTTCACATAAGATCAAAACCACGGTTTTGAAATCCAAATCGGCCACTAAACCAGTCGGGATACTGGGCCAATGGTCGAGGGTCACACCGAGTCAAACCGTGAGAAATTGAATATTTCGAATAATTAATATGAAATTCTAAAGATTTTTTTTTTTTTTTTTTTTTTTTTAAAAAGTAAACCAGGTTGATGTCTCGGCCGGTTCACCGGTTTACGACCGGGTTTCAGAACATTGATCAAAACAACTCAATAGGAGCATGTTCGTTTAAAAACATCGATAAGAACTCAAGGTGATAGTGTGTTCAACGATGGCAAGAAGCAGAAGATAACCACAAAATATGAAGCTTTAAGGAACACTTCATGAACTCTTGGCAAAAGATGATGCCACCACCTAGTTGTTTGACTCAGAGTTGGACAATCAATGACGAAGTACATGTTTGATAATGTTGAAAGACAACTGATTTGGTATTTGGATTTAGATGTCTATTATGTTTAATTGTATATTTCATATAATGATATGTTCATTTTCAATTGAAATCTTGGGAAAGCAAACAATCTTCACACTGGAAACCATCTAATGTCTAAACAAGGGATATTATACATATTGAACTAGCATGTACTCGCAAGTGAGTCGTGGGGGAACAAACTATCATTATAGAACCAGTACACAGTAGTATTGAAATGGTTCAATTAAAGAAAAAAAGAAAGAGCAAAAGGAAAATACCTAGATCATCAAAAGCCTAACTGCACATTGTGGTAACCTACTCCAGGTGATTATCTACCAGAAACACAACAAAAACCATGCATAGGAGCTGCCAAAATCCTTTGCTCCTGCCAAGGAATGACTGGGGAATACGTTCAAGAGCTACTAGAAAGCTACCAACACTGGGATGTAGATTCTTAACCATAGATATATTCTGCCCTAAAAAATTGATAAAAGTTCAAAATTGAAAGGTTATTACTCTCCCAAACAGATCAAAACAGACAAATATGGGTGCACTATCCTTCCATCTAAAGAAATAACTACCAGTCACAATATCCATATTTTTTAGGGCTTAAGCATATTTGGGTGTTGGGTTTCAAATAAAGGATTGCAGTGGAATAGTGGATGGCCCAACTGACATCGTACACTCCAGAGTGAAGAGAAATCAAATCAAACAAGGCAAGTTATTACTGAAACATGCCAAAGGTGAGAAACTAAAAATTAATTTATTAAAAGCGATAAAAATAATCAAGCAAGGCTAAATTATATACTTGGAGGATGCAATGAAAGAAATACCTCTTACTCAGCAGAACTTGGCCAAAAATTGAGCACAAGGTCATTTTGCCTTCAATTTTGCCTCAACTTTTTTCAACTCGTCACCTTGTCGCTGCAGAAATTTGCAAATAAATAAATTCAAACAACAATGTACGTTAAAAAAATTTCACCTAAGGGCCTTAAATCGTATATACTTGAAACAGTTTTCTCCATGCGTAAGCAGTTCTTTCTTGTAGGAGGCACCAATCCAAAGCCATATCATATTCAACATTATTGGACTTAGAACAATGTGAAGTAGAGACAGCATCTTTCTGTATAAACAAAAACGGAAGAAAGGCAAGCAAATAAGAATGCAATACCTCTATAGAAGACACAAGTTTCTAAGATTCATCCAAGAATGAGAAAAAGCGCATAAGAATTATACCATCTCACGTTGCATCATGCGCAGTTGATCAATAACAATATGGCCACAAAATTTTCGCCTTTTTTGTGGGAAGCAAGGGCTTCCAATGGACCCAACAAGGGGACTGCCAAGCAACCAAATAAATCTCAGCACGTTAGTGTAAAAAAGGCAAATAGGAAGAGTGCAAATAGTCAAGCTGGAATAAAGGAACCTCAGTATTTAGAAAAAAAAAGCATCTGAATAAATATGAGGAATTGTGTATCATTAAGCATATGATAGAGTCTGTATAAACAGGAGAGTCTAACAGATTAACTAATATAACAACAAGAACATCTTAAATCTCTAACGGGTAGAACTGCCCCACTACCCTCAAATGCCCCCACAAATTTGAGTGTTGGTGAGTACCAACACTCAATTTGTCTCTAAAATATACAAATAAAATGAGACACAGGTTTTGTGAGCACATCAGCTTGCCGGTCCTTAAGTGAAATAAGAACTACAACTAGTTGCTTCCACTGCACCTTTTCATTGACAAAATGAATTTCCAAATCTACATATGCTTGATTCTTGCATATAGATAAAGATCTGCAGTTAATGGGACAGCACTCTGGTCGTCAAAGTTGACAACTTGAGTCTAATTCCAAGTTCTAACATGAGAGATATACAACAACAAACCTTAGCACAGTAGCTGGGGTCGGTTACATGGATTACACAACACCAATGTGCTCTATCAATAATGAAATCTTTAAATATATTGTTAACTAAAAGGTCCCATTCAATAATTCATTGAACGTTCTCTTTAGTCTTCATCTACCCCTTTTCATATGATTCAACATTTTATGTTCCAAACCCTTCTCACTGTCGCCTCAACAGCCTTCTTTGTACATATTTGAGCTACATTAAATCATTTTCTACCATTTTCTTTTGAATAGACATTATACCAACTCTTTCTACCACTTTCTTTGTACATATCGGAACAAAATCTTGGATTGAAGCACTATCGGCTATGGCCCACAAGACCATTGGTCTAGCTTCTTCGGAAGCTCTAGAGACTTGTGATAGGCATGTTCACTATGGTTAGCTTTGAAAGTGATAAAGGGAGAAGCAAAAACGAAGTGGGTCCAGCTTGGGGGCTCAACTTTTCAAGACTCCTAGATTCATCAAAGTAATTCTAACCAATTCCCTCCTCCATTTTTCACTAGTTGTGGCTCAATTTTAAGGAAAAATCTTATGTTTAGTGTGTGGCTAATGTCTCTCAAAATGGGATTGTTTTGGTGTTAGAATTTTGGTTCTTGAATTGTTTGATTTTGGTCCTAGCTTGCCACATAAAAAAAAAGCTTCAACATTGAACCAAAATTTATGGGTATGTTCATATCCCACAATCTACATCCCTTTAGACATGAATGCTAAGAGCCAAGACATGAGCAACAAGTCCTACTACTCCCAACTGAGGAATTCCTCAGTGAAGTTTCCCACAACCTCATCTTACAATGTTTTAGTCATTTCTGACAATTTGACTGTGATTTTGAAAGAGATATCACTGTAATCTTGAAACCATGAATGAATATGGGGAATATACACTATTCATCATATGCTAGAGTTCACATACCTAGGGGAGACTGACAAATTAACTTATATAACTACAACAAAACTTAAATCTCAAACTACTAGAACAATAATTAAATCAATGAATCACCAAGAGGACCTCGTGGACAATAAATAAACATACAAACATCTTAAATCCAATCCTAAACCCATAATAATCTCCAACAACATGTCATTGAACAAGAATACAATATAAAATAGAGGTAATGGTTTTTTTTTTTTATAAAAAAAAATTAAAAAACACTTTCGGGCTAGACCGACTCCATAGGATCGAATCCACGGACCGAAGTCCGATCCGGCCAGACCGGACCGGGTGCGGTGAACGGTCTCGGGCCAGCGTTTTTTCCATCTGGACCGAACCGGGTCAAACCGGACCGGGTCGGACTACCTGGACTATCGGGTTTTTTGGACATCCCTAGAACCACATGATCTCGTCTTCTGATAGCTAGGTCCAATAAACCAGCTTTGCTAGGTCATGTTTAGTGGCGGAGAAAGCACAAACTAGTTGAAATCATACATTTTTTGTACTATACCAGTATACGAGATTGGAGGCAAAATGATCATAGGACAATTGGCTAGCATTTATTTTATGCGGCAGAAGTATTTGGGAAGTGCACTGGGTTTGGTAGTGTCAGGTGAGCATATGGGCTTTATCTTTCAATAATTAGGCCTAAAGTTGCTACCATGGTTTTTTCTTAATAGGCCTACAAACACTTTTTTTGATTGGGTTTCTCCTATTCAAGTTTCTCTTGCAAGAAGTCTAGTTCTTATATGGTTCAAAGGGAGTCTAAGTAAGATGCTTAGGTCTAGTCTGGTACAATGCTTAGTGTACCTTAACTTTAGGGACAAGGTCTTTTAGAGGGGGTATTGTTATGTAAATAAATGGATTTTGTTGGCGGTTAAGGTAGTTAGGGATCTTAGTCTATAAATAATATCCTAAAGCCATTGTATTATGTTTTGATAGGTTAATTGAGCATATACATTTCAGTTCTCTTGACTCTCTTTCCCTCTCTGCTTCTACTCTCTTCTAGTTTCTCCTATGTTCTATTTTCCTTTTCCTCTTTATCTCCCTTATCACAATACCATAGCAAATTAGAACAAAATCATGATGAATGTATACACCAAATACAAGATATTTAGAATGCATTGTAGTTATCAACTTATGATATAATATTGTTCCCCGATCAAAGTGTAGACATACCGCCCATTTGACATCAATAAACAACTCTTCTTTAATTTTCTTATGGCTTCTTCAGCTGCTTCCCTTCTTCTAAATATAACAAAAGCTTGACCTACATCAAATTTGACACATCATCACTTGTACAAAGGGATGTTGATAAAGCATTGCTATAATATTACACATTCTTCTAAAAATCTTCTATGAAAACATAGTAAAATATTCCAATGCTCACCAGAATGGGGGCTAGAAAACGCAGTTACTGGGATTATCTTTGCCATGCAATCTTCTTGGAATGCAAGCAGAACTAGATCCTGATATAGAGCATGAAGGTTCAAGCATATTAAGAATAAGTAACATACTTCCTAAAAGCAATACCTCACATAGAACACTAAATAAAGACAATATCAACGAATAATTTTCACAACCTAATGTTGGACAAATATATTTTATTGACAACCCATATGGCTCCATGGAATGAGTATTACCTTCACCTCCTGAGAAGTTAAAGATGGATCCAAATTTTGAAGTAGCACAAGTCTACCTTGTTCATGTGCAGATTTCAAATGTTCTTCCCAAGTCTACAAATGGCACATAGAACATTCATACATCAGTCGGTCTTTTTCACAAAACTGACAATATGGGCCTAACCTTTTGGGTTGGCCCACATAACCCACCAAAATGGGCAAGTGGTTGCCAAAAAATGCAACCCACTTGAAAATGGGTCAATTATAGCCTAGGGCACTAAACCTGCGAATTGGGATGGATTGGCCTGCTTATCCCACAATTCTCTCTCTATCTCTAACTTAAAGATAAGTCTTTGTTTCATCATATTTTGAAGATGGAGCTGATGATGAAAATTCAACTTCAAAAGTTGATATTATATTTAAGCATAACTAAATATTGTTGTTGATGAAGAATATGAAAGAAATTATGAAATTGTTGCAATTTGGAGGATAATTTTACGTCTGACTAGATCATTGATGTTTAAATTTGAACTATGAAAGCTATTTATATTTTATGTTTGAATAATGGAATAATGCTTAAATTTAAACTTTGAAGGTATTCTAAACCTAAGGATTTTCAAGTATATGTAGATTATACGATTTAAATCTGAACTCTTAAATTTACAGAATTTATTTTGAAAAAATTATGGTGTGCTATGAGAGCTGGCCGCCATAACCCACTGAGCCACCCATGATAGGTTGGGTTAATGAAATCCCAACTCACCAAAAAGGTGATCCACTTTTCTTACAACTCATGGTGGGCCAATCCAAAACACAATCTCAGCTCCAGTTTTTCGCTCAAACTCAATGAATAGCATTAAAGATTCTAAAACTTCAGGCAAAACAAATATCATCACACAAGAAAATAATATAATATCTAAAACTGTTACAAGACATTAGCAGCAAAATAATACTTACAAACCCTTTAAACCTCAATCGCTTGTTTGTATCCTGCCAACAAATGAAAAGTAATCAAGTATAAGGACTCTAAACTTGAATGAAAGTATGTAATAAATAAGGCAAGCATCAAAGCCAAGAAAATCATCTCAACAAAACTGACAACCTATAATAGTAACAGAGTAAAATCTGTAAAAGCATAGACAGAAACCAGCATATGTATATCCACTGAATATATTACATGATTATTCATTATAAGAACTACCAGGCCCATCCTCTAAGTAAAACAGGATGACAAGATTTATTTCAAAATAAAGTAAGATGTAACCAGATTCAGATAAATCTTCTACTCTCTCAAGATAAAGCCCAATTAGATAAATATATTATTTTGATATTCTCCCCAATATTTCAGGGATCACAGAGCAATGCATTGCTTCATTGTCTATTTTATCTACTTTTAATGGTGAATAAAGTGAGGCAAGATGTTATGAATGTTATAGAAGTATAGAGAATTTGGGTAGAGAAGAGAGGAAGAAGGTAAGGAACAGAATTCAGAGGGAGATGGAGACAGAACTGATGTTCTTCTCATTCATTCATACACAATCCATTCATCATCATGTAGTCTAAGTCTCCCATATATATATATATAGAGGATGGACCTTAGACAGTTCAGCCAACTAATCCCCAGACGGTTACTAACTAACAGCCCTAACTAAAACTAACTCCCTCCTAACTTCCTAACTAACTAACAATATTTTCTACACCTCACATATCAATATCCCCCCTTCCCAAAGACATCCTTTCCCTCAAGGATGATTGACAACAAAACACAAAACTAAACCTCAAAATTACAGAACTGATGCAACAAAAATAGAATCTGGAAAACTCCTCAACATAGCAGAAATCTGTGACTTGAAACCTTGAACCCAGAATATGTTGCTCCCATATTTGGCCTTCAATACTGCTGCACCCTTCTTTTTGCCCCTTCCATATAACGCCTAACCCCAAATTATTGTCTGCTGGACCTTGTAGAAGATCAGAACCCAGAAACATTTTAATTAATTCTCCTTTGTACCACATTAGAATAGAATGAACAAATGGGTAGGGAGAAACTGAATGGTTAAGGCCCTATTCAGAAATACGTTAATAGGCCTCCTAATAGTGGCCGAAGGCTGCAAAAACTTTGGGTCAATCCTCTTGAAAGAGAAAGCCCATGTACTCTTCCAATATTAGCAAATCTAGTGGGTCATGAAAGTATCTCTGACAGTCAAAGATGGTGAGAACCAGCTGTGATTTTAAAAGAGAGCCCATGTACTCTTCCTAACTAATTAACTAACTCTAATATTTACTACACCTAACATATCACAAGAATACAACAATCTCTGGTTATATCCCCAGAAAAGTTACATGGCGTCAAAGTTTAAACCGATCCTTGGGTATGGCCTCAACACTCAAGTTGTCGAAAACCAGACTTAGCATCTAGCCCACAGCCATGCATTCTATGTCAGAACATTGTATAGCCACCAGCTAGCGATCCCTCCCAATTTGATCACTCCAACGCTACTTAAATGGCCAAAGCCACCTTCAAGTATAATACTTTATGTTCCATAAAAGGAAAATCTGACAAGTAAAAACAGATAGAAGAGGAAAAGAATGGAGAAGATAGAAAGAAAAGAAACAGTAAAGAAGAGCAGAGAGAATATGGAGAAGCAAGGAGGGATAAAATAGAACTCAAATCCTTCTATCAATCAAAAGCCTAATCACAAACTAACCAGAAGTACTTATATATAGTTCAATCCACCCCACTAACTGCTGTTGCTATTCACTTGCCTTGAGAAAACAATTTGTCACTAAGAATGTTACATTTTTTGAAAATAACATTATGACACCAAGACAACCTTCAGAGCATAGTTTGGCTAGTAAATGGACATCCACAGGGAGAATTCCAGCAACAGCGGGCCAGAACTTAACCTAAGCTTTCCCCCCTCCAGCCTTGAACTTGAACCAAATCACATTCCTTCCACCAGTTGCGTTAATGAAGAAACAAATACAGAAATATCCTTGCACTGTCATGGAAGGCCCAAAAGTACAAGTAATATACCTGAAGACGGACTGTCATGAATCAGAGGGAAATTGGAGTACAAGAAGCAATGGAATGAATTACCTAATGCTAAACAACTGAGATTCCAAACGTGGAAAAGGCAGTCTAGAAGATGACCAGAAGCAAGAAACACCACCTATCATGGAAGAAAACATCAAGCATCCTAAGGATTGTCAAGTATCTTCCTCTAATTTAAGTTCCAAGGAGTTGAGTAAGCCAATTGCCTTACATAAGTGAGGATGATAATGAACTATGCATCCCATTAGTAATTTTATTCACTATACTAGATCATCACCAAATTTGCAAGCCTTTGCTGCAAGATTATCAGCTGAAAAAAAAAATTCCAGAAAGCGCCAAAAAGGCAATGATGCACCTGAAGTGGAAAAGGCCAATCAAGAAGAATTAGAAGCACCAGCAACAACAAGCTTTATTCCATTAAATGATGTTAATACATGTATTGCACTACATCATTTGGCTCTATTCAAAGGCGAACGGGCAATAGTAACTGATCTTATAGAAGCTTAGTAGAACTTTCTTTTAAGATTCGTGAGTACTTCAGACTCACAAATGACTTCTAATGCCTCTATCCATTTTAACCACCCATTGTGTATCTTATGAGTGACATCTCGATGTCGTTTTGTTATATCAATCATAGATACTTAAACTTTGACACTAGTAATAATGTAGTATGATCAATTCTCTAATTTTTACCTCCAAATCATTTCTAACTTTCCTCTTGTTAAAATTGCCATAGTATATTCCATGTTGCTCTTACTCGATTAAAGTTCTATGATTCCACTTTCCATTTCCATAACTTCAGTGTAGAATTAAATTCTTCTCTTAACTCCTTGATTGAAACTATATCATTAGTAAAGGGCAAGCATTTAGGGATTTCCTCTTGTATGCGCTCGATCAAAACATCTAAACACATATCAAACATGTAAAAACTCAAGGATGATCCTTATATAGGTCTATCCTTGGAAGGAAAGTCCTTTATCTCACCCCTAGAGGTTCTCACACTTGTTGCCTATTGACATATATCCTTTACGGTGTGTTTGAGAACCCATAAAGCACTGATATTGACAGAGAGGCGAACAAGTTGAGACTGGATGATAGTGAATCTGGGTTGATGAGATCAACAACAAGAAGAGCTCGATGACGATGCACCAAGTGTTACCAATTGCGATGACAAAGAGGTTGATGACGATGCTCTAGGAGGTCGAAGGAGAGGTTGACGAAAAACATCTCTAATCATTTTTCTCTTATTTTTCTTCCTCTTCTTCATCCTTTTCTTTTTCTTCACTAGCTCTGATATCATGTAGACAATTTGAGAGAAAAATATTATTCTGAATTCATTTATCTCTCAATAAAAGAGAGTACATATGGGCCTTTATATAGGCAAACCTAGAGCTAACCTAGAATCTAATCTAATCAAATCAAAATATATCAAAATCTTAAGATATAATACATCTATATCTAATCCTAAGATATGATATAATATATCTATATCTAATATAATATCCTAAAATATAATTAAATATCAATCTTAATCATAAGATGATAATTAATCTAAATAATCCATAATATTCCCACAATACTCTACCACCTCACTCCATTTAGCAAGTTCAAAGATACACTAGGTTATTGTTCGATGAGCCCTAGGTTCAATAGGTTTTGGTTGATGGCAGAATTCAACCCATCCAAAAAAGGGAGCAAGACAATTAGGGAGGTTTTGAAGTTATAAGTACCTTAAAATTTATGATACTTGGAACTCATAAGCATTCTAAAGGCTGATAGTAAAACTATTAGGGAGTTTTTGAAGCTATAAGTACCTTAAAATTTATGATACTTGGAATTCATATGCATTCTAAAGGTTGAGAGTAGGATTAGGGAGTTTTTGAAGCTAAATTCTTTCCTCTTTTATTTGATTTGATAAAATGGTTTCCTTTTCGAGGTTTAGAGCGCAAAGGATTTTTACTTCTTCTAATAAGTGCACTTAAAACACTTTAGAAATAGTTGTCACCATAAATGATCAAAAAGGCAAATAAAAAGGTAGAAACTAGTAACTTAAAGGATGAATCCTAAACCCTAAGGCTTCTAGGGATTGCAAAACCTTCATAGTTCATGTTATTACCAGGATATTTTCTTATTCATTAACTTCTCTTAATTCTCAACTCCAATACTTTCTACTCCCTCTAGTCCTTAATATAGGACATATCAGGAGAGTTGATCTTGATTAGAATATTAGGAAAAAAATCAGGATCCCTTAATTGTTGCTCCTTGATTTTAGGATCTTGATTATAGAAACTTTATTATTTGATTAATTGATTTCCTAGTCTTATTTGTAATTCCTAATTTTCCTCCTATTATTTCTCTTCATTAACCTATATATTGTAACCTCCTTTCATCTGAATAATATATTATAGAGTGTTCATGGCTCTGAACAATAAGGTATCAAAGCTCTGGCCATTGATCCGATGCCAGAGACCGAGGTTGAGACAATGAGGGGAGAGAGAACATCCAACAGGTTCCAGATCTGGTGAAGGGTGGCACGTATGATTACACCACCGGCATGCTAATCGGCGGATCCCAGAGAGGTGAGGGTGATCAGAGCAGCACGTGGCCCCCACGTGCCACCACAGTATCGGCATTTTACAACGATCCTTTTTCTAGAGCCATGAATCCCTCCAAATTTCCTCGTCTTTTTCAGCTCTATCCTTGGAAATTCAACCAAAATGTCACTCCAACAGTACTCGTGTCCAATAAAAATTCTCAAATTCAAAACTCAACTTTCTCTAATTCCTCGACTACCAGCAATGCAGTAAGGCTCTATTTTATTTATTTTATGCTTATCTAGGATCTATTATGTAACTACCCTACTTATGATTTTTTTAATTCAAACTATGGTCAATAAATAATCTCTCATGTATTGAGACTAGTTGTGACACAAATAGTCTTATTTAACCTAAACGTATCAAACCAAAGTGAATAATGAGAATCATCTTCTGAAATTACTCAATGGGCTAACACATTTTACACTTAGACTAGCGTAAAGTGATACAAAATTTCCAATATACCACAAAATTAATACAGTTTAACATTAAAAGCTAATGAGGACTGAGGAGCAACAAAGCTCTGCCACAGTATGTCAATGAATTATCCCAATCCAACTAAATGATTGATGGAAAAATCCTCCACAAATATATTTCATCAATGTTCCATGTTTGAAGTTGAACTAACTTGATAGGCTAGGCAAGCCAACCAACATAAAAACTTCACTAGACCATCTTGTGCCCAAAATAATAAGTCACCATTATTTTTGTTCAAGATCATAATTTCAAATGTCTAGTTGGTCTAATAGCCAACCAATAGGCTGAACTTAGCTATTTAGTTCTATCTTGAACAATTGATAGTGTATGGAAGTAGCATGATATAGTAAAAGAATAAGAACTACAAAAAGAGAATGCCCTTGCAATAGAACTTACAGTGTCAAGTCTTCGAGTAACTTCAAACTCACAAGAATCTATCTTTTTCTCCCCATTTGGAGATTTTGTTGAAGATTCTTTATGCAACTTGTCATGAGATAGCTTTGTTGGCTCATTGGGAAGCTTCAACCTCTTGGAATGGGTTCCCTCTACATCACTAGAATCTTTCTCCCATCGAAGTTTTTGTTTGTCCTTCAATGAGTTAACATCTAGACCTAAAGTCTCTACGATATCATGATCGTCATCGTCATCATCATCATGAACAAGCCTCCTACGTTTCACGCCTTCACCTCGATTTGCATTCAAGTTTCTTTTAGAATCGTCAAGTTTTGTCTTCTTGTCATGCTTGTCCTCCCCTAATCCATTGGTATCATGCGTAAAATTTCCATTCCCCTTAACATCTTCTTGTCTGTTAGAGCCCCCAATAGCCACACGTTTTCCTCCTTCATCAATCTTAGACCTCAAGTCAGTCTTATCACTAGAGATCTTTTTGGATCTATCATATCCTTTAGCTAATTGTCGCTTCAAACCATCCCCAGAAGCTAACTGTTTTTCGTTAGAAGATTTTTGCTTTGCCAAAGAGACATTACAATCTTCATTTCCATTGGGCACCAATGGCATGGACTTATCATCAACCCTGCGTGAAAATCCAATATTGGATTTACATGCTTCACCTAAACCTACATTAGAGGTAGGTTGTTCTCCCAATGAAGACTTATACTTGGTACTTTTAGTACCTAATGTTTCAACAAACTTGCCATTTTCTTCTCTAGTCATAGATTGAATATTGTTTTGACTTGGAGGCACCACCACTTCATTTCTTTCCATACCTTTCCCAGTAACTTCTTTCTCATCTATATACAATTCCTTTAGATCAACTGGTTTTAGACTATCTAATTTGTTAAGAAAAAGTTTAACTGCAACAATTAAAGAAAACAACTTCATGAGATATTTAGAATTTGAATCTAAGGAAAATTACACTAATTTCCCTGTGTATCACTAGCTTGTTGAGAGTTATTCAATTCACTTACACAAAAGGAGTCAAATATAAAATTAGCTTAAATATTTAAAAGGTAATAAGCCCACTTAGCATCTAACAAATGCTTACCAAAATAATAAGATTCAAAATAGAAACACTACTCAAATTTAAAATTAAAATTCTGTTAATTATGAGATTCATAGGCATGTAACAAAAAAGTAAAACAAAAAAGGATTGTGTTTATATACTGATGTAAATTTTGATTGATTTCACAAAGTTTAAGGATCACTCTGAACCATGTCTACATAAATTAGGTGATTAAAAATAAAAACCTAAGTTTGATTACTACATCATAGACTATTACTTAACAATCATGTAAGTTTTTTGCTAATAAAACTGCACATTATTCAATTTCTTAAAGCACAAATGAAAGTATATTAAACAAAGTATGCTAAATTATTTTATCATTCCCTAAGCATGCCATACCTTTCTATTACAGACAACTCTCCCTCCCCTAAAATAAAAAAATATAACACAATAACACATTTTCACCAAAATATTCATAAATAATTAAAATAACTATTTTTAAAACTTATCAAATTATGTGGTGCCATCATTTTTTTTAAAATTCAACAAATGCTGGTGTTAGATAATAATAAATAAATATTAAAAAATAATAACCTATTCAAATAATAGTTTTTAAATTAAATTAAATTTAGACAATGCAAGATGGTGGCAGTGGTGGTGATAGAATTTTAATTTCGACAATATAATATCTAATAACTAAAATTTTACCAATGTAGGCACTATTATAAACATAACATAATTAAAATAATATTCATAACAAAAAAATAAATGGCATTGAAACAAAGCCTATGAAAATATTTGTAATAAGTTAAATGGGTAGTAAAAAATGATAGTAATCTAATGCTTGATGATATGTTGGTCAAATCAATGGTACTAGGGGAGATCTATATGGATTTCCAAGGTAGAGAGAAATGCTAGGTAATTAAGTCACTTTCCATGAGAGAGAAGAGTAACTCGACCAAAAATTTTACAAGCCAAACATTAAAGGGTCCCAAAACAAAGCATGCAAGGATAATGCTATCTTAATACAGCGAGCTATGAACATTTTTGAAGCATAATTGTTATCAATAAATCTCAAAGAACAAAGATCAAATACCATCAAAGTCAGCAATCTGGTCATCAAGTTTATCTGATACTTTACAGTGCTCAACATCAAATACTCGATAGAATACATATTCAGCTTTTTGCACCACTTCATCTGGTGGTTGGGGGTTCCTGCTATCCTTGGAGATGCAAATAACATTGCATTTACCAACAAGAGCTTCCTGGCATAATACACAAAATGAGTGAATACATGTTAAGATAGTTGTAGAAGAATTGAGGAATTGGGAATAAGAAGTCAGAGGAGTTGGGAAAAGGAGGGAAGAAGACAGAGACAGACCACTGTTCTGTTATTTTCATTCACACTGTACAAAACTGATTTACAATTCCTTAGGCTTTCCTATTTATAGCCATATATCAGATATAGTCAACCGTGAGTCATAACCCAACGGCTATTTTATTCTCCTAATCCTAACTATTAACCATAACAACTAACTACTAATTAACTAACTCTAATAACAACTAACTACTAAGATCAACTAACTACTAATATTTTCTATTTTCTACACCTTACATATCAATCTGATAGATAGGTTGTAGAGAATTAAGAAATCTGAGGGTTAAGGGACAGAAATCAGAGGGAGTGAGAAGAGAAACAAGAGGGATTGGGAAGAGAAACAGAGAGGAGAGACACAGAACTACTACTGCATGTTTTCATTCATTATTCAAGACACCTCTTACATTAGTCTAGGCTTTCCTTATATAAGATAGGATATGGCCTTAGACTTCCATAAGCAGTTCCTAACTAATTCCCAACCGTAATAACAGTAATAACAACTAGCTACTAACTAACTCATTATTAATCAATTCCTAATTCCCTAACTAACTCACTAACTCTAATATTTCTATGCTTTACATATCAATACATAGCTAATTCAATTAAGGTTATACAATTCTTGACAGATCCAAGAACATGGTATAGCCTCTGTTAAATAAGAAAGAGGGCATTAAAAGAAAAAAATATTTCAAAAAAATAAAAGAAAGGCAAGATATCAAGTAATACAACACAATGATTCTGCCCCAAAAAACAATGCATGCATGAACAGGATAAAGACAAGCCTAAGAAAATAAGGAATTCTTTTTCACAGGAGCAAAAAAGCAGGAAGGTCAAACTCCCAGTATTTATATGGTAACCCTGAACCAGAACAACATATCATAAAATTCAACTTTTATAATTCAATATGAATATGACTTGAACACATCAATGCTCTTATAAGGGAAAACACACATCTTATTTGTATCATTTAAATCATTTATTGCTAAGAATGGAAAGAAAAACCAAACAATCGATCCTTAAAACCCAAACCCAAAAAAAATGAATATTCAAAGTACCATTTCAATCAAATCAACAAACATTGGAGGGAAGGAAAAGTAAAGGTTATAACATTATACAGTAACCATAGATCTAAGCAGAATGCAGTAACTTAAATATAACATTATACAAACAACAAGCAAGACTATCTATAATATAGTTATTAAGAGAGAATTTAAAGCAGCAATTACCAAAGGATTGACATTTGCCAGGCCTCGGCCTTTCCCAGAAGCCAAGAACAATTCATTGTCACGTGTCTCATTTGATGGCAAAAAATTAAGAATCTCACAAGGACGGAAAAACCAAAGAATTTTCACTTGCTTGGGCTTATCAGGGCTCTCCCAAATCTTTATGAGTTTGCCAATATAAGGCTCTTCTTCACCTTCCTTGTAAACATATACCGAATCAAAAAGCCTGTACTCCACACCATCATAAGTGAACGATTCATAAAATTGCACTTCTTTATTTCTTCCACCTTTTCCTTTCATTCTGCCCCACTTGAATTCAATATTCTCGTCTTTGTCGTGTACCGCCATTTAACTGATTCCAAGCTTCCTCCCAACTAAATTATAAAATCGTCTGAAATCCAAGAGTAACACTGTCATGGAGGGAGAAGTCAATAATTATCTATGGAAAACAAAAAAGACCTCAACGTTTCAGTCCAATCCGTGTAGATGTGAACATACCTGCAAATTGCAAATAAAGATTCTCTACAATACAAACAACCAGTAGAAAAAAGTATAGATTTCCCATCATCAAAGCATAGCTCAGTTTTTAAATGTATATGCACATATAGAGCAAGTTATTCAGTTTGTAAAATCACACAGAAAATTTAGTCTCATTGAAGCACACAAGGACCTTGTACTTGTAAGAAAATTAGAGTGTCATAACCACATGAAACAAAGGCAACAAACGAATTTCCAATTGAAAGATCTGATATGAGCTGATTAGGCAATAAGACAGCCTTCACAACACTGAACTACAAGAAAGTGATATTTTACATTAAACACAAATAAGGTAGATCCATCATCCATCAGTCACAAAACCACAAAATAGGACAAACATGTCCTACAGGCAACTGATTATGTTGACAAGAAGAGAATCATTTGCATGTATACTTGCCTAAGAGTTTTTGTTAAAGGTATAGGGAAAATCATTCCTTCTTCCAGAGAAGCATGCATAGCAGTGGATAGGAGCATAGGCAGACCTAGGTTACACTAAGTGGGGCATCTTCCCCCACTGAAATATTTGAAATAAGCATAGTTGACATCAAACCCTTTAAATTTTTTTCCAGAAACTTTAACGAAGATGCCTTAATAAGCTAATTGATACATGCAACTCCTCCAAGCCACTGAAGCATGACATTGATAAAACTCTCGCAATTTATAATCTTCCAATTAAAATGAAAAATTTAAAACAAAGCAAGAAACTGTGCGACGGCGTCCGACGCAGGGTTGAAAATGAACAGATGACGGGAGGAACACATTCAAATATAGATTCTAATCCAGATTGAATAAATCAATCTCACCAGATTTTGGGAGAAGACAAAGCCCTAGGGTTCGTATCTTCTTCAATTCTTGTCGAAGAACAACCACGCAGCGATGACAAAGGTGCCCTGCGTCCGACGGCTAGCTCGACCGGGTGTGGAATGCCGAACCAGAAATGAATCTGCCACTCTCAAGTCCTACTACTAGACAAGGGCGGGTTTCGTCGGTTACCGATATCATGTTCCTTCTTTCTTTTCCACAAGCAGCATACCATAAAAGCCCGAAGGAAAAATGACTAAAAAATATTATTTGAATTTAAAAAATTCTAAAATGCCTTGTAAATTAACACACAGATAGATATTCAAGTATCAACATGGATTTTAAAGTTTGGGTGCTTTTACCAAAATATCTTCACATTTTTTTAAAAAAGGGGGCAAGAACCCTTGCCACCCGCTGGCACCACCCCACCAACTGGCCAATTGCAGGAGCTATGGAGAAATATTTTGAAGTCACCTCTTATCAAGTAATGTTGGCTATTAAGTATAAAAAATGACAACTTAAATTACAATTGATAACTTGGGCATTTATATTAACAACTTGACCTATACAGTTGTTGATATTTGGGGAGTTCGACTTGTTAATTGTGATACTTAAGATACCATTTTCTATATCTAAATAGTTAATTTCGTCTGACAAAATATGTTTTACAAGGTAGTTGACATTTGGGGAGTTCAAGTTGTCTCTATATGGATAATCAAGTTGTTAATTACAATTATTAAATTGTCATTTCCTATTCCTAAGTAGTCAACACCGTCTGACAAAATATGACCTACAAGATCGTTGGCATTTGGGAGCTCAAGTTGCTTATATGGATAATTGTTAATTACAATTCTTAAGTTTTCATTTTCCATACCTAAGTAATGAACATTTACTAACAAAATAAGTCTTACAAGGATGTTGACATTTGAAGAGCTCAAGTTGTCTATATGATACTCGGGTTGTTAATTGTGATTCTTAACTTATCATTTTTATACTTAAGTAGTCAACGTGGCTTGACAAAATATGACCTACAAGGTTGTTGACATTTGGGAAGCTCAAGCTATCAATATAGATACCCAAGTTGTTAATTGCAATTCTTAAATTGTCATTCGTTATACCTAAGTAGTCAACATCGCTTGACAGGGTGGTGTCAAAATATCTCATTAGAGTTCCAGTTGGGCTCCGGTTCCAGAGAGGGTTCTTGCCCCCCTTTTTTTAAAAAAATGTGAGTGACATGTTGGTAAAAGCACCTAAACTTCAAAATCCCAGATTGATACTTGATTGTCTATTTGTCTTTTTTGCTAATTTACAATACATTTTAGAGGTTTTTGTAATTCAAATGGAATTTTTTTCCTTTATTTTCCCAAGGCCAAATAAACTAAACTAATATCCTCAAATAACTTGGGCTTGAGAGTCTAACATGAATAACTACTTTCATATAAAAAGGGGAAAAAAAAAAAGGAATGAAAAATAACCTAAATATTGGGCCTGACTGAAATGGTTAGTATCTTACAACGTAGTGAACCAATATTGGAATTTCAGTTAGGAGATGTACCCTCATTTAGTGTTGCCTCATGAAAAAGAGAGAGAGAGAGAGAGAGAGACAAGCATTACTATATCAAAATAAGTGTTATTCTATTGAAACTAGCAGGTTCACATCAGGTACACATCTCTTATGTGCATCAACGAGGGGATAAGTACTTTTATTTTTATTTTTCTATATATATTATTTATTTAGATTTAAATTATATGTGTTTTCTTCAATGTTTTTTGCACTCGGTATCTCAAATTAATTAGTTTCCAATTACGTATTCTCAAATATTTATCTTGTAACATCGGTATCGTGGAAACTAATTAATTTGATATACTTGAATGTAAAAAAACATTTCGAAAGCGATATAATTTAAATCTAAATATATAAAAAAAAATTAAAAAACATGCATTATCCCTCTAATTAAAGGGATGAGCATATAAGAAGCACCTTACGTGCTTCCTAAAACTAGCACGAGATCCTAACATTGAGGTTGCACTATAAATGAGATTAGAATGTTAAATGTAACTGAGAAATAACATCAAAGTATTGACCGGTACTTTACACAATTTTTAACTAGGACCTGTCTTTTTGTCAAGTCTTTAAAGTTTTATCTGATTTTAATCAAATCATTGTGGTTTTTTTAGGGTTAGAGGGAAAAATGTCTCGAAAGTTTGTGTTAGTTCTCGGATTATAGGTTTTGATAATAACAAACATTTGCAATGAGATATAGACTCAATGATTCAAGTCACTCAAGTGTGTATCAAATAACACTCGAACCCCGCCCAATAGTTATTGATCAAAAAAAAAAAAACTTGAATCAGAAAGCTAGTTTTTAAAGTGTTTGATATAGACACTTAAGAGTTACTCTTCAACACTCAAGTATTGACTTCAAAATCACAAGAAGAATGGCTAATACTTGTTTCTGTCATGAAGAAACATATGAACACTCAAGTGTTCAGGTTAAACACGCGAGTGTTGCTTCAACATCAACAATACCAGTACCACACTCATGTTCATTCTGGAATCAACAAGGCATACACTCAAGTGTCAGGGTATTGACTAAGTCCAGTACATAATACTTGATGATGAACTAATGCTTTGTGGCATACTTGAAGTGTTATTTGTTACACTCATGTGTAAATCTACAACACTCGAGTGTCTGTAGAGATCAATATATCTTTTCCAAATTCTGTCTTTTGAATAGTATCCTATAGACACACAAAGCATCAACACTCGAGTGTGACAATCGAGTATGGTATTCCAATACTCAAATGTCTAGAAGAAAACACATATTTTCAACTAAGTTTCGTTTTGAAACAAGTCTTCTTCCAATGCAAGTTCATCAACACTTGAGTGTTGAGGAACAACACTCGAGTGTCACCTGTCTCTAAACTTAATCTCCATCTTCGTAAATTCAAGTCTACTAATTATTATCTGGATACTTCAAATTATCACTCATTATTATTCTCAATGCTTCTAAACTTGTTTATTAGTGAGTTTTAGATGATCAAATGAAGGATTACATAAAAATCTTCATAAAGCAAGATTTGTGTCAGAAGCATTTAATGCTATAAAAGAAACAGAGCATGGGCACGAAAACTGAGTCAAAGTAGGTCAAATGATCATACGTCTAGACACTCATTCCAAATGGGTTAAAGCGACTTACCTTAGTCAACTACTCAGACCAAAGGCATATCGTGCGAAGATTTTCAACAAAGATACGAAAACGACATTTTCTCAAAACTTCCAACAATTTCGTTCTTTGTGTCTAATGGAATACTTCTAAGTCTAACGGAAAGTTTGAAATCTCATAACGGATAGTTTGAAGCTTCACCAACGGCCATTAATGAAGTTCAACTATAAATACGAAGTGCATTCAATTCGGAGCTAATAACCAACTGTGAAATATTCATTGCCCAGTTATTGCCTGTACTATTTGATATATCCTGTGATATTCATTTATATTCTTCAATGATCATATATCTACTTTTTGAGAGAGTCCTTATCATTAATTGATTGTTGCAAAATCTCAAGGTAGTGGGACCTTGAGCGATTACAATTGTAAGGGGAAGTGAGTCCTATGAAGATTACTCTAAGCTTATTGTAATCATTGTTGTTTGAAAGATAGTAGAAATTTCATAGACACTCTGAGGACTGGACATAGATCAGGATATTAAGGCCAAATTATTTGCTAAGATTGTTTTAATTTTTATAATTTATCCAATTTACCCCTTCTTGGGTGACACATTAAGACTAATAGTTTGTACCGAGAAGCATTGAATGTCTAAATTCATCTTCACCTTCACCATCACTCAATAATTTGTCTGCATCCATCTATGATCCTACTGAAGGTATTTGTATTTTTTATTTTTCTCCTATTTATGTATCATGGATCATTGATTCTAGTGCAGTAGATCACTTTTGTTGTTCCTTGGCTTTATTTTGTTCCTATACATCTATTTCTCCAATTTTTGTAAGTCTTCTACTAGTTCTATAGTTGTTGCTCACTTCTCAGGCATAGTTCGTATTTCTGCTTCCTTAATATTGCATAATGTTCTTTATCTTTGTCATTTCTCTTTCAATATTTTGTTTGTGTCTCGACTAACATCTTCTCATAATTGTTTCCTAAATTTTTCTTCTAATTTTTGTCAAATATGCTCAATTCAACCTTTGCTGATGATTGGTTCCACTAGACTATTTGAAGGCTTATACATTCTAACTGCAAATATGAGTTTCCAGAACACCTCTTCTCATATTCTTATGGTCAACACCTTTTCTATCTCACATGTTACTCTTTTGCATCTTCATTTGGGTCATCCCTCTACCTTCACTCTTTTCGTTTTACATAAACAAGTTCCTGACATTTCTTGTGTATCTCTTACTTTTACATGTGATGATTGCCATTTTGCTCAACAAAAAATGTTTACCTTTTCCTGTAAGCACAAGTTCATGCCATAAAATCTTTGATATACTTCATGTTGATATCTAGGGTCCTTTTTCAGTTCCCTCTGTTCAAGGTCATCATTACTTTCTTACACTTGTCGATGATTATTCTCGTTATACCTGGATTTTTTTAATGTAGCATAAATCTAATGCCCGAAATCATATTGAACATTTTTTTGCTCTTGTTGAAACTCAATTTTCTTCTTCCATAAAGGTTTTGCGTTTGGAAAATGGTGCTGAATTTCATGTCTCAACTTTTTGCTTATAAAGGTGTTATTCATAAAAAATATTATGTTGTCACTCTTTAACAAAATGGTTTGGTTGAACGTAAGCAACACATTTTAAATGTTGCACATGCATTTCTTTTTCAATCTAATATCCATATTTCTTATTGGTCTTTTATGGTTCTTCATGCTACTTATATCATTAATTGTTTGCCTTTCCCTATTATTCAAAATTGTACATCATTTGAACGTTTACATGGTTTTCCTCCATCTTACTCAAATTTTAAAGTTTTTGGTTCCCTCCATTTTGCTTCTACTTTATCCTCCCATCGTTCAAAATTTGATCCTCGAGTAAATGTGTTTTCTTAGGCATTTCACATGGTTCAAAGGCATGTATTTTGCTCGATATATCTACTAATCAAATTTTTCTATCTCAAATGTTATTTTTTATGAACATGGGTTTCCTTTTCAAAATGGCAGCATTACACCTCTTTCTTCACGGTGGCCTAAACCACAATGTTGTTCTCCTTTATTAGATGATTCTACTGCTTCTCCTTTACATTATTTACCAAATTCCTCTTCTATTTATTTGCCCCTTCTTTCTGACATTTCTTTCTCTCCACCTCCTTCACTTCGTCATTCTACTTGGCTCAACGTCCTCCTTTATATATGCAAGTTTACCATTGTGCTTTCCTATCTTCAACTGACCAATCATCATGTAAAGGTGGTCCTCGATCCCTTAACTTTTGTTCTTTCTTATAGTTCTCTTTCTTCTTATAAAGCTATTGCCAATTATGTTACTGTTTCTCCTGATCCTACTTCTTTTACACAAGTTGTGAAACATTTTGTCTGGAAAGAAGCCATGAATGCAGACATCAGTGCTCTTGGACAAAACCATATCTAGGTTCTTACTCAAATACCATCGGGGAAGAGTACCATTGGATGCAAATGGGTTTTCCGAACCAAATTTAAGGTCAATGATGATATAGAAAGGCATAAAGCTAGGCTTGTAGCAAAAAGGTATACTAAAACTGAGGGTGTTGATTATTTTGACACTTTTTCCTGGTAACCAAAATGACAACTCTTCATTTATTGCTTTCTATTGCTGCTTCCAAAAACTAGCATTTACATCAATTAGATGTCAACAATGCCTTCTTACATGAGGATTTGCATGAAGAGGTCTATATGGATCTTCCTCCCAGATTTACACCTTCTCATCCTAACCAAATTTGTAAGTTGCAAAAATCACTTTATGAGTTAAAACAAGCTAGTCGCCAATGGTATTTTAAACTTTCTTCTGCTTTATTATCCTATGGCTACTCTCAATCATCTTCTGATCATTCCTTATTTTTTAAAGCATTTTCCACTTCATTTACTATTATCCTTGTTTATGTTGATGATGTGGTGTTTTTGGAAATGATTTGATTGAAATACACTTGGTTAAATAACAATTAGATACTGCCTTTACAATCAAAGATCTTGTGAGCTTAAGTATTTCCTTGGTCTTGAACTTTCTAGGTCTAAGGCTAACATATTTATGTCTCAACGTAAGTTTGATCTAGAATTGCTTGATGATATTGGATATTTGGCTTGCAAACCTGCAAATTGTCCCATGGATGCGCAAATAAAGCTTTCTAAAGATCACGGCAAGCCTTTACTTGATCCTCTTCCTTATCGAAAGCTTATTGGTCATTTGCAATACCTTACTACAACTTGGCCTATGAGTTTTGTTACTTAACAACTTAGTCAATTCATGTCCATACCTTGTGATACTCATTTAGTAGCTGCTTTTCGTGCTCTTTCATTACCTCAAATCTTCTCATGGTATTGGAATTTTCTTTTCTATTGCTTCTTATTTGAAATTACATAGTTTTAGTGACTCTGATTGAGCTGGTTGTGTAGACACACATAGGTTGGTTACTTGTTTTGCTATTTTTCTTGGTTCCTCTTTGATATCCTGAAAAGCCAAGAAGCATGCCACACTTTTCAAGTCTTCTTCAGAGGCAAAATATAAAGCCTTGGTATCTACTACGTGTGAGTTACGATGGTTTATCTATCTTTTAAATGATTTTCATATCTCCCACATTGATCCTGCTCTTCTCTATTGTGATAGTCAATCTGGCATATAAATTGCTGCAAACCCAACCTTTCATGAAAGGACTAAACACATAGAATTGGATTGTCATTTGGTTCAGGAAAAGCTTCAAGCAAAGGTCATTCACATTCTTCCAATTTGGTCTTCAGAACAACTTGCTAACCAATTTACTAAACCTCTACATCTAGCTAGGTTTCAGGAGCTTAGATCCAAGCTAGGTTTCAAGAACATTCACCCGGGGGGGAAGTGGGGGGGGGGGGGGGGTGATAGGTATAACATAATGGTTGCATTAGTTAGTTTTCTATTCTGTTATATACTAGTTTAATATTTTGTTATGTAAGCATATGATTATGTATCCACCATGTACATAACTACATTACTTCATCAATAATATTCATGTATTCATTTTTCCCTTCACAAGTATTGTGTCACAAGGTCTCAAGCCCGTCTCCATGTCCCATGAGCTCTACATCTCCTCGATCATCCCCATCAGCGTTCTCTATTTTAGTTGATATTTTTGGTGAAAGAATAAGAAATTCATGCCAAACAATCTATACACAATGATTTCACTAAAAATGTCCAAAAAATCGAATTAAAAATTTTGATTTTAGAACCCAAAACAAAAGCGCAACAATGGAATCCTCTTGAAAGAAGTATTTAATGATTAAGCTATAATCCATGGGATAACAATCAAGAAAGAATTGAAAATCCAATTGTTAGTTATATGGCTATTTATTTGCAATTAATCCCCGATATTCCTCCTAAACTATCTGGATTTCTTCATCTCTTTTCAACTAATCTTAATGGTGAAATGATATGAAGCATACGGAAACAATAATCTCACAAGGTCGAGCAAAAAATCAGATCAAAACTTGAATTTCAAAAATAAACAGAGATGTTGTTTTGGGGGACCTCTATTATTTGATAGTGGTCGCTAAAGATGTAAACAAAACCTCGATATGCTTTTCATTCACCTTGTCTTTGATTTGAGCCACCATTTGGAGCCCAATTCTTATTGGAATAAGTATCATTTTTGTCCCGAAAATTTTGACTGAGGAGTACTAGCACCTGGAAGTTTTTTTGAAAGCAAAATTGTAAAAAAAAAAAACAAAAACAAAAAAGAAAACGCAATAATCTTGTCATTTTGTTAATCTTAACTATTAAATTGTTGCTCCAATTTGTAAACTTCAATGGGTGGAATTGCTCCTAAAAACAACTTCCGAAGCAAAATTGCTTCTTAAAAAAACTTTTGGGGTAAAATTGCTCATTTTTGTTAATTTCCGGGGTAATTTTGCTCCCAAAAAAATTTCAGATGCCCAGTACTCCTTAACCAAAATTTCAGGGGCAAAAATCATCCTTATCCCATTCTTATTCAAAAATCCCCGAAGGAAGCGATCTTCTTCGGAGAGATCATATAGGTGGCTAACATTCTCCATAGATTCCTCTTGTACTCTCTAAACGGTGCGAAACCCACTACCCTATGGAAAAGAAAAGGCAACCCTAGTTATTCAAAGATTTATAAATTACTTTCAGATGTTGTGATTTTGGAAGAGAGAACAAAGGATTGTATGAGCTTTTAAATAGAGAACAAATGATTTGTTGTTTATTGCCAAGAATTATTACTGTTGAGCAGTCACATTCACATGTGAAAAGGATGAGGGGATGCTTGATTGGAACAGTGATCAAAGATTTCAAAAACAACTTTTCAATCATGATTTATGGTATATAAAATAAGTATTTGAGAAAAATTTTGTTTCGATTTACGTAAATAAACACTTTTAAAAACCCAAAAGTGATCCCACGAGTGAGTTGGCCAAGCATTATTGATGTAGGATGATGACGTGGTCTGTATTAAGTGTCAAGTGTTTACCCAGGAGACATTGCCTCATTTTTTTAAATTTTCTAGAAAATATATGAACACTAAATGTTTTTTGGTTGGAAACTTTTAAAGCATTTTTGTCTTTTAACCCGTGTTTTTTAATCAAATTACCTGACTTTTAATCATGCCCATATAGTTTTGTTCTTTTTATTACAAGGACTTAATAAAAAATTATGAATTCATTAAAGATGAGGTGATATTATTGGGAGTTGTTCATTACATTTTCTGTTATGGTCCTGAGGTCCTCTGCCATGGTTCCTATGTGTTGACTTATTTGATACGTTACATAAAAGAGTATTATCAGATTATTTGGTCTAATTAGATGATACTAACAGATAGGCTATTCCCTTGACATGTTTGCCTAATTATCTACGGTAACCTGCGTATGCAGTCCGTTGTTGTTGTGTTTTGCCCCTCTAGCATCTCTGTTATATCACTATTCAAATTATAGAGGAGAGTCATGTTCCTCATTGTAAAACTGGATAATTGTAGCTTAGTATAATCCATATTGGTACCTTAATTCTAGGAAAAAACCAAACTTGTTTTTGGTATGTTGATTATTGGTGTCCATGCCCAAATTTAAACGCCATCCTTAAACGACTTCGGGGTCATCTCCCCAACATTAATATGTTGTTTGGAAGGATATGTAGAGCACTTTCCAAATTACTTTTATCATCTTCATGTTGCCTTGTAAGATGAGATCAAAAGGACAAAAAGGGCAATAATGGGAATTTGAAGAAATTTTCTTCTTGGAGTTCAGAAGGCGTTGCCTAGCTAAGTTTTAGCTCTACCAAAAGTTAAAATATGTTGTCAATGGAGCCTAGTGGTACGAAAATTTCATTCTAAGTGGGAAGTCGCAAGTTCAATCTCACTTGTAATCTCATGTCATTAATGCTTGCAACTTGAATTAAAACAAGGTTAAAATTTGCTAAAATCAAGTGAATTCACTAAACATTCTGTGCATGCCAATAGAATGTCACACATTTCTTATTCAGTTAAGACTGGCATCCACATTCCTCTTACTGCCATATGCACATGCTGATTTTGCTAACCAGCCAAGTGTTTTCCCTTAAATATCATGTTGTTGATGTAAGCAAACAAATAAGAATGACCTTTTACTTGCAGTGTTAAATAAAATGCAAACTCCATTGGAGTTCATAAGCAAGGTTCATGATAAGAAATACAACCTCGAGTTTTTATTATAAGATCTAGCAAACTGGATCCTATACAAAGGACTAGAGGCAATAGTATATTTCACAACTGATATGGACTAAAATGATGCATTATAAACTTCGAACTCTTCATCTCCATTTAGGTGTTGCTATTGTGTCTGTATTGAATTAGGAAGTGTAAAGTCATCTGGACTTGGAAAATAAGATACTTTATTCACATAATCAAAAAGTTCTGCATCACCTAAATTCTATGCAATACAGAATTGCGCTTTCATTAACAAGAATAGCTTGGTGGTTGGCTGGCTCAAACAAAAATAGGAATAGCTTGGTTTAAATATGAAGGCTAGAGAGCCCACAATAATATGTACATGGAAATTGTAAAAAAATCAATCTGAAAAAAAGAATTTCATGGCAACAAATCCTGCAGAACCTATATTAAAATAGCCTAATTTTTTGGGTTGTAATAAGCACCTTCTGATCCTCTCATTTGAAGAGGGAAGATCTTCAGAATCCTTTCCAGGAAATGATCATTTCATTGAAGATTTCAGCAATCAGATCTCTGTCTGCATATTGCACGAATTCTTTGAAATCATCCCGAATGTCATATAATTTTCCAAATTTCACAAGATATTGCAAGCAGTTCTTCTTCAATTCTGGCAATTCATGTAAACATGCGTTTTGGAGTCTCTCAAGTACATTTTTTGAATCAATATCTTTGAGAAGACTCTGCTGGCATGCCTCTTTCAAGTCAGGAATGTCATACTTATCAGCTGCATGCAGAAGGACTAGCCGATGTGCCAGAAATTCTTCATGCTTGATGCTCCCATAAATATAACTGAGAAAGGCTTGGCAAGCTTCAACTGACATGTCTGGGATGTCTATGGCAGATGACTCTTTCTCCTTAAGATTATATGAGAACATGCTTTTGAAGACAGGCGATCGTGCGGCAAGAAGAGCACGATGGGCCTGGATGCTTCCATCTGCAACATTGATCATGATGTCTGTATGGATATTTTCTTTTAGCATCAGACCAAGTGATTGAAGGGCTGTTTCATCTGAGGCTTTCTGCATAATTTGATCATCCCAGATGGAGCAAGGTTCATCCTGTTTCAAGACAGAAGATAGCACACAAGTTAATATGGCAGTAGTATTAACAAGATTACCTTCTGCTGGCAATTTCTTTGCTTAAAACAAATTTGATCTTTGTTCTGTAAAGCTATTCAACGTATGAGCCCATCCCCTGGTATTTTCCGAATAAAACATTCTTAAAAATTTGTTACTGCTATGATTATGCTGCATCATTGTTGGTGGGTTTAATTAAGTGGTGATCATAAATTCATAATATTAATTGTTGCTTGATTGTAGCATTCTATTTGTCCTAGGATTATCATCATTTGCAAAGGATACTCAATCGCATATAAAAAGAATAAAAATTTGTGAACCTTGGGGGATGCAGTCTTTATATCCAGGAACTCAATGTCAATAATGAATTTTCCAGTTTGTGGGACCTCAATTTGCCAAGCGAATTCTTCGTTGGGCTTGATCAATCTGTCTTTTATTTCTGTATCACAAGTTATTTCAAAGTAAGCAAATGCTGATCGAATTGCTGAAAACCTGAACCTCTTACTTGTAAAATATCACCAAAGCATCATGAGAAGATGCAAGAAAGAGTGAAAAAAATACTCCTCTGATCCTAAAACCTAATTAACTAATTTAAGTAGATTAAGGATGTTAAGTTAGTTAATATATTTTTTCTAAAACACTCTAATAATCTTCTTTACTTCCCTCCATATACCACTTAATTATTGTTGAGGGAATATCTATAGGGTTAATGTTGGAAAAAAGGATAAAAATGTGAAATAGGTTTTACACTCCCAAATTAGGTCCTACATTAAGGACTAGAGGGAGTAAGGGGTTTCCTAAATTATGTTTCTATTCAATAATCAATACTTCATCCTTTAGAAAAATGAGTGCAATATCTGAAAGCACTCAGATCAGAAGACATAAAAGTCTATCACCTCAGTAATTTTATCCCTTAAACTTGTTTTTGGTTATAAGTTGGTCTTAAGGTTGTTTCATGCAAAATAACTTCTAGCATGTCACATTCATTTTGATCAATCATCTTCATAATATTTGTCTGAGCAGTGATCTAGTTATTCTACTTTCCATCAAGGTGCTGAATTTGGCAAGTAAACTTTAGGGCCTGAATCAAAGCAATGAATATAGTTTTACTACTTTAAGCTGGAGACCAAGTTGTATGGCTATTCTTCAGATAAGTAACTTTGCGGTATCAGCACGAAAACCAAAAACAATTTGATTACCTGAATATGTCAAGGTCTTGCGATCTCCATAAAAATTAACAACCCTTAATATTAGAGATGCAATGGGTGGTTTTTCTCTTGAAAGATCGGACATTTCTGGGTATAACCTAAGGAACGCACTCCGGTGCTTTTCTAGAGTCAAATACCTGCAATTCAAATGCAGAGACCACTTTAGTGAGATAGAACTTTCACTTCCATTTTCTCTGGAAAATTTCCTGATACACCCAAAAAACCATGTGATATCACTTGAACATATGAATTAGAACGTGGTAACAATAATAATAATTACCAGTTCCACAAGCCAATCTTGAAAGGATCAGACTTTCTGTAAGTGCAGGTAGCCAAGTTGTCGATTCTCCATTGGGCAAGACGAGAGGTTGTTTCCACTCTGCACGTTGAATCGCCCATCCTATGACAAAAAGCAAGTGCAGCTATTGTTTCATGCACACAATCCAGCTTTAATTTCCCAGGTTTGTCTCTTTCTCCGTCTTCTTCTTCGTCCTCACACTCTGTTTTTGTTCTGGATCATTCTGCGTTCCGTTAAAACCCAGAAAAGGTAGTCAACAGTATCATCCTTTCCTATCTGGGATTTGATTATGATGTTGTTTCGTCGGCCTAAATATTTGGGATTTGATTAGATTGCAGTTTCATGCAGAGAATTCGGATTGACTAGGTAATTGGGTGAGAGAGAGATGAGATGAGAATGAAGGGAGTGACGTGATGTGGGAGTTTTGAAAGGTTGGTACGATATATCTAATGGGTAGTTACTTGTATTACTGATACTTGGAGTCTGGGATTGAGAGATTTATTTTAAGGTGTCGACATTTGAGCTTCAACAAGTTGTTTGATGTCGACATTTACCGGCAATACCCTCTGGTCGACGTTGATATAAGCTAAAGAAATAGACGGTGCTGTTATGTTTTTATCAAACCTGGGGTTAATTGTTATAGTTTTCTGTTTGCAAAAAATAGTTATATTTTTCTAAGATTGTTCTTTTAAATAAAATCTCATTAATTTCAATTTCTATTAATTTTTAGGGATATAATTCATGATATTAAATAGAAAAAATTGCTGAAAAAACTCTGATTACATTTTTAAAAAAAATGTAAGGTCAAGTGGTAGGTGTAACTCATATTCAATGGGTGTACCTTTTTCAGCTGTGTAATATATTTTTTAGTTGTATGGAAAATGCCTTTTATTATAAACATGGCTAAAGATATATTGAAAACAGCTGAAAAAAGAGCTAGTTACACAACTAAAGATGAGTAGAACCTGGACATTTGAATAAAATTTCAGGTACACTCGAGCAGTGAAATTTTCAGCGAAGACTTTTCAGCAGTTTTTTTCTTATAAATATAGGTGATAAATTTGTTTTAATTTTCAAGCTTCATCATCTTTGTATATAATATATATATATATATATATATATGAATAAATTTGAAATTTTTTTATTTAAGGACAAAATTAATAATTCAGCCATCTTTTCTTGGGGTGGATAAAATGATTAGGGAGAATATTAGTAATAATGGAGAGTGAGAGAAATTTTAAAATTCTATGACTACGATAATAATGAGACTAATAAAAATAGTAAAACAATTAATAATTCATTTTATTTTAAGATTTTTGTTAATAGTGAATATATGAATTAATTAATAATTAGTGGTCATGTTGAATTTGAGGATAACGTAGGAAATGATGAGTCTCCCGCAGGTTCAAGTGGATGCTGAGGGGAGAGGCGTATTTAAAATGGTTTTCTCGATTTTGATGGATGGCCTCGCAAGTCGCGAGGCGAAAAAAAAAAAAAAAAAAAAAACAAAAGAAGAAGAAGAATATTTTGATTTTTCTCGTTTTGAAGCAAAGCATTGCTTCCATGGTAATGCACGAACTTTTTTCGCCTTTTTGCCAAGTGGATAGTGGATACTACTAGTTGATCACTTTCCTCCTTGAAGTCGGCGGAAGCTAAGCCACATGTTTTTTTTTTTTTTTTTTTTTTTTTTTTTTTTTTTTTTTTTTTTTTTTGCCACTTTGGACATATATGCAACTCACGGATAATAAAAAAAAGTTTGGTGGTAACTATTCTTTCCTTTTATTATGTAAGACACCAACTGCAATTTTTCTTAGATTAAAGAATGACAGTTAAATCATTAAATTAGTGTTCAATTGATAAATATTTTCACCTCTACCCCTACTTTATTGGGGGAGAGAGAAACATGTTAATTGGATTGAAAATACAAACTTAATAGGCGAGGGAGAGATAAACATGCTGATTGCATTTGAAATATACAAACTTAATGGGAGAAAAGAGTAACATACTGAATAGATTGAGAATGAAATAGTCGATAAAAAAAATATTGGCCCAATAAATAAGGGCATAATGGGAAATACCCAATAAATCAGTTAGAGGCAGTTAGTGCCTTATAATAAGGATCAAATATTGTTAACAGTTGGTACCTTACTGCCTTATAATAAGGACTAGAGGAAGTACTAAGTACTTTTCATTCCCTCTTATCCCATCTATTAATAATTATCAAAATTATGTGGTTTAAAATATTAGTTAAAATTAATAAATGTATATAATAAGTATTTTTCGTTTTAATTGTTCCCTTGTTTATATAGCTCTTTGAGATATAATGAGAACAAATTTATTTGAGTGATAATAAGTGGCATACATCTAATTAAAGTAAAAAAGGAAAGATCAGTTCAAAACTTTAAACAAAATGATATGTTCTTTATATTAAGGGTCACTCATATGAGAGAGATTCATTTTTATTTAAAGGGCGAGAGGGGGAGTATCACTTGCAATGTAATTAATGACATTTTTTTATAAATGAGAATATCAATTAAACACCTATTTTTATTAAAATAAATTATAAGACGATTAACCATGTTTTTATTTTTATTTTTTATAACAACTCTCACATGCTTGGGATGTATTTAGATTAATGTTAGGTAAAACGGGGTTTATAAATTTTGATTTATAAGCATAATTAATTTAATCAGAATCAGGTGTTTAGAAAAGTATAATTAAAATGTAGGTAATAGAAGCTTATGAAATAATAGCTATGATTTTTATTTCATAATAATTAATTTTGACATGGATTGAAGTGTTTGGTAGCTTAAGAGATAACTATGGTTTCAGATTCTTAATTAATTTTGGCATGTTTAGATATTTTGTTGCATACGAGATAACGTTGGTTTTCAGTTCATAATTGATTGTGACTTCTATAATGGGTGTTTGAATATTTTTAAAAAAGAATATGAATATCAAAGTTTGTTTGGGATCTACGTCCCTTTCATTTCTTCATATTTCAACATTTTGAAATTAACACTTTAATATATCATCTGGACAAATTTATATTAAACTGACTTTTTTTTATAGAAATTTATTCAAACCATATTACAAAGATAAAATTTTATTCTAATTTCAGTTTATAAAAGTTAATTGGAATAAAAAATCACTTTTATCAACATTAATCAAACAAGCCTATCTTTAATCAAGATTTCCCTTCCAAGACTTAGAGTTTAAGTTTTTTCGCCTTTTCCAACAAATATATTTCGCTTTTCAAAATTTGAACTTGTATTCTTTTTCTTATAGGATTGAGTTGCTTACTACATCGACCAACTCTCGTTCAATTATGTTTTTTAATCATCCCCAAATCAATCTTATAAATCAATTATAACTAAATTCATTCCAAAGATCATAATAATAAATAAATTATATTCACGGTTCATAATCCAACCACATAAACACTATTTAAATAAACTACAAACAATAATCCCCATGGGGTCACCATAATGAGCTCATTTCTTCGTATTGGTGCAGCTAATGTCGGTAAGAATGTTGACATTTTGTGTGCCACAACTTGCAGGTTTGATCTGTGCCACATATTATATATAACTAGCTTGCCGACTCATAGAAACATGGATGTTTATTGCATATATTGATGAGGACCATTGTTGCTGTTGGCAAAAAAGGAAGGGGAAAAAAACAGAGAGCCATTGCTAGTTTGCTAATTTTTAAATACTTAATATTCCTTCCTGGTCACAATTATAAGGCAACATTTGAGAGTTGGTTTTCTTTCTTAATTATAGGACAACATTCTAACTTTTGTTAATTTCTTCCTAAAATACCCCTATTTTATTATCTCAAGTGTGTTTGGTTTTTGGTGATTATATGTACGTGGTTGTGTAGACTAGGCATGTCCATGGACCAGACTAGACCGGGTTAGGGGTCAGCCCGGGGTCTAGTCCAGGGGGGACCTCGGGCTGGAATATCCAGATCGAGGTCTGGTCTAGTCCAGCCCGACCGGTCCGGGGACCGCCGGACTACCAGGACTAGTTTTTTTTTAAAAAAAAAAAAAAAAATTTTGCCACTTCTAGAACAATAATTAAATCAATGAATCACCTGTGGGACAATAAATAAACATGCAAACATCTTAAATCCAATTCTAAACCCATAATAATCTCTAACAACATGTCATTGAAGAAGAATACAATATAAAATAGGGGTAGTGGTTTTTTTTAAAAAAAAAAAAATTAAAAACACTTTCGGGCAGGCCCAGGACCGGTCCCATATGATCTCAATCCACGACCGAAGTCCTGTCCACCGACTGACCAAACCAGATTGGTCTGGGTGAACGGTCTCGGGCCAGCGTTTTTTCCATCCGGACCGGACCGGGTCGGGCTACCTGGACTACAGGGTTTTTTGGACATCCCTAGTGTAGACTGTTCCCATTATCGAAACTTTTAAATTGTTAGATTTTAATTTATTTATCGATCAATTATTTGCCAATACATATATATATATATATATAGACACACACATATATAGACACACACGTATATATATATATATATATATATCTCGTGTGTGTATATATGTGTGTCTATATACAAATATACATACATATATACACAGACACGTATAGATAGACACTCGCACACACACGCACACACATATCTGTGAGTGTGTGTGTGTATCTCTGTATATATGTGTGTGTATACATATATCTATATCTGTGTGTGTATATGTGTCTGTGTCTTGTCAATATATGTGTGTGTGTATACATATATAAACACACACACATATATATACATATACTTATATGTGTGTGTGTATCTATATATATATTTTGTGTGTATGTGTGTTCATATATATGTGTGTAGATATATGTATGTATGTGTGTGTATCTATATGTATACATATATACACACATATATGTATATATATCAATACCATTATTTCAATTAAAAAACGTGTGGAAAAGAAAATTCTAAGTCTGAGAGGTATGTGGTAGGGGTTGTTAATTCACTTTTATTTATGTCATTTTAAATTTATATAAGGGCATTTTAGGAAAATGAGTAAAATTATATTAACTAATTTAACTTCTTTCCTTAATTTCTCCAAAATCGGTTAAATATGTTTTATAATTAAACCAGAGAAAGTATATTAAGATACATGGAATTTGGATCTCTCACATTTAGGAGTCTGACTCTTGTGACCATTTATATTATAATTATTTTTTCTTAAAAAAAAAATTAGTGGGTAGAAGGTTATATTATTATTTTTTTTTTGTAAAAACAATATTCTCTCTCAACCAGGAAGGCTCATATTGATAAAGAACTCTCAGTCATCCTTGTTGGTGTATCATTTTTAATGCACAAGATTCTCTAGCACGCTTTGTCATACCATTACAATGAAAATGACAAATTTTTTCTAGAAATGGTTAGATACTTCAAAAAAGGCTCATCTGATCAAATGGGACAAATTAAGTCTGGCAAAAGCTAGCGGTGGACTAGAAGCCTTTAATTATGCTTTATTAGCTAAAACACTTATATGGCGAGTTGTGTCTAAAAAATCTTCCTTAGTTAAGTGTGATGCTAAAGACACTACAAAAAAAATCAGTTTTTACGACGGAAAAATCCATCACAAAAACCAATTTTCCGTCGCAAATATTATTTTATTTAAAAAAATTAATTTCTTTTTTAAATTACATAAAACAAAGTCTATATACTGCTATATATATGAAATACTTCACAAACCATGTAAAAAGCAATAATCATTTTAGTATATATCATTCAGTTCCGATTAAAAATGAAATTTGCAAATTTATAAAAGAATTTGAAAACTCAAATAGATATGAATCAACAATATGACTTTTTTATTTTAAAATGAAAAGTTACGCAATTAAACATACAACAGCAAAGAAGATATGACTCTTTGTTTATCAATATATACTAATTAACCTCGTTCTCCAGTCTATATACAAGGTCAGCAAGAAATTAATACAAAATATTAATATCAAGATTTGTAGCAGATCTAACTGGTTAATTAGCGTACTCATTGATTTATTGTTGTGAACAAGATGCACTCAGGACATGAAATTGTCTCTCCTATGCTAAAAAATTGACTTCTTATTGTTTTAATCTGAAAATTTTAGTTAGGCCGGGATTATCAATGTGTGTGTGTGTGCTTGTATATATATATACATACATATATATATATATATATATATATATATATATATTGACATGAGTATATAGATACAAAAATTCGAATGATGTTTAGAAAATCTTTAGGACCTGACATACGCTAATACTAGTGATAATATATAGGTGAATTTCCTGTACAACTATACAAATCATTATTTCAGAGGAAGATATTAAGAACACTTATAATCCTCTACCAATATAGATTCAGACAGAGGAGAAACTAAAACAAAAAAAAAAGATCTAAATTCATGTAATTTATAATCTTCTACCAATATAGATCTTTGGATTATGGAAGAAAGCAAATCTATATACAGATATTTCCAAATAGTAAAAAAAAAAACTTCAAACAAACCTGGAAAATGACAGCGGCGGTGACCGGAAGGAGGAGCGGCGGCGGCGACCGGAACGACGAACGGCGGTGGCTAGAAGGGAGAGGAGGAGCGACGAGGTGGGAGAAGAAGGAGGATTTTGAATGTGAGAGACGGAGGAAATGTCCCAAAATTGGGACTTAAAGAGATTTTGCGACGAAAATCAAGTTCCGTCGCAAAAAGCAAATTTTTTTGCTACGGAACCTCAATTCCGTCGCAAAAAGGAGGGACACCGGCCGCCAATTCCGTCCCAAAAAAATTGCTTTTTGCGACGGAACCTCATTTCCGTCACACAAAAAATTGCTTTTTGTGATAGAACCTCATTTTCGTCGCAAAAAAATTGCTTTTTGTGACGGAACCTCAGATTACGTGGCAAAAAAAAAAAAATGATGCCTTTTTGCAACGGAATAGTCTTCAGTTCAAAAGGCGTCAATTTTGACGCCTTTTTGCGACGGAAAAATAATTCCATCTCAAGGGGGTGCTTTTTCCCACCACAAAATCATATTTTTTTTTAGTTTTACGACGGAATTTAAAATCCGTCGCAATTTGTTTGCGACGGAATTTAAAATCCCGACGCATTTATTTTTCCGTCACAAAATTGTGATGTAATTCGTTTTCCGTCACAAAATTTTGCGACGGATTTGTTTTTCCGTCGCAAATTGGGGGCTTTTTCCCGCTAGAAAATCAATTTTTTTTGGAGTTTTACGACGGAATTTAAAATCCGTCGCAATTTGTGAAGGAATTTGTTTTCGGATTTGTTTTTCCGTCGCAAATTACAACAAATTTTAAATTCCATCGCAAAATTTTGCGACGGAAAAGCAAATCCGTCGCAAATTCCGTTGCTATTTTGACATTTTCTAGTAGTGAGAAATATTTAGATCCTGAATAAAATTATGTATTTAAACCTCTTTACAATAGTTCAACTCTGTGGAGGCATATACTTAAGTCAAGTGATATGGTAACTGATTATCTATCCTGGCGGGTAGGTGATAGTTCTTCCATTCTTTTAAATAGTTGGCTTTGGTGGCCTATGCAACAATTTGGTTTGGCATACCTTGACTTAAAGGTGCCAAACCTTATACCGCGCTCTCAAGGAAATTGGAATTTTCAATTATTATCCTCATTCTACCCCATTCAAGTGATTCAGGTTGCAAGATATAATGCCCTCAAAATTAACTTAGCATAATAACTAATTAAGGGTTCATTAACAACTAAGTAATCCCTATCGTTTACCAAAATATACAAAAGTAAATCAGAGTATGCAGAATGAGCTCTAACGTGGCAATATACAATCATCCAACGTATACCAAAAGATGGAAGCACTACTTTCGGAAGAAGTAGCTTAAGCTTAAAGTCTTCCCGAGGACCCGGACGGAACTATCACCTGGAAAAATGTGGTAACCATCAATCCATCTCATTATGAATACTAATATGTGCTAGTGAGGTGCCATGGGGAACAATTTTATACAACAAAGTATTTAAAAATAATAATATATAAAAATTGCCAATATCCACATCACAAAATTTCATATCAGAAATTATGTATCACAGTTTCCATTAACACAGTTCCCAAGATACCTCCCACCAATCCAACCGAACCGCCTTATTTCCTCCGACTAGACCCATGGGCTAAGTTACATCCATGTTCTTGGTTACTTAAAAGCTCACCGGTCATGTGATGAGGACCGCCAAAATCCTCGAGCACATGTCCCCGGACCATGGGCCTTTTCCCCTCATTGAACATTTGGGGTGTCGTATGCCCTCATTAAACAAGTGGGCCGGTCCCTCATTGAACAAAGGGACAATATAAAGCCAACCATCATGCATCAATGGAGGCCTCACCACGTGGTGGAATATACATTTCCTCCCAACTCAACCCTTCCCATAATTATCATAATAAATATCATTATATCATAACTCTCAATTCTTATACATAAATAAATAAATATGTATAAATTGATAATTTAAATCATAAGGTTCCGCAAGGCAATTTATATTAAAAATATTCATAGTGATTTCACAAAATACTCACAAACAACATATCAATATACATAACAAGTGGAAAGTGGTTACCTCTCATCGAAGCTAATTATTATTACACTCGCTCCTAATCCAAGAGCTCAAACACACGCCAAAAAGTCAATCTACCACAACCAATTTACTAATCATTAATAGCTCTTCTAAAAATCTACATAAAATTATAACTTATAATTCTATAAAATTAAAATACACAAATTTTAATAATAATATATTTGGAACTATGACGGACTAAAAAATCAATGAGGCCATTGAAACTATTAACTCCTTTTCTATTTATTATCTATTAATAGTTCCCTTTTCTATTTATTATTTAATAATGTCCTTTATTATTTATTCCCTTTCTTAGTATTAAAATAGAATTATTATTATTTTACTATTTTTCTATAATTATTTTAAACTCACAGAGGCTACCCTAATACTTTAAATTAGGAGTTTATAAGTACCAACCATCATATAAATTATGCTTTAATGTTTCTCATGATCTTCCCAAATGCACATGAATTAGCATATCATATATATATATAACAAGTTTTTTTTTTTCCTTTTTATTTCCAAGTGCATTGATTTATATATATCAACAGAGCTTTGTTTATTATTTCCCAATGAAAAGAAATAGGTTAACTAATTCACATGTGGTGGGACCAACCATTGACTTTTGGTGGTAACCTTTTTTTTTCACTTTAATTACACGTAGCACTGCTGCATGTGATATGTATATAGCCAATATATTCATTATGCCTAGTTTTACTTCCACATCTCTCTGCTAATACCTCCTCTGTTTTAGTTTCTATAAACAGAGGACTCACAAGTAAGACTTACTTCAAGCTATGCCATGTTTCTTCCTCACTTCAAGCTATGCCAAGTTTCTTCCTCACTTATATATATATATATATATATATAGCTTTTATATGTGCAGTGATAATTTCAGCATGCATTATATTATATTTTAAAGCCAGAAGCTAATATGTGTAGCGTTTATATGCATACATACATGATAACAATAACTATATCAGCCTTTTTTTTTTCTTTCTCTCATTCTTATGAAACAAACTTATATTCTTTTCTTAGACATTGTTACAGCTATATATACATATATACAAGTAGTAAACTTTCTCATATTCTTCCCAGAGGCACCAATAGCCACTTTGTTTTGTTTTGTTTTTGTTTTTGTTTTTCTTATAAACAGTAACCCCCACAAACCTTATATATATAGATATGTACCTCATATGACAGTGACTTTCTGGAATATATATATACAGCCCAGTTTTATATTTCTTTCCCACAGCAGACCCACGCATACATACACACACACACACTAACACCCAAATGTCAAACATATGTAAACCACCCCTGTTTTAAGGCTTACAAAACAGAGAACTCATGGTGCTAAATTACCTACATCCTACCACTAAGAAAACTTGCGTTGGAACAAGGAGGAAAATAAGCTTAAAACTCACCTTTGTTTCCTGGATTAAAACAGAGCAAGAACAATGGATGAAACCTCTCTCTCTTTCTCTCGGATTCCTTCACTCTTGTGCTTACTCTCGCTCTCGGCTTCAGTTGGGCTGAAGGAAGTGGACGAACGAGAAGCTAGCACCACGTTTTAAATAGACATTCATGGTCCAGTCCAAGATGAAGGGGAACAGCGGTCTAAAGAGGAAGATGATGGACCATGGGTTATTGTTGCGTGTCTCGAGAAGCATGGCACACTGGTCGCGTGAATAGTCGAAGCTGAGATACGCCGTAATGATCTAATCACTTTTCCTAATTTCCCTGTTGCTTTTTTGTAACTGGCGCTGGTGTATATATATATTCTCCACTGCTACTGCAAATTTTTTTTTGTAAGGTGTTATCTTATATTTATTCATTATCTCATGAGTTGGGTCGAAATGCTATGGGCCAATAGGTATTGTTAGGTAAAGGAGGGAGTATTTGGCGTTTTGGTACATCTGGAATTGAAAGGAGTAATGGATTGGTAATTTTAAAAATGAATAATTAAATGAGTGGAGATAATGGGCTTTATATTGGACTTAGGAACATATATAGGTTCTATTTTTTTAAAAAAAAAAATTATCCATAGTAATATTTTCAAAAAAAAAATTTATTTCTAAATATTACAAGGATAACAATTCCCTATTAATTTAATTTAATCATTTGGCCAAATTCCACCATTTAATTCTCATATATTATTTCTAAAACTTTTAGGAATAATTTATTCCTTATTTGAATCATTCTTTTCCCAAATTAAATTAAGGGAAAAATAAGCTTAAATTTTCAATAATTATTCTCATAATTATTTTAAGCCCAAAATTTCATAATTAATTTCCCTATATTATTCAAATTTCAAATCCCAAAATTTGGGATATTACACAAGACATCCGATTCCTCTATCCCGATCCCTTGATATCGTTAGGTGTGCAGGCAATAATTCTGGAAGAAATACTGTCAGAGATGGTTAAAAAATGCTTCATTGCACCCGTGGGCAATCCAATCCTGCTGAAAATGAGGTATGTCACTTGATTTGGAAATCCTTATTGCCTCCTAGAATTAAGTTGCCTCTTTGGAAGATTGTCCGACACATTTTGCCAACTACTCTTGTGCTTAGCAATAGACAAATGTCTGAATTTGGGGTATGTTATTTTTGTAATGGGTTAAGGTACAAAAATACACATATGATTTTCTAAAAGTGCACCAAACACTAAGTGTTTTTTTGGGGTATGGTTACAAAAGTGGAGCAAAAATACCCATTGACCGTTATTTTGACTTTTTTGTATTTTTTAAGGTTGACATGGACTATAACTTAGCTAAATTTCATTCCAGTTGACAGTGGAGATTTGAAGAAAATTACAAAAAAAAAGGGTCTAGATGGTTTTGAAAATTGCGTAAAGGCAAAGAATGGTAGCGAAGAGGCGAGATGGTCGACCTAATGGGTAAAATTGGGATTGGGAGAGAGAAGGGCTGAATTATAATTTTCAAAATATCTTTTCCATTTTTTGTAATTTTCTCCAGTTTTTTACTACCAGCTGGGATGAAATTTAGTTGAGTCATCTTCCATTTCAACATTAAAAATACAAAAAGTCAAACTAGCAATCAACTAACGGTCAATAAGTATTTTTGCTCTACTTTTGTAACTACACAATCACTTTTGCACCCCAAAAAAAGCACATGGTGTTAGATATACTTTTTGAAAAATCACATGTGTATTTTTACATCTTAACCCTTTTTGTAACCGTAGTTGTGAATCCTTATAACATTTGTTCTTGTATTGCCCTTTCTCCAGAGGATGTTGGTTTGATACCATTGGCGGTCTAGAACTGACGCTAATCATGACAGATCATTGCAATAGTGAATAGTTATGGACTTATGGTTGTTAAATCCAAAGTTTCTAACAATTTCTTGACATGTTTACTATTTCAATTATTAGAATCTTTGTGGTTTGTAAGGAATCAAGTTTTATATATGTGTATGAGAATTATGAGAATCATGGTTTGTGAAAACGGCCGAGCCCGTTTAAGCTCCGCCCTTTAAGGGCTGGGCCTAAAAAATGGAGGAGAGAGGTGAAGTTTGGCCTTGTAGGGCCGGCCCTGCAAGGCCAAGGGCTTTTACATGCCGGCCCTATAGGGCTAAGGGCCGTCCCGAAGTCGGGTGGGGACCGGGGAGTGGGCGAGTGGATAGTGGGAAGGTAACTAGGAACCCTAAAGACAAAAATCAATCTACAATCCTCCATTCCTCATCAAAGATCTCACACTCACCACAATACCCAAACCGCGGCGCAGCTCCACTCGACCACACCTCTAGTCCTCCTCGATCTCAAACCTCAACTCGTCATACTCACTCCGCTGATCCACTCCACTCCTCGATCTCAAGTCTCAACTTTCAAGTTCTCAAGGTCAATCGTGCCCGGCTCAAGATCTCGAGTCTCAAACCGTCCACCATCCACCGTCGCGTCACTCAATCTCAAGTTCTCAACTCTCCTCAAATCTCGATCTCAACTCTCAACTCTCTATCTCGATCTCTCACTCACTATCACCCACTCCGGCCACTCGAAATCTACCCGAGTCTCCGCCATTACCCAAGGTGCCGAGGATCACTTCCCTTTGGCCTTTCGATCTACTCCAACCGCAAATCCCAATTGGTCTCCCAACAATACTCCAACGGTCAATCCGGTTCTAGTTTGATTTCAAAAGGCTCTCGCTTGATTGAGGTGTAGGAGTATTCTATTTTTATCATTTTACCGCTCTCCCGCTTAAAAAAAATAATAATTAATTTTTATTTATTTATAAAAGACAATCTAATTTGAATATCGGCGAATATGTCACAAGTATTGAAGTATATGGTTATTTTACTAATCTAAAGTATTGAAATGATATATAGTATGTGAAATTTAGGTTGATGTGATGAGAAATTAATTATTTTTCAATTTTTTTATATCTCACCTTTGACCGCTTGTTTGTTGGATGATTGTGTTTTTTGGATATAAATGTTGACAAAATTTATTTGATAAATTAGATATTTAATTGTTGTAACCCTAATTATATTTCTTTGAAAAACATGGAGGAAAAAAATAGTTAAAATTTGGAATAGTTAGCCACCGGTCCGGGTTTCAGAACCTTGATGAAAATCTCTCCACAGCAAGTCCTCAGAATGGCCCAATCTAGAACAACAACTGCTACATCTCTTTTATTGCATCAACAAGATCGCGTGGTAGAAAGAAAGCTCATACAAGAGGGATGAATACATCATTTTCGGTGGAGTTATTCTGCTCAGCGGAATGTCACCTTCATTCCTTCAATATCCACAAATCAAGGGAGGGACAGAGAACAATACATATTTGTATCTTTTAACTCGCAGTAAGCTCCCTGAGTGGTTGCTTGTTCCTAAAATCAAACTTGGAGTACTCCATTTGCAGTTACTGGCACTACAGGATGCTATGACTTTCATCTTCAGACAACAGCAAATAGAACATCCACATACATTTCCTATCCATTGCAAGTACTTATCAAACAATCCTATATATAAATCATTAATAAGACCAAGAATGTCTTTTGGGACCTATCATACCTTCTAAAGGATGTATGTATCTTACTCAAAATACTTTGTAGCTTATACTTTTTCATCATGAATGCAATTACATTTCAACGGGGGGAAAAAAAATCACATTTGATTTTATACGACGTTAACTAAATAGCTGAATTAGCAGTGTACAACATGGTAATCCTCATGCATGGAATTGAAACAAACATCATGTACAGGCTAGAAGCAGGATGTTACTCGCATGGGAAAAATATTTAAATTAATCATTGGTTATTTGTATGTGTCTTCATGAAACAACATGCGATTATATAACTTTTGTAGTTGGAAAGGTATATATATTGTTTAAAGAAACAATAGTTGCTTCATTGTCGTCAATGAATACACTTCATTATTGTTTTTGCCTTTGAGTGCGCAAAAAAAAAAAAAAAGAGTTAAATTAAAACTTTGTAAGAATTACTATTATATCTTGTTCAGTTAAATTAAAACTTTATAAGAATTATATCTTGTTCATGCTGAAATATTTTGCTTCATTTAAAAAACAACCTTTCTAGCTCGAAACATATTTTGAAGAACTAGTATTAAGACTTGTTTGAGACAGCGTTGGCGAGCATAAAAAACTTCAATTGGGGTAGAAAAACTAGTTGAATGAAAAAAAACAAAATATGTTTAGTATGGATTTTGAGGCAACAATTTCTTCGCTACTTTAATTTAAAGTTTAAAAAACCTTTCTAGCTTCTAAGTTTTGTTTTTGGACCTTTCTTCATCTTACGGCATTTTGAAATTAATTTTTCAAAACATCATTCCAATAAAGTTTATATCAAACTGACTTTTTGGTAAAGTACTATCTAAATATAAATTACATTACCCTACTTAACTTTTACCTCAGCTTCAACTTATTAAAATCAATTGAGATAAAAGCCACTTTAACCAACGCCAATTTAAATAAGCTCAAACCATTCACATTAGCACGACCTTTGCATTTTTGTGTTGCCAGTCTCTCTCATAATTCATGAACATGCATCAGTGATGAAGTTTCCTTGGTGCTGGACTTGAAAGGACAATAAGATGGTTTGCAATGAGAATATATACACTTGTGTTAAAACCAAAAAACATAAGAAGTTTCCTCAATATTATTACCCCTTTCCTAAGGCAAAAGTGCTTATCCATCATTTCAAATTGTTCAAGTAAATCCTTTCAGTCGTCTAACACTTATTGTTAATCTGAAATGATAATTTTTTATAAACATTATTATTTTTAAATATTAAAGTTCATATATTAGCATTTATAAATGTTTTGTTGTTTTTTAAAATTGCAATGGGAACATTATTATTTGTGAATAAAATCAACTGTGTTAAAATTAGAGATTAAAACATTTTATAAATTAAGGGACTGAAATGAAAATTTGTGATAATTTAAAGGATCAAAATCAAAAGTGCATTTTTCCAAAATGAAAATTTTTGACAATTTAAAGGATCAACAGTGCATTTTGCCAAATTCAAATAGGTCATGAGAATTAAAATTAAAATTTTATTATTATTTTCTTACTTTTATGCCTTAATATGGGGAAAAAAAAACTAGTGTTTACAGACGATGCTAGATTTAAATTGGAGCCACTTTATTTGTTGGAAATATTTTGGGCAGGAAAAAAATCCTCTGCAGAGAGAATATTTTGATCTTATTTATTAGTTAAGTTATAAAACTTTTCACATGAGTATTCAATTTTATCTTTTATTTGTTATTATTTTGACTTTATTTCCATGAGGTAAAATATTTATCAAATAAGCATAAAACTAGAAAATTGAATATAGAAGTAGAGTTAATAAAATTTAATACCATTTTAGTTTGTTTAAAATAAAGATGTTAGAAATAACTTACTCCCCCCGGTCCTAATTATAAGAGAAAATTACCAAAATTTGGGGAGATTAAGGAGAGAAGTTAAATTAGTTAATTATATATATTTTCCTAAAATACCCTTACCTAAAATTTAAAATTACATTAAGGAAACCCCTTACCTGAATACGAATCTATGTTTGACTGTAGGATTGAGGACGACAGCTCTGTTACAGGGGCAGATGATGGGAAGCAGTGAGGAGCGTGTGTGGGCTCCCCTGTTATAATCTTTTTTTCTCCCCACCGCTTATAATCCTTTTCAGTATATTATATGCTCAGTAGAATATATATATATACACACACATATATATATGTATATATATATTTTCGGTTTTCAATTTCATTTGCGTGATTGCCTCTCCACTTCATATAATTGTATCTCTTCTTCATTCATATAAATAATAATTATAATATTATTTAAAATTTAAAATTTAGAATATCTCACTTGATAAATTATGAGCGTGTTGTTAAATTAATTATTATGGAAGAAGTATTAATAGGGGTAATATGGGAAGAATATAACAAAAATTGTTCAAAATTATTTTATAAAAAAAAGTATAATTCAAGTGTATATGACATTAATGAGTTGCAAACATTATTTACTATATAAAATATATATAAGTATCTATGAAATTATTATTGTCTTTAATTATTATTAAGAAAGTATAGATAGGGGTATTATAGGAAAAATTTGACAAAAGTTAAAATTTGCTCTTATAATTATGACTAAAGCCAACTTTAAAATTTACTCCTATAATTAGGATCGAATGGAGTAATAAATATAAATAGAAAGTAAAATAAGGCATGAGTTTTGAGGAAAGCGAGAATATGGATAATATATCTATAAACTGCACATGGACCCACCCCTGGGTTCAGCGGTCCAGCCAACAATGTTGACCCGCTGAGAAGATTTCACTGTTCATGAACAATATACAAGCGTATAAATAATATAAATAAAGGGTTTAATGTTTCTGCAACTTACTATAGAAATATTTTTTCTGTACTACTCATATAAAAATGGGTGGTTCTCATTATAAATAGAAGAGAGAAAAAATATCAGTAGGATCCACCTACTTTTATATAAGTGCTGCAAAAAAAATATTTTTACAACAGCTACAGAAATATCAAACCCATAAATAAATGGGTTAAGGTCATGGGACGAAGAGCCAAACCGAACCGTCGGATTTAGATCGGAGATCATTGAACCGGCTACTCGTCCAGTCTGATTTACTTCCTGAAACGGAAAAAGTGAACCGTTGAAACTCGGATCCAACCCAGATTCCCTTGGGGTGTGATCTTTCATGGCTGTTTCTGGACGGTGATGACGTAAGAAAAAAGAAGAGGAGGGAAAGTATGAGCAGGGAAAAAACTGAACACTACAACTTAGACTAATCATGAGAAAGAGTGAGTGAGAGAGAAGATGTCTGCAAGACTAAGGTTAGTGACCAGTGTCTCGAACTTCGGTTAAAATATAAAAATATATATGTGTTTTTAAAAAAATTGGCCTAACACAAAATGTTTTTTTTTTTGAATTTTTAAGGGTTTAGGTGGAAAAATGCATATGAGATTTTTCCACAAGTGTACCGGCATAGATACTTTTAAGGGGAAAAAAAAAACCATGAACTTTTAAAGTAGGTGCAAAAATACTTATTGCCCATTAGTTAACCATTTGTTTGAATTTTTTGAATGCAAATAATGACATGGAAGATGACAAAGATGATTATTAGTTTCCACCTGATCCTTCTTCCTCTCTCTCTCTCTCTCAAAAGAAGTAATGTGGTGGAGATAAAGGGTTAGAATGAAATTAATTTCCCTTGCTCGCGGTCCACAAATTATTACTTTGAATTGGAGAAACACTAATATACTACAAGAATACCACGACATGTGAATTTTATCTAATAAAAATATGACAACTTGTATTATTTTAATCCTAGTTAGTTGATAACTCATATGAAAAAATTTAAATTTTATCTTGTTTTTAGAAAAAAAAAAAGCATCTTAATTAAAAAAACTAAAACAAAATTATCAACTGATATTTTTCTTAAAAGCAAAATAAAATTTATTTTCTTAAAAACTTTAAATTTTTTTAGATGAGTTGTCAACTAACTATTATTAAAATGATATGAGTTGTTATGTTTTCATTGATAAAGTTCAAATAACATGGTACTCCAAAAGTGTATAAATATTTCTCTCCAAGTTGTTTCTTAATAATCATTTAAGTCATCTTCAATATCGCCACTTTTAGTCAAAAAATTCAAACAAATAGTTAACTAATAGTCAAATTTGTACACCTATTTAAAAGTTTATAGTTACTTTTACCCTCTAAATTTTTTTTTTTTTGTGTTGGACGTACTTTTAAGAAAATCTTATGTGTATTTTTACACCTTAACCCCTTAAAAATTTTAAACAAACAACCAACTAACAGTCAATGTATATTTTTGCATCCATTTTAAAAGTTCATAACTATTTTTACCCTTAAACAAAATATTTGATGTTGGACGCACTTTTTTTTTAAAAAAAATTAAGTATCATTTTACACCTGAGCCCTAAATAAAATTACACCACTAAAAGCCAAACATAGTAACGGTTGAAATTGCGGGCCAAGAAAAACACATTGAAATTATGGTTGTGAAAATTAGTCCAAAAGGGCGGATCAGAAAAAGAAAAATCAAAATACAATGAACCAAACCCAGTGCCTGATTTGATTTGAATTAGGGCAAAGAACCAAAGAAGATGAAAAGTGTTCTAAAACCAATTAAATCAGTCAAGGAAGACAACAAGAAGATTTATCGATTTCAGCTGCATAGATTCTTTAACATTATTGAGCTCTCCGAACAATTAAATTTTTAAATGAATTGTTAACCTAGAAGTTCCATTTAACAATTGTACTACTCTCATTTATATAACTTCATATTCATTTTGTTTGATCAATCGTTGGTCTTCTTTATACGTTGAACAGTTTTCTATTATTTTCTTTTCAATTAAGCCAACCAACATGTGGTAAGAATCGGATGGCCGAACAATTAGAAGTTTCAAACTATCTAAGGTTTTTTTTTTTTTTTTTTTAAATAATTTCCAGCAACGTCACGATTTAAGATTATTAATTTATTACCATCATTACCGAATTAGGCTCAAATATGAGGAATAAAATTATTGTGCGATTGTGAGATTTTGTATGTCTCGTGCATATATAAAATTCATACAGCCATATCGTAAATATTTATTTTTAACAATTAAATGATAAGTTTTAGATATTGACAGTTAGAGTTGAGCAAAAAAAATATATTAAACAATCCTTAATATGAGATTTTGTAATAAATTTCCCTACAAATAAATATTTTATATTAAATATTAGACGCATTATTACATAATGGAAAGCGGTAATATCTCGTCTATTTTAATAACCAGCCCATTTCCATTTTTTTTCCCTGTTTCTTTTGGTGAGCATTACAAGAATTATTCGCTCGAAACGATTTTTTCTTGAAATATAATTAAGAGAAAATTGCATTGAGGTCCCAAATAAAAGATTATACTCATGGTTTCACAAACCGGATCATCCAGTTTAGACCGAAAACCAGCCAACCGGCCGCGAAACTGGTTCGATTTAGGGTAAAACCGGACTGACCCGGTGAACCCGGGGTAACCGGGACGGGTTACAAGGGTCACCGGGTCAGACCTTTTTTAAAAAAAAAAAAAAAATTATTTCTCCCTCAAATTTTTTTTTAAAGAATGCAATCTGATTCATATCAGATTTGAAACAAGTATGTGTGATTTCCGACTCTTCCCACTATCAAACTCAATTTCCTCAAACTTCTCAGTGCTCTCTGCTCCTCGACCGCCATTTTGTGGTTTCTCTGTTTTCGATTGGCTCTGCTTAGTAGATGTCAAATGTAGGCTGTAAAGAAAATGTTAAGAATATCTGAATATGTCACAAGTATTGGAGTATATGATTATTTTGTCATGATCCAAAGTATTGAAATGATATATAGTATGTTAAATTTAGGCTGGTGTGATGAGAAATTAATTATTTTTTAATTTTTTATACCTCACCGGTCTAGGCCCGAGTTGACTCCGGTCTGACCCACTAACCCTTAACCCAGTACTCCGACCGGTTTAGTGACCGGTCCGGGTTTCAGAACCTTGATTATACTACTCCAAAGTCCCTTAAAATCTCTATTTTACAGATAAGTCCTATGAGACATTAGTACAATGAAATTGAATTGTGAAAAGACCGGAATACCTTGATAAAACTTAAAAAAAGTCATGCAATTCAAAATCCATTCCATCTCCCCCCTAGCTTCTTCTTTTATGTGGCATAGCCCTATGTATTGGTTTGGATCCCAAGCAAGATGGAGAAATCTGACATTGCATGAAAATACCCTTTTTCATAAATAATAATTAACCATGATGATTTATCAAACATGATTAATAAGCGATAATAGGAAAACCTTTTCTTTCCAACAACTCACACATCAGAGTTCATGGTACAAATTCCACCCACAACCTCAGAATCCAGGGCACAACTTCCACTCACAGACCCAATTTATAAAAAATATATCACTCAGAGCACAATTAACAAATGATAGCAAATATAGCCCACAGGTTTTATAATACTAAACCCCACAACAAATGGGCTGCACAAAATAATTTTAATGCAAGATATGATTACAAATCCACCAAAATTATCAGAGTATATAAAATAAGGCCTCCAGCCCAACAATAGTTTAATAGTCACTTTGAAATAGTTATCCAAATATTAGATATGATATTTCTAAAAATATGAGGACCCTAAAATGACAATATAATAATCAAAACGACACTAATACCAAAAGAGGCCTACACATTTCAGAACTGCTATGCCTTTGACTACTTCCCTTGACCTCTAGTAAATTTAGACGTCTCGCCTAAAAAAATATTAATAATGACGAGATGAAACATAAAGTCCCCATAACCAAAATTAATTTATAAAATATGCAAGAAATGATTGCAAGCCAGAGAAGAAGATTTATTAACATGATAATAATATTTTCAATAATTAACTAATACATAATAATAAACAACAATTAGAACAATTAATACACAATAACCACAAAAGTTAGAATCATCCCACTCGTCCATCCTGCTCCTCCTTATTTCCTCTAGATGTGATACAACTTATCAATACTAATATACCTGACCAAAGTTAGCTAGTCACTTCAAAAATATTGTCCCTCCCATGCCACCACCAATATACCGTAATAGGGAGGTATCCGCCCAAAACACTTAACTCAAATTCGGGCCAAGACTGAGAGAGCCGATGAGCACAATTTCACCATCAATCTCTTTTACACAACCCAACATAACCCATAACAGAAAAATAACATGTCGATATAATTTTCATAAACATCTTACAAAATTATTAATCCATATACAACATCGAATAACAAACATCATAACAAGAACATCTTACAAAATTATTATTCTATATACAACATCTCATAACAAACATCATAACAATCACAACAATAACAATTGCAATAATAATATTCACTTATATATATGTATATATAAGTTGGAAAATACACTGCTTCATTGAAATAATTTATATTCATACATACACATAATCTTTCAAAACACATATAAGTAATACATATAAAAATAAGGTTTGGAAAACATCTTACAATCCAAAATAGGCATATAAAATTAATAAACTTTGGTTACTTCAACTCAAGTTCAACCTCAACTAGAGGGACAAAGTACGACAATCACCTGGTCATAAGAAAACTCTACAATATTATAAATGTAGACACCAATAAACCACAAATATTCAAATAATTAAGTTATACAATTTAATTGCTAAAAAACAAATTTCCTCTACGCCTATTGTCCCCAAATCTTAAACCAAATAAATCTCTTTTCTAACTTATATGAATATAATCAGAAATATTAAACAATTCTTTAAGCCCCCACATAATCAAAATCATTACTTATAATTTTATATAATTCAAAATATATAAATTCTAATAATAAAAAATGAAAGTGGCAACTTGGGGTTTAAATTTTGAAAATGACCGATTAAAACTTCCATAATACCTCCATTACCCCAAAAAAATTATTTTCATTGTATTTAATCGGTAAAACATCGTATATGACATAAGTCCTAAACTTTTTAAATAAAAAATTAATTTTAAATTCATACAAAGAACCAAATAAAAATCTAAACGGATTAAAATTACTTATCAATCATCTTCTACATATATATAGTCTTCTCTCTCTCTCTCTCTCTCTCTCAATATTTATATATATAAAGTCTTCTATTGTCAAAACTCAAAATTTTTCTAAAATCCTAACTCCACAATGTTCACAATTAGTGCCATATTACTCTCATTAAAAAGGAAAAAAATGTATAGAATAACTTTATAAAGAAAATTTGTTGACAAGAAATTAGCTTAGTTACCTAAATAATATTATATTAAGAACCCAAAGCTTGAAAACATGGAAAGCGGCTACGGTCCTCTGCCTTTTTAACGTTTATCGGTCCACTTCGGCTTATACGTCGACGGATAAGCCGAAGTGGACGTGATGGTCCCTTTTTCTTACAAAAAAAAAAAAGGCGGAAAAAGACCATGGTGTCCACTTCAACTTATACGTTGACGTATAAGCCGTGGACACTAAAGCAGAGGACCGTAACCGCTTCCGAAAACATGAAAGAACACTGCCGCTGCAACTCTAAGCCTTCCTGCCTTCACGTAGCAGACGAGCAAATTGGTTGGGGTGGAGTATTTAAACACCCCCCACATGCTGTTACGGGCCACGCCCCTACCTCCCACTAAACATATAGGAATCGCCAAAAAAATATGATAGTTGATGGTGCCACTGGGTTTTGTCCATTTCCTCCATAAATATTGAAAATAGTGAAGGAGACACCATATCTGAGCGGCGCACTTTGATATATAAAAAGAAACTACAACATGGCGATGTTTGTCAGCTGGAACATGGGGACACCTTATTGAAGGCCATGTGTACACAACCCAAATTAAAAGGAGGAGGATGAAAATTTTCTAATTTTGGTTAGTTTCTTCCTAAATTACCTTAATTAATATTTTCTTAATAATAATTAAACATAATAATAATAATTTAATAATACACCTCTATATTCTACAAAATAAGTAATGCTTACAATTCATTAATTCCACACATATCTCAATTCTATTTTTTTTTAATAAAATAATTTTAAGCAGTTTTTGTTATATTTAATAATGGCAACACTTTTAAATTACACTTCCAACATCTAAAGTAGACCAGAAGTTGTTAAGGGGATCAAAGACGCCAAATTGTGTGTGAGAGCTCGTAGAGAAGTCATATGTAAGGTAGGAGAGGTCCCATACAAAGAACAAAGAATAATAATAGTAACTGGATGTTTTAAAATTTAAGCAAGGGCACTTTGGAAAAATAAATATAATTAACTAATTAACATATAGCAATTCATATTTCATTTTCTAAAAATATCTAATTTGGGATTTTACAATTTTCAGGTTCTTTTTCTGTCATTTTTCCATATATATATATATATATATAAAAGAAACCTCAAGTTGATATTCCATTTAATCTTTAATATATGATATATTTATTTAATTTGATTAGATTAAGGAAGTTGGCTAATTAATTTAGTTAATATGATACAAATTTTTTAAAATCCCTAGTCATCATCCTTATTTTCTTAATTCCTTTTCCTTTTTAATTATTATTGAGAGATAAAGGTTAAATTAGGAAAATATTAATAAATATAAAAAACAATAGGATTACATCAAACTACCCAAATATATAAACTAGTATGAAACGGAGGGAGTATTCAAAGCCGTTTCTCTTCTTTCTGCTGTGAAATGAAAGCAAAAGACCAAAAAATATTGATTTTATATTAGAAAAGCGATTTCCTTGCAATCCACGTTATGCTTGCCAAACCTCATTCACGTACAGTGTTGGTCATACTTAGCACATTTCCCATGAATTTCTAATTGAAATAATAAATATTTAGAAAAATTAATCTCTATTTAACAAATTAATTGGAGAATGAGATGAGAAGCATTTAGGTCCTTGAGTGTCCATAAGTACAAGGAAGAAGTAAGGTTCTTAAACCCGGACCGTCACCGAACCGGTCAGGGTCTGTGTTTAAGGGTCGGTCAAGAGGGGCCACTGAGTCAAACTAGGACTAAACCGGTAAGATTTTTTTTTTTTTAACCTCACATCCTTTATTTTTTATGATTATTTTTTTTTAATTTAAAAAAATGGCACCTCCTCCCTCTGACAACCAGTGCGCCAGATCTCAATTAATAAACAAGCATGACGTGAGCCATCAGTGATTCCACCTAATATCCAGTGGGTTTTTTGCTTTTTTTTTTTTTTTTTTTTTTCTCATCAATGTCTTCAATCGGTTTTTCCATGGATGAGATATTGCCACATACGAAGTTTTCCAACACCCATATGTGCTTCTTGATCCCAAAAAAAAAAAAAAAAAAAAAAAAAAAGCATTGTCTCCTGGGATATCCCGCCGCATAGTGCCAGACTCTTTCAAGTTTCAATATTTGTTCTCAGTCGGTATATGAAGTGCAAGAGTCCCATCTCTCTCCCACACGAACATCGACACACCTTTAGATCTATCTCTTCCACCATCTTCACCACTTCAAAGCTCTCTCTTTCCCCTGCTTGGCTCCTTCTCGTTCTCCTTCCCTCCATAGATGTCCCATTTGTTGCTCCTCCTTTAGCCTCCACTCACTCTTTTCTCACCGTTGAAAGGTATGAAGCTCGCCGTCAAGATCGCCAACACTCTCTCCTCCTCCTCTTGTTTAGCTGATTTTTTTTTTTAGAAAAATCTTTTTGACTCGGCCAACTCGCGACTTCGGTTTTGCCCCTAACTAGGACCGGTTTGCCGATTTCCGGTCCAAACTGGCCGGTCCGATCCGGGTTTCAAAACCATGGGAAGAAGAGAATTTTTGTATGAATCAAGTTTGTCACTTCATTTATAGTCTAATCAATTAAAATATAAAAACCCATTATCTAATTTGGCACCTCCAAAATAAGAACTAGCACATTGATAAAATTAAAAGATTTCACAAGATTTATTTTTTTTTAAAAAAAAAATTAAAAATGTGAATTAAGCTACCAATTAGGATAACTATTAGTTAAATTATTGTATTTTAACTTATTAAATCACAAATGATGTAGCAAATGAGGTTCATACAATTGGAGGATGGAAGTACCAAATTACCCTTTAAACAATTGGAAAAAAAAAAAAAAATCGAATCCCCTTCCGGTCAAAAGCAATCAAACGCCCTTCTACCCGCAGCTATGGCGTCCACAAATGAAACAAAAAGCACAATTTTATATAAAAATTGAGACCCAAAAATTAGAGAAGAACAGTAATGGTTTCCCCTCCCCCTTCTTCATTCCCGATCTTCTTTTTTCACCGACGGCAATGATGCTTCCATTGACGACGACGAGCATAGATGATAGCCACAATGGGTCTCATGCTCTTTATCTTCTTCGAAGTAGCTAAGGCTAATGACGTCAATCTTACTAACGTTTCGTATTCAATGGTTCATGGTGGGTGATAGTCTGATACATCAAGAAGAAGGAGGTGGTTTGTGGCCCGCTCATCTTTTTTATTTTCTCAATTTTCTCTCATTTTTAATTATTAAAAGTTAAATTAAAAAAAATATTGATAAATATAAAATAACATATATTATATTTAGGATTTTATTCAAAGCTGTTTCTCTTATTTCTGCAATAAGTGAAATAAAAGTAAAAGACCAAAAAATATTTATTTATATTAGAAAGCGATTTCCTTGCAATACACGTTGTGCTTGCCAAACCTCATTTACGTACAATCTGGGTCATACTTAGTGCATTTCCCATGAATTTCTGATTGATATAATAAATATTAGGGAAAACTGGGAATAAATCTCTGACAAATTAATTGGGCAATGAGACCAGAAGCATTTAAGTCCTCGAGTGTCCCATAAGTGTGAGGAAGAAGAGAAGTTCTTATATGAAATCTAGCGTTGCCCTGAGTCACTAACAAGGGACCCGCAAAAAAAAAAAAGAAAAAAGAAAGAAGTAACGTGGGTTGGGGTAAAATTATCCTTCTCAGTTATATATATTTTAGCACCTATAAAAACTTAATAGTGTCATATGCCTCTCTAACATAAAACTTTATTGTTAAAACTTGCACCTTCACCAATGTATCTAAATAGTTCCTGTAGACTTCGGGTTATATGTTTCAAGGTAAAAAGGGGGAAAAACTTGGATCCTGGGGTCCTCTGCCATTTACCGTCCTCTTCGCTAATGCTGCGTCGTTTTGACGCCAAACAACACATGCTCTCTCTTTTCTTTTCTTTTTTTTTTAAAAAAATAATTTCTAGGGTACTAAAAAAGATACTTCAGGATATTGACGGGTATTGAAAAAAATACTGATGGATACTTCATGATCTTGAAAAATTATTTTAGGATGTTGAAAAAATATTTCGCAGGTACTCATTGGTATTAAAAAGATATTTTAGGACACTGACTGGGGATACTGACTGATATTAAAAAATACTTCATGATCTTGAAAAATTATCCTAATATATATATTTTCCAAGATCATAAAGTACCCATTAGTATTTTTTAAATATCCGTCAGTATCCTGAAGTATCTTTTTTAATACCCTACAAATTATTAAAAACAGAAAAAGAAAGAGGGAGCATGTGTTGTTTGGCGTCAAAATGACGCAAAGATCAATGAAGAGGATAGCAGAGGATGGTAATCGCGTAGACCCCAACCGGATCCGAAAAACTTGGGGTACATGAAGGTAACAACGTCTAAGTTCAAAAGTTTTAGTTGTGCAAATTTCCTTAATTACAGAATAGATAAATTTTAAAAATAATTATTTGCATGAATTTAAAATTTTAGGGGATCGCTTATCTTTTTTTTTTTTTTTTTTTTTTTTTTTTTTTTTTTTTTGTGCCAAGGTTCCTTTTCATGTTTTAGAGAAAATTCTAGAAAAATACAGTTTAAAATGAAAAAAATAAAAAATAAATTGGTGTTGTGAATTTATCAAATCTCAAGTTGGTATTGAATTATGAATATGAGATTTCCAATTCTGATCAAATGATCAAATTTTCCTGAGTTAAATTGTGAAACATGAAAATGAAGTTATTATTGTAAAATCTAATGTTGTTAAAATAGATATATATGTTGTTATTGACTCCTGAAACTTGTACCCTTAAAATTATTCCTGGGTTTTGGGATATGAAGTTGTGAAACATGAAAATGATATCGTTAATGTAAAATCTGATGTTGTTAATATAGATACATATGTTGTTATTAACTCGTGAAACTTGTACCCTCAAAATTATCCTTGGTTTTTTTGGATATGGAGTTGTTAAATATGAAAGTAAAGTCGTTAATGTAAAATTTCATGTTGTTAATATAAATACAGATGTTGTTATTGACTCTTGAAACTTATTAAGGACAATTTGGTCATTTTGGTTAGAATTAGAAATCCTAGATTCCTACTTCATTTTGACTTGAGATTTGATAAATTCGCAATACCAATTTGCCTTTTCCTATTTTTAATTATATACTTCTGAAAATTTCCCCTATTTCCATATTACATAAATATATGGATAATTAAGCCCAATATGTTGATTGTATATTTTTTTAATGAAATTTATAATATATATGACAATGAACTCTATCAATGATGTCAAAGTTTTCAGGTTTACTTTTGAAGAAAATACTAAAAGTTCCTTTAAAGTTTTTGTTGAAGAAAAGTTTGTCAAACATCCAGTAAAAAAAAAAAGAAGTTCAAGCTTACCCAAATGATTGAGATACAACTGCATTTTGGACCATAAGTAAGAAAATGTTATATTCATTTGGGCCCAAGTTTTCTTGATGTGCGAGCATCTTATTGAAGTACAGGCCCAATAGTATATCTGAAATGGTTCTATAATTATTATTCATTAGGCCTTTTTATTTGGCCTCTTTAGTTGTATTAAAAAAAAGTTACAAAGATATTTATACATCAGTTCATTTTCGGGTTGGTAAATTCCGGTTAAGTGATGATGGGATAATCAGAGGCACTGATCGACATAATTAGCCAACCAAAAAAAAAATCAAAGAATTCAAACGTATAAGTAGAGCTGAGAAAGGAGCTCGTAGCCTGGTGAACCCGCATACACCTGCAAGAAATTGGCATGTTCTGAGCTCACCCAATAAGGGCCCATAATGGGGTGGGTTTAAACCCTCCCATTTAAAAATTAAACTATTGGGCTACGGGCAGCTCGATGGGGCACACTTTCGAGCTGCACGTACTTGCTTGTTTAGTTATATTATTTTTTTTAAAGGAAAAATGTGTGAATTTAGCAATTAAAAATTTCATCATATGCACCCATAAGAATGAACTACTTCGGTGTAAGTAGACATAAACAATTTATTTGGAAGTAAATATAGCAACATTGTTAAGGAGACTTAACTTTCGTTACTTTTTTTACTGTGGGTCCCACCAATGTTCTCCCTCTCTCTATCATTTTAATATTTTTTTAGATTAAAATGCAAATTTAGTAACGAACTATTTTCTTATGGGCATTCAACAAAATTAACAATTTTTGGGTGCAAAAGTATACATCAATTTTTTTGGGGTACCATATATAGCAACACCATTAACCCTGTTAACATCTGTTACTTTTTGCACTGTATGTCCTATAAGACTTCTCACTCCCTATTATTTTAATACTACCTCCAGTCCTAATTATAGGACAAAGTTTGTAGTGCAAATTACATTATAAACTTTGTTCTATAATTACGACATGATGAAGTGTATTTTAAAAATCAATCATAAAGAAAACTAACAGCTTGCTCCTTAGAAGAATGACCTGGGCTGCCACTATATTGCATTAGTTGTTGGTCCTAGTTTGATTGATAACTTTAGCGACAAGAGCGACATCAATTTTAGCACTGTTCCTTGGGAGCAATGGTTAATTTTAGGTTTGAGTTTTTAGGTGATTTCTTAAATGGTTGTTTATTGCATGACTCAATCTTCTATTGAAAAACTTTTTGAACTTGATCCTTTCATGGCTTGGAAAGCTTCACCTTATGGAAATTTTCTTACTCTTCTTTGCCTTATCAATATGACTATGGTGTTGAGTATATATATATGATCCATATTTAAATGTCTATAATCTTGGATGGTATGATCACTCAAATCTCGGATATGTCAATCAAACTGTATTTAGTCAAGAAGAGGATTCAAGATTATCAAGCAAGATGGATTTTTCAATAACATTTTCTATTGTTTCATCTTTTATTTTCAAAATAAAGTTTCTTATGTCTAGTTTAATTCTGGAAACTTTCATAATTTTTGGACACCATTTATTTGTCCAAAATTAAATCACAAGTCGACTGCCATCCAAATTCTCAAAATAGCAGGCGGTTTTGATAACTTGTATAATTTAACCTATTTGCTTTTAAAAATCATTTCAAACCTTTAACCCACACTATTTTTCGTTTGAATGGTAACCTTAAAATCATCACAATCCCATTGTTTCACCATGTTTGGGTCTGACTGAAAATTTATTAAAGAAAGAACCCAAGTGACTTTCCATCTCAAATTCACAAACCACTTTTGTTTAAGCTCTAACTTGACTTCTTGTTACTTTGGAAACCTCCTGATATAGATTGGATTAAGGTTAATGCTGATGGCGTGGTTTCAAGAACTCAGGATCGAGCTGGTTGTGGTGTTGTACTGCGGGATCATGAAGGTAGATGGGTCGCTGGGTTAGCTCATTATCTGGGTGTATGTAGTGTTTTCGAGGCTAAGGAATGGGCTGTTCTCAAGGGGCAGCGCGCGTGTGTGTGTGGTGGACCAAGGGTCACCTAAGTCCTCACCCCTCTACAAAAGTGGGTTGGCCCAAGGGCCCAATTAGTAGGAGCCAAGTTGGGGCTTATATACCCTCCAACTTCTCTCCAACTAAGCAATGTGGGACTATTCTCTCACACACATACCTTCTTCCTTTTTCCTCTTCTTTTCCATCCTCCTTCTTATTCATAACCCATGGGATTTTCTCCTAAAATTCCAACAATCCCCCACATGGTTAAGAAGTAAGTCCATCATGATCAAATGCAAATGATCATGTATGCAAAGTGCGTTCCTCTACGAGAAACAACTGCATCGAGAAAGGTAAGGGTTACCTTTGAACCTTCTTTAGTAAAAACCTATCGGATATACTGGTCAATCTGGTGACGCGCTGTCTTGAACCGTCGATCTTTTAGTGTATACCAAGACAATAGGAGTTACACAGTTGCTCCTCTAGCATCGTTGGTTCTCATGCTGTGTCCATTTTGGCCCTGGACACCACTTGGTTCTGTGAGTGTTCTAGAGAATCGGTCGTTTTAAATTCTCATAGAAGCGGCCCACACTTCACACTCACATAGGTGATTCCTTGTGATGTAAGTCATCATACATCATATGAACACATCAGATTAAGAAACCATTAAAAGCTTACCCTTTATATATATGCACTGTTTTGCCTAGGAATGAGTATGAGTTTAAAACTCCACAATGTTAACAGTCGATTAAGACTTAGTTGTCTCTTTGAACCTAGTTCGTGGGATCTCCACTCTACTAGGTAGAGTTACCGCGATAATCAACAATGTATCGGCCTTAAACCCATTCCTTTGGACAATTTTCTAACTAACTTTCTAGGAATCCCTTTAGTCAATGGATCCGCTATATTCTCTTTTGATTTCACATAATCAATTGAGATGATTCCATTCGAAAGTAGTTGTCTAACGGTATCATGTCTACAACGTATATGTCTAGACTTGCCGTTGTACATGACATTCTTGGCTCTACCAATAGCTGCATGACTATCACAGTGTATACACACTACTGGTACCGGCTTTGGCCAACTAGGAATGTCTTCAAGAAAATTACGAAGCCACTCGGCTTCCTCACCAGCTTTGTCTAAAGCAATGAATTCTGCTTCCATAGTAGATCTTGCAATGCAAGTCTGTTTAGATGACTTCCAAGACACAAAGACCCCCACCAAGGGTGAATACATATCCACTTGTGGATCTTGTGTCATTAGAGTTGGCGATCCAATTTGCATCACAATACCCTTCTAGTACTGCAGGGTACTTCTCATAATGCAAAGCAAAGTTTTGAGTTTGCTTTAAGTAACCCAAAACTCTTATCATAGCTTTCCAATGAAACTCATTTGGATTACTTGTAAAGCGACTCAACATGCTTACTGCATAGGCAATATCAGGTCTAGTGCAGTTCATAACATACATAAGACTGCCTAGCACTTGAGCATATTCCTTTTGTTTAATAGCTTCGCCAGTATTTTTTAACATTCAAAGACTAGTTTCTATAGGGGTCGACACAAGAGCTATGTGTAAACTCTTGAATTTCTCCAGAATTTTAGAACACATAGTGTGTTTGCGATAAAGCTAACCCATCAGGAGTTCTATGGATTTTAACTCCTAGAATGACATCAGCTAGACCCATATCTTTCATGTCAAACTTACTGGTAAGCAATCGCTTAGTAGCTTTAATCATTTGATTATTGCTACTCGTTATCAACATGTCATCTATATAAAGACAAACTATGGCAAACCTATTTTCAGTATTTCGAATGTATACACATTTGTTACATTCATTAATACTAAAGCCATTTGATAACATAACTTCATCAAATTTCACATGCCATTGTTTCGGGGCTTGTTTAAGTCCATAAAGGGACTTTCTTAAACGACAAACTTTCTGTTCTTGTCCTGAGACAACAAATCCCTCAGGTTGTTCTAGATAAATTTCTTCCTCTAATTCACCATTCAAGAAGGCTGTCTTTACATCCATTTGATGTAACTCCAATCCATTCAGTGCTGCTAATGCGATCAACATTCGAATGGATGTAATTCTTGTAACGGGTGAATAAGTATCAAAGTAGTCTAGGCCTTCACGTTGTCTGTAGCATTTTACTACTAGCCTAGCTTTGTACTTATCAATAGTGTCATCTCGCTTTCATCTTCTTTTTGAATATCCACTTAGTTCCTAGAGGCTTATTGCCGGGAGGAAGGTCAACCAACTCCCAAGTGTGGTTTGACATAATGGATTCAACTTCACTATTGATAGCCTCTTCCCGAATGGTGCTTCGGGGGAACCCATAGCCTCTCCAAATGTTCGAGGCTCATTTTCTAGTAGATAAGTCATAAAATCAGGACCAAAGGATGTTAAAATCCTTTGCCTAGTACTTCGTCTAGGTTCCTCTTGTTCAAGGTTATCGTTTGTCTCAGTATCCTGAGATATCACTGTGTTGTTGTTATCATTATTTTTATTGTACGGAAATACATTTTCAAAGAACCTAGCGTTCCTTGACTCGATAACCGTGTTCACATGTATATCTGATACATCGGACTTATAAACTAGGAAACGATATGCACTACTATTATGAGCATAGCCAATAAACACACAGTCTACTGTCTTTGGTCCGATTCTTAACCGTTTAGGTTTGGAATCTCAACCTTTGCCAAACACCCCCACACTTTCAAATAATTCAAGGAAGGTTTCTTTCCTTTCCATATTTCATATAGTATGCTTTTTATCGTTTTATGAGGCACTCTCTTAATTAGAAAGTTAGCCGTTAGAATGGCTTCCCCCCACAAATTTTGTGGTAAACCGAACTCAATTAATAATGCATTCGTCATTTCTTTTAATGTCCGATTTTTCCTCTAATATGCAATATTTAACCATAATGATGCTATAAATATTTCACATAATTTGGTAGTGATACATACCCCAACTAAAAATATTTATCATCTTTGGGTATCTAAATAAAACTACCAACATTTATATTAAATAATCATAAAGACAAATAACAAAGCGCATTATTAAAACTAATAATAACAAACTTTAATTCAGCCACAATACAACCATAACATCATAGCATCAAGGTTATGGGTAATTGAAAAATCACCATAATATTTGGAATTAAAATAATAATAATAAATTTGGCTACTTTGTGACTAATACATCCACCATTCTTAATTCCAAAACTTAAATATTTAACTTATCATAATATTTGGAATTAAAACAATTCATAAAGAATTGACCACTTTGGTGACTAATAGAAGCACCATATTTAATTCCAGAACTTAATTATTTAGCACTCATTTAAATTTTATTCACAACATCTCATCAACAAAAAATCATAGCCACAAAATAATCCATCATTAAAAAATTAAGGCTATAATAACATTTCTACCAATATCGTGCAAGTAAATCTTATTATATTTAGATATTTCACGATATCATGCATGCTTGTACCAAGAGAAATAATAAAACTAAGAAAATTAAAGCACATTTATCTCTACACTAGATAAATGATTAAATTTTCATACCACCACAAATATTTAATAATTTTACCACATTTACTTTCAAAAGAAAATAATAAATCCTTCTTAATGAATTAAATAATGGCTAAGATATTCACAGATATTACCATTTTTATTTAGCCATTATTAATTCAAAAAGCTTCACAAGATTTTAGGAGAGATTATAGGAGATTAGAAATTATCAAACAAATTAATAATAAATCCTTAAACGGGACTAAATTCCCTTCCATTCTAATTAATTAAATTAGAATTTGTTCAAATACATAACATCCTAAAATTTAGGAATTTTAATAAAGCTCATAATTTAATTATTAAATATATTTAATTTCTGCAACTAGAAGCATGAAATTAAATTATATCCGTACAATATCTAATAAAATAAAATCTCCTAACGAAATCAAGGCATATTATCTTCACTTTATGAATTTAATATTTCATTAAATCCTCATTAAACTAAGGAGAGATAGTAGGAGATCTATTAACTACCCTATCAATAAGATCTAATATATTTATTAATAATCAAATTTTCAATGAGATACAAATTCACCGTGCACGTGATCAATAATTAGTATAAATAATTAAATAATATATTGATTTCTATGGATACATCCATACTGAAACTTCCTAAAGACGTTAAAACGCTAGGATTATGAGAAACACATCGTTTAAAACAAACGACTTGTCCTTTTAGCGCTTAACACAAACGGCGTATCTTTTGTGCCAATCCCTAACCTCCAGCCTAGTCACACTGATTCGGTGGAGTGACAATGGTTTCTCATGATCTCTACTATATTTCAAGATCTTTATCCATGAAGCCAATTTCATGCCCTTTTAAATTAGTTTACTGGTTGCCCAATCTTTATCCATCAAATATATTATTTAATCATTCTAGAAAGAAAATATATCTCACCGATTTAATATTCAAAAATCTAACCCATCAGACAAAATAGATATACACCGAGTTCTTGACCTTTTCTATATACACATATTACTTCTAGTTCCATCGATTAATAAAGTTTCAATTTTCAAATAATTGCTATTTCTAACGAGGCATAAAGCGACTAGTAAAAGCAAACCTTTAATATATATCTATATCGAAACAAGTCGATAGAGATATATATAAAAGCAAGACTTTAATATATATCTATATCGAAAACAGATCGACGAGATATATACTCACGAAATAATAATATTAGAAACTCTAACTTTTCAAAGTCGAATCCAAAATTTAAAACTAACACGATTCAAACCAAAATTTCTACCAACACAAAAATCAACTTTATTTAATATAGATTAATCTAAGTTGATTCCAATAAACCAAAAATTGTCTTAAGATTGTTGTTTCTTTCGTATTGAGTAGGTAGAGATTTGAATATAAAATAGACAGAATAGTAAAAGAAGAATCTGTATTATTAAACTATCACATACAGTGAGCATACAAGAAATCGTATAACATAGAAAAGGCGTAAATGAACTCACAAGACACGCCAATTTTGAATGAACAATGCAGAAATCGGGCCCAACTTTCGTTGTGTCCTTAAGACAATTGTGCTCCCTCAATACGGATGCCGAAGGTTGTCACGAGCAATTGTCTCCCGGGATAGAGCAGATTGTTCGTCTCCGGAAAGATGGCTCGTAATGCGAAACCCAAGCGAATCCAACGAGTGCCTTTCGGACGCATGCAGAATGTATATGCAAAATGCAGAGAGAGAGAGAGAGAGAGTGCAGAGAAAACGTAAACTAATCTGTGACTAGGGCGCCCTATTTATAGACTCTGAAAAAACATGATCAAACAGACTTGTCTGCTACTGCGAACTAGTGCGTTGTGCAGATCGACGCACCAGAATGAAATGAACAGAGGCGACTCGCGTCTGTTCACGGCGAACTGGTGTGTCTCACGAACAGACGCACCAAAACGGAGCGAACGATCTGAACGGATCGCAAAACGCGCGCTGGTTGGAAAACCCGGAGAGAGGCACAACAAAATATTTAAACGTTCGGAAATTCAAAAAATAATTTAATAAAAAATTAATATTTTATTTCACACGAGTGGACGGACCAAGGCGGGCGCGCCGAACCGAGCAACGGACGGCGCGCGCGTGTGTGGTGGACCAAGGGTCACCTAAGTCCTCACCCCTCTACAAAGTGGGTTGGCCCAAGGGCCCAATTAGTAGGAACCAAGTTGGGGCTTATATACCCTCCAACTTCTCTCCAACTAAGCAATGTGGGACTATTCTCACACACACATACCTTCTTCCTTTTTCCTCTTCTTTTCCATCCTTCTTCTTATTCATAACCCATGAGATTTTCTCCTAAAATTCCAACAAAAATCTCCTCCATGTTAATTTTCCATAACCTTCTTGAATCTTCTCCATTTCTCTAGCTTAGCTGATTGGTTTGCTTGGTGAGGAAGAATTGTTGCTCATTAATTAGCATTAATTGACTATGTTGAGGTGTCCATGTTGAAAGACATCTTATCCCCCCCCCCCCCCCCCAAAAAAAAAAAAAAAATCCCCCCAATGAAGACAAGTAGCATACTAGGATAATTAGGTCAACTTTCTTCTCAACATGTGATATTTGTGTCAACCTTCAATTAATTTTTCTTCTTCCCTCTCTCAGTCAAACCATCCATGCATTTTGGGTCCAATTTATTGCTTTGAAAACTTGCCAACTTCTTTTGTAATTATTCACTTAATTTTGAGGACATTTGGCACCAACCAAGTTCTTGATATTAATGCTTGTTGAGTACACACTTTGACTTTGTTTCAAATCCTTTTACACATTTGATAATTCATGGTGTTTGCCTTTGTCTCTCCTATCCAAAAATAATGGCTTATTGGAGAAGAATTTTAATCTTCAATTTCCATTAAAGTCAATGCTTATGTGTCCATTCTAAGATCAACTTGTTTCCCATGTAGACAAATGGCAAGTTGGGGTTTACTTGGCTAGTAGAGTGTATGGCTATAGATGAGCATATGTGGCTTCATTTAATCCTAACTTTCATGCTTACTTGTCAAGGATTCCTTAATTCTTTTCTCCTCCACCCTTGATTGAACACATCACCCCCTAAAAGCTTGTTATTTATGTTCAAAACTTGTCATCTCCCTTGCCTTACACTTGGCACATTTAATGATCATACACATGGTAGCTTCTCAGTACACCTCTTATCTTGAATTGTTGTCTTATCCTTTGCCTTTATTTCCTTGCTAATTTGGGATGACATAGGGGGAAAAATTGAGTCCCTAAAGACTCTTTATCATGTGTATGACTTATTTTCATAGTTTTCCATCCTTGTACACCGGGCAAAATTCCAAGCCTTACATAAATATTCTTAAGGCTATTTCATGACATATTATTCCATTTCTTAGCTTGGGTCATATGAGTATATATCCCAACAGGACAAGTGGCAAAAATTCTACGGCAAAGTGGATTAATTACCTTGACTTTTATATATGGACATGTGGCATGTTTTACATCAAGTTTCATTATCCTCCTAGGTTCATTATTTGCTTGCAAGATTTCCCACTTTCCTTACATTTATTTTGCCATTTATTAGCAAAATTTCAATAGGACAAATATACTATTTCTTCTTGCCATCCACACCCTTAATCAAATATAGCACTAGAAAAATAACTTTCATGTGGCATTTTAGCTATTTAAATATAGTCTCACAAATAATAAATTTCCTCTAACCATATACATTGCTTCAAAGAATTTTAGGACACTGAAAATCAGGTTATTACATGGAGCTAACGGAAGCATGCCATTTTATTAATTTTTTAACTTGTTAGTTGTAGTGTTTTAGTTTGAAAGTTAGAGTTTGAACATTAAAATGATGTTATGATGATATTTGTCTAAATTCATGTTCTTTTGTGTGAATTTTGATGATTGAACTTTAAAGATTAAAAATTATGAATGATAGATTTGGATTGATGCTTTTAAAAAGGTGAAAATGGAAATGGGTTCCTTGTAACATGTTTAGCCTGCCCATTCATGGGTTTAAATGAGTTGAAGTAACGGTATGGGTTAGCCCATGCCAATGTAACATTAAATTTGTGGGCTATGGGTTTGGGCACTAGATCCAACTCACTCATTGCTTAGCCCTACATAGTTTAGAATTGATGTTGAGATGGAATTATGAACTTAACTTGAGCACAGGCAAAATAAGTGACCAATTTTTTTTTATTTTAAAATTAAAATGAATGTCAATCTTATAATCGATATTTGATCCATACATACATACATACACACATACATACATATAAAATCTAACCTAAGCTTTTCTTTAGTCCATTTTTTTTAAAATAAAACTGAAATTTGTGCATCTTGTCCGTATGTAATAAATGTTTCTTAATGTTCCAAATTTAAGACTTTATAAGTGGTCTAAAATTCATTCCAAATTAGGCAATTTTAGGCTTTCCCAAATGAATCCCATTTCATGATGAGTTGATTCCAGCATATTTACAGTGGTTTCAAACTTTCACACATTCATCAGGCAAATTGGAATAAGAAGGGAAAACACAAACAAGAATCAAGTCATGAATAATTACAAAACCCGGCCCATCATATCATCATAATCATAAGAAGAAAATCAATTAAAAGCCCCTGTTTAAAAATTTGAATAGAATTAAATTAAAGACCTAAAATCTTCTAGAGTATATATCGACATTTTCTGTATATGAAAACATATAACACGGAATATTTAGGTCCTCTTGGCTAATAAAATTGTCAAACAAAGACGTTTCCCCACTTTGCTTATTAGTGTTTATGGTATTATCAAATAACCTGACCTCAATATTAATTCATGAAAACACTTATAAAACTACTAAAATCATCTAATTATATAGTCATGAATAATACGATTTCTAATTACCTCAAACTTCATGGAATACACGGATTTGAGATGTGTGTTTAAGTAAAAATATTTAACTAATAAGGTTTAGAGAATGGAGCAAAAAGAAGTAGGGTAAGGATCATAAACTACATGAAAGGAGGAGGAGGGACATGGTGGATAGTGAACAGTATTTGGACAATACATTGGCACCTTATTATAATAATAATAATAATTATTATTATTATCCTTCTCTTCTCTCTTCTTCTCCTCTTTGCTTTCTTCTTTCAGTTTTTGGACGCTCAAGATGCTCACAAGCCGGAACTTCTTCCTCAGAAGCCTCACTAGGCAAACCGGGTCCATGCCGTCTCCGATCACCACCACTTGGTCTCTGTCTCTACCTTCTATTGACACCGAACTCACACCTGCACGTACGTACGTATTACGTACGCACCAATATAATTCGCTTTCATGTTGCAAAGGTAAAATGGTTTTTTTACACTGATTTTTCCAACTAGTGTAGATACAAACAGCGTAGAAAGTCTAAGACATATCAACTCCCTACAAAAGCAATTAGATGGCATGCATGCATGTACCTTTAGCTGAGGCTGCAATTGTGAGGGCCTTGCTTCTGCATTTGTTACAGTCCAATGTTACTTTGATCACTATTTTTTGCTGCATCTAGCAAAAACATATATCAGTGCATTTCATATATATATATATATATATATAGCGAGAGAGAGAAATCAGAATAAAATATTAATCTTACCTTCATGCTTGATTTCATATGCTATTCTCCGTGCGCTTTGTGGCTCTGCTAGTATGTGCAATGTAATGAGGGGACAATGATGCTCAATTCATTGATATATATATATATATATACATACATACATACATACATATATATATAATATAATATAATAAATGGTTCAAGGAAGACTCCGTGAACGAAGTGGGATTTGTTTTATTACATCAAGAAGGTTACAAGTCTTCATCAATATATATATACCCATAATTTCTAAAGGGAGGAAGTTTGTGAAGTTTGGGACTTTACAACCATTTTAGGTAATATTTGTGTAAAGAACAATAAAATTTATATAAACTTAATACTTCCTGCAGTCCATAATATAGGGCATTTCTAAAAGAATAATTTGATCCAAAATATAAGTCACTTATAAGATAATTGTCCTTGTAATTAAATGTTCATTTTCAATTCTACCAACTCATTAAATTTCAAATACATTTTCTAAAAAGGGTAAAAGTGAAAAAAAAAAATGTTCAATTTATGACATATTTAATAAGTTAATTGTCATTTCTTGTTTCTCACAAATTAATTAAAGTACCCTATATTATGGATCAGAGGGAGTACTTTAGATATTACATGGAGTTTATTGGAGATGCTAAAGTTAAAATAATAATACTTACATTTTTTTTATCAGTTATGTTCAATTGGGGGAAGCTCTCCAAAGTCATTTTCTACATTATTAGATGGATTCAAACTTAAAATTTCGTACGTGTGGTTAAAGCCTCTTTCACCACTATGACCAATGTAGCAACACCTTATGGTAATTTATCCTTCAACCCTATATATATATATATATATATATATATGAGGTTATCGTTTGTCATGTTACTTGACATAAGCTTATATCAAGCCACCTCAAAACTACGTCATTTTGGGGTTAGAGGAATTAATGAACTCTCAAAACGACGTAGTTTTAGGGTTAGGGAATTAATGAAGGATCTTTTGGTAAAATTTATATAATAAATATAAAAATAAAAATACAAAAACACCCTTCATTAATTCCCTTAACTCCCAAAACGACGTAGTTTTGGGTGACTTGACATAATCTTATGTCAAGTGACACGACAAACGTTAAACCCTATATACACACACACACCATGCTATATCTATATATATATATATAGAGAGAGAGAGAGAGAGGAGTATATCCTTACAATAAAAACCAAGAATTTGAGATCATCTCAGAAAAATTTCAATTAATTGTTACTCAGATTGTACATCCATACCTATTTTAATTTAAAAATCTCTAGTAAATTATGCTATTTATAAGTTGATAAATAATATGACTTGGTCGTCTCACAAGTCACAGCAATGCAATAGCTGTATAGACAATTAAGAGAAATATAATTACCACAAGTTACATTAAAATTAGTTTCCGGTCAATTCCTACTACTTTCTTCATTATTTTTAGTGTGGTCCAGGGACTCGCACACTTCAACTTTTCACTATAATTACCACAAGCTACATTAAAATTAGTTTCTGGTCAATTCCTACTACTTTCTTCATTATTTTTGGTGTGGTCCAGGGACTCGCACACTTCAACTATAAAGAGCTTGAATAATTAATTGTTGGTGACCAAGATTTTTAATTACAGCTAATAATCATTGATTAATAATTTTGCTTTTAAAGTGGCGCTCACTACTATATGTAGTATAATTTTTCTATTATTAGATTACATATTCCTTTCATGGCATATATTCAGTTCCCTTACTTAGCATCACCAAGAATATTACTAAGGTTGTCAAACTCACGAGTTTAAACAAACTCGTAATAGTGACGTAAACTCGTATAGTGAACTCAAACCGTAAACTCGTAAGAGTTTACTTTTATTATTAAATAGGTATTACTAGTGTATAATTAAATAATTAAAATATAAAAATGACAACAATTTGATTTAAATATCTTTTAAATCTAAATAATTGAAATTAAATTCATCAACATTCATTATTTATCATATTTAATAAAGAAATTTCTATATAAAGTTGCTGAGTATAATCAAATAAAAAAAGTTAATACAAGTTTAAGAGTGAGTTAACACAGTTTTGTAAGCTAGAAACATAAAAACAATAAACTCGATGTATAAACTCGTGAGTTTAACCGAGTTTACAACTAACACGAGTTTACCACTAACTCGACTCGTTTTTGTAAGCTAAAAGCGAAAAATGGTAAACTCGGAGAGTCAACTCGCGAGTTTGACAACAATGAATATGTTATGGACCCATATATCGGGTCTAGTGGATATGCGGCCCGAAGAAGGGTATTTGCCACGATCCACTCAACCCAGTGGGTTGAGGTGTTCCCTTATCATATCTGTGATTCAGAATTGTACAGGTAGTGGAGCAGGCATTTGTAGAACGTGGGAGGCGCACTCTACCTGAATAACGGAGGCACAACGGCAGAGAGAGGAACCCTAGGTAATCCCTATAAATAGGAGGTTACCCACCAGGTGCACTCTCTACATTCTCTATTGATTATTTACGATTCAGCCTCACTGTGCACACACACCACCCATTGGCGAAAAGCCACCACCGTGTAGCACAATGATCTGCGACAGCTCGCTGGTATCTTCTCTATAGATATCAGTGGGTAATCTTCTCTACTCAGGTGTTTACTCATAAGCGTCTGTGGAGAGCTCATTAATCCTATACTAACATCGCCTAGCCTCATTGGGCTAGACACTTATGTTCTACAACAGAACATTGGCGCCGACTGTGGGGACCATAAACTTTGATTCCCAAGCCACAAAAGGCCAGTAACAACCACTGAACATGGAGACAAGTACTCGAAGTCACAGTCACACAGTGCGACGGGATCAGTTACTGGAGGGACACCCACAGCAGCAGCGTGTGGAGCAAACGGTCCAATATTCAAATTCTGTTGCTCCCAACCCTCATCATAAGGTTGTGGGAGTAGAGGATGAGACTGAGGATACAACAAATTCCCCTCATCCTAGTCGAGGTATCTTGCCGGAGCAACAGGAGTTACCGCAGGATTCATATCCTCCGTCTTCGGAGTTTCAGTTGGAACATCCCGATTCGAAGTTGTTGCATAAGGCGGTTAGTTCGTTGGCCCAGCGGATAGATAACATGGAGACTTGCATGCGACTTCAAAGAAAAGAGGATGCCCGGCTTAACCGGGAGGATATGGAACGTCGGAACGCCATATGGCGCTAAGACGAACAAAGGCGGATTAGACTAGAGTTGGAAGAACGTTTTGTACATAAGGATAAGCAGGTCCAGAATCCGAGATGTGATGGAGCAGGCCAAAGCCGGGCAGTCGTTTCAACATTGGTTCACACCGAGATAGAGGAACCCAGTGAAGAGCGCGAGCAGAGGGCTCTTATGGCTGGTGATCGAGGCAAGAGCTTGGAAAAGGAAGCTAGCAAGATATCGTTGCTTGAGGAACGGGTTAGGATGTTGGAGCATCCCGCCCCAAACATCGGTCATGATGCCAGTAGGCCAAGCCGGGTTAGTGACACTACGGCCACCGAGGTCAATAAAAATGATCACCGGGTGGACGAAGCCGACTTAGCCCACAACAAGGGGAAGCAACTGGCCGTGAACCCGGAGTGTAATAAGGATGGCGCGATACCCCCATTGAGCGGCATGCCCAAGCCTGGCAGAGACGGACCTGGTGGCGAGAATGTATTGAGCTAGTTTTCAGATGAAATAATGGCCGCGGTGTATCCCAAGGGGTTGGACTCAAGGGAGTTACCGAAATACGATGGAAGCCAGGACCCACTTAATCACGTGAACAACTTCAAGTTAGAAATCGGGGTTAAAGGAATTGTTGGGCATGTGGTTCCGCGGTTGTTTGCGGGAACTCTGAGGGGGCCGGCACAAGACTGTTCCACTCTCTTCCGTTGCAATCTATTAGTAGTATGAAATCTTTGGAGCACAAGTTTTTATTAAACTTTGCCACAAGCCTAAACTTGATCACCGAGTTCCAGTGGACCGGTGAAGCAATGCCCGGGAGACCTTGCAAAAGTATCTGGCACATTTTAAGGATACGGCTTTGCAGGTACCCGGTTTGAAAGAGGACGTGCATCTCCATTGTGTCATAGCCGGTCTTAATGGTTCGTCACATTTGAAAAGGTCCATACTAAAGCATCGTTCGGCAACCCTGGCAGAATTCTGTGATAAGGCTAAAACTTATATGGAGCTCGAGCAGATGGAGATGTTGAATCAGGTGCCCAGAGAGAGGGCCAAAAGCCCCCCAAGAGGCAAAGAGCGACATAACGGGCGTCGGTAAGATTCTCATCGACGAGGTAGTGATAGCAGAATGATTGGGGGGAAGCCGGGAGGAAGTTTTGACCGGTATACCCCATTGAAGGTCTCCCAGTCACAAATCTGGAAGGAGGTCTCGGCAACCGAGATGAAGGAGGTTGAACGACCTCGGCTCATGAGGAAAGGGGCTACTTTAGACAAAAGTCGATATTGTGAATTTCATGACCAGCATGGTCATACTACAGATAGTTGCTGGGACCTGAGGGACGCAGTTGAAAAGTTTGTTCGTGAGGAAAAACTCCGCAAGTACGTGATCAAACCCAGGGACGGCGAAACCAGAAGCGACGTGAGGATCGAAGCAAGAGCCCGGCTTCGGAAAAGAAGAGGCGGGGCCGAAGTAAGAAGGTCGGTGTCGGTGATGAGGATTTCCCTGATTCTAAGTTTGACTATAATGTTATTAGCGGAGGATTCGGTGGAGGGGGAGACTCCACCGGTTGACGAAAGAGGTACACGAGGAGGTACTTTCCATCGATACCGCCGGAGTTCAAGAGGGATGTGTCAAAACCAATCCCCGGTGCTCAGTTTTACTAGGCAGGACTTGGAGGACGTACCCCCAGGTCATCACGGCGGTCTGGTTATCACCGGAACGGTGGGGGATTGTTGTGTTAAGAAAATTTTCATTGACAATGGGAGTGCAGTCGACATTATCCTGTGGGACGCATTCAAGCGCATGAGGCTTGACCCTGAGAACTTAAGGCCATGTCAGATGACCTTGACCGGATTCAATGGGCAGGAAACTCGCCCTAAGGGTTACATAGATGTGAAGCTGACATTGGGAACAAGGGAAGCCTTTAAGACAGAGCGAGTTAAGTTTATAGTGGCTGATTTTCCTTCAGCGTATAATATCATTTTGGGACGACCGACCATCCATAATTGGGATATGTTGATATCCTCGAAGCACCAGAAGTTGAAATTGGTCAATAGGAAGAACCAAGTCGTGATGGTAAAGGGCGACCAAAAGGAATCCCAGAAATGCTATTTTAATACGGTTAGGGGTGCTAAGGGCGGTTCGAAAAAACTTTCCATATGGACAAGGCTGCATCGGTCAAGGCTGATGAAGAAGGAAAGTCAGTCAATTCAGTAGAGTTGGATTTGCGTGAGGAAGAGAAGATGAAAAAGTCCGAGCCAAGTGGCGAGTTGTTGGACCTAGTGTTGGGTGCCGAGCCCGGCCAGGTAACCAAAGTCGGTAAGGGGTTGGACCCCGAGGTCTGGACGGAGCTGGAGGAGTTTTTGCGGAGTAAAAAAGATGTCTTTGCTTGGCAACCATCAGACATAACCGGGGTAGACCCCGGGTTTTGTTGTCATAAGTTGGCTATTTGCCCGGGGTCAACCCCGGTCTCTTAGAAGAAAAGGAACATCGGTGATGACCGGCGGAAAGCCTTAGAGGCTCATGTAGAAGAACTATTGGCAGCCGGTTTCATCCGCGAAGTGCAATACACTACATGGCATCAAATGTCGTTATGGTTAAAAAGCCAAATGGTAAGTGGAGGGTATGCACGACTATAAGGATTTGAATAAGGTGTACCCAAAAGATTCCTTCCCTATGCCAAATATAGACCAGCTGGTGCATAATTCCTCTGGGTTCCAAGTGCTTTCCTTCATGGATGCTTACTCCGGATACAATCAAATAGCTATGCACCCCGAGGATCAGGAAAAGACCGCTTTCATCGCGGATAGGGCTAATTATTGTTATAACGTTATGTCATTTCGATTGAAGAATGCCGGGGCTACTTATCAGAGAATGATGAATCGGGTGTTTGAAGATCAACTTGGGAAGAATGTCGAAGTTTATATAGATGATATGATCGTTAAGTCCGTGCACGCAGCAAGCCACATGCAGGATTTGCAACAGACATTTGACAAGCTCGGGAAATATCGGATCCGTTTAAACCCGAAGTGTGCTTTCGGGGTCCGTAGGGAAGTTCTTAGGTTTCCTGTTAACACATAGAGGAATCGAGATGAACTTGGAAAAATGCCAAGCCGTGTTGGATATGCAGGTTCCGCGAACTAAGAAGGAGGTGCAACAACTAATTGGTAGACTAGCAGCGTTAACTTGCTTCCTACCAAAGTCGGCAGAAAATTCTCTCCCTTTCTTTAAGTTACTAAAGAAAAAGGCTTCGGGTGGTTGGAACTAGGAGTGTGATGAGGCGTTTGCAAAAATAAAGCAGTGCTTATCCGCTCCACCGGTGTTATAAAGGCCAGAGCCCGGGGAGAGTTTGATCTTGTATTTATCTGTCGGGGAAGAGGTAGTGAGCGCCGTTTTGGTCAGGGAGACTGAGGAAGGCCAGAGTCCGGTGTACTTTGTAAGTCGGGCACTGCAAAGTTCGGAGTTGAGGTACCAAAAGCTAGAAAAGATGGCTTTCGCATTACTCATTACAGCACGACGTCTACGTCCATATTTCCAGAGTCATCATATTTTTGTGCGAACCGGTCAACTGATTAGGCAGATTCTTCACAAGCCAGATTTGGCGGGACGAATGGTTAGCTGGGCTATCGAGTTGTTCGAGTTCGACATAACGTATGAAGCTCGGCATGCAATGAAGTCACAAGCATTGGCCGATTTTGTGATGGAACTTACCCTTGCGAAGGAGGGGGAAAGAGGACACGGAGACTTGGAGGATGTTTGTAGATGGGTCCTCAAACGAGAAGGGAAGCGGAGCTGGAATAATTATTGAAAATCTAGAAGGATTATCAGTGGAGCATTCCCTTCGGTTTGATTTCAAAATGTCTAACAATCAGGCAGAGTATGAGGCCTTAATTGCTTGGGTTACTTCAGGCCAAAGAGAATGGGGCCGGGAAAGTTCATGTTTCTACGACTCCCAATTGGTAGCTTCGCGATTGACGGGACTTACCAGGCTAAAGGACCTTTAATGGTAAAATATTTAGGGGAAGGTACGACAAATCATGGCTGATTTCGACAAAGTAGAAGTAGCTCATATTCCCGGGGAGAGAATGTTAGAGCGATATCTTATCCAAATTGGCAAGTACAAAGAGTCCCGAAATCATCGCACAATGGTCCAACAAAACTTGACGAGAACCAAGTTGCGTAATGGTCATATCAGAGGTGACAGATTGGAGGAAGCCAATAGTTGATTATCTAGAGAGAGGAATTCTCCCGGTTGAAGCAGCAGAGGCAAAGAAGTTAGTAAGAATGGCAGCATCATACGCCATGACTGGGGATGAGTTATACCGAAAAGGATTTCATTATCCAATGATGAAGTGTCTCAGTACGGCCGAGTCCAATATGTGCTGTCTGAAATACATGAGGGAATCAATGGACACCATATGGGCGGTAAAGCTTTGGCGCATAAAGCGGTTCGGGCCGGCTTCTTTTGGTCGACCATGGCAGCAGACGCTAAAGAGCATGTACGCTCGTGTGAAAGCTGCCAGAAGCATGGTAAAGTGATTCGGATTCCACCGTCAGAGTTAAGCCATATTTCGGCTCCGTGGCCGTTCTACAAATGGGGCATGGATTTGTTGGGACCCTTTAAGCCGGCGCCGAGGCGATTATGTTGGCTTATAGTAGCCGTGGATTACTTCACAAAATGGATAGAGGTGGAGCCATTAGCAACCATAACCTCGACCCGAGTTCAGAAGTTTGTAAAGAGAAATATCATTTCCGTTTTGGGATCCCTACCAGGTTATCACGGATAATGGAACCCGGTTCACCGACAAGGGTTTCTAGGAGATGATGGCTGACTATCACATTAAGCAACACTTCGCTTCTGTGGAGCATCCACAGTCCAATGGACAGGCTGAGGCCGCAAACAAGGTTATCATTGAAGGATTGCGAAAGCGGATGGAAGACGCTGAGTCGGATTGGGTAGAGCAATTATATTGTGTATTATGGGGACTTCGGACAATGGTGCATACTGCAACTGAAGAAACCCCATTTAGACTTACTTACGGCTGTGAGGCATTGATCCCGGTCGAGGTCGGTGAACCCTCATGGAGAAAGATGAATGCTCTCAACGAGGAAGGCCAAAACAATGAAGCTATCTCGGTGGAGCTAGATCTAATAGATGAAGCCCGGGTTACGGCACATTGCAGGGAATTGGCAGCTAAACGACTTATTGCCAACTGGTATAACAAGAAGGTCAGACTCGGAGTTTTGACAAAGGCGACCTCGTCCTTCGCCGAGCCGACATAGGCAACAAAAATGCCGGTCGGGGCAAGTTCGCGGCAAATTGGGAAGGCCCATATCGAGTAACGGAGAACTTGGGCGTGGCGCGCTACAAGCTTGAAACGTTGGAGAAGAAGCCCGTAAAGCGGACTTGGAATGCTGACAAGTTAAAGGCATATTATAGCTAGAAGGCAGTCCAGACCAATGGGTAGAGTCGTTGGCAAACTGTGAGCTTGTAGGGCGTTATGTAATGACGGGATGACCAAATCATTTTCTCTATGTTAATGAATATTGGGCCTAGGAGCCCATTTTCAGAACAATTTATTGTTGTTATGTCCAAGCCCGTTTCTGGAAATCGTGTTCAAAGAAGGAAATTAAGGTGTACAAACCCGTTTATGGAGATCTGGTTCAAAGAAACACAGAGGAAATCGAGGTCCATAAACCCGTTTCGGGCGGACATGATCGAATTAAATGTGTAGGATCCCGAGGTCTAGAAAGCCCGTTTCCGTAAATCATGTTGATAAAGGGACATGTATAAATTCATGGCCAAAAAGCCAACTTTTGGAAAACATGCCTAAAATTTAAAGGTCTGGACTCTGGGTGCGCACACCAGTTTTCAGCACCACCAACAAAATAAACACGTAGAGATTCACGGTGCGAGCACTAATATTTCAAAAATTGTGTAAGCAGGCATGAATTATTGGGCATACACACCTAATTCTCGTAGCATGCATGAAGTCATGGTCAGTAAACCAGTCTTCTCAAGGCCTATAAGAGCCAAACTAAAGAGAACTTTCAAATCGGTTTCAGAAAATTCTCATGTTATCGTGCAAAGCCAGAAATGGCTGGCGTCAAACAAACTGTCCGGGATAACTGAATAAGCAGGCATACGGACCTTGATCAAGTTGGGTTGTTAAAGCTTTGAAAGAATGGAGTTAAAAACATTTGACAAGCTTATTACTGTTACAAACGGGCAAGTTTAGCGGATTGACGAAATTGATAAGCGTTAAATAAACCGATCAATATATGAAGGAATCAAACGATTTAATTAAAAGGTGCAGTGAAAGGTCTGTAGTCAAGGCCGAAGCCCAAATCCCGTTACAACTAAAAAGCCGGGTTGTAACCACGGCAACAAACGGGTAGCAGGCAAAAAGAAGGAAGGCCGTGCATAGGCTTAGGAGGGGATGACGGATTCTTCCTCACCGTCCTCATTCTCCTCTTCTTTGTCCTCATCAGCTCCGGGGGGAATTAGTTTCCCTTTTTCACTAACGTATGCTTGAAAGTGTAACCCGGAGGTGTTTAGAGGGATGTTGGAGTTGAGGACTCGGAGTTGCGCCATGACATTGTTGAAGGACTGTACAGCAGCGCTGGCATATTTCAAAAGTTGCCCTTTGGCCGCCAGAAGCTCCTCATCCTTCGTCTTTAGCACGTTTTTGACATGGTCTATATCAGATTGTGCTTTCTCTACGAACAGTATGTCATTGGTATGGAGTTCCTCCAGCCGGTGTACATCCATGTTCGCCAGGGCCAGTTTCTCCTCGGCTTGAGACAAATCGGCTACAAGCACTTTAACCTCCCCCTCTAGCCTTCTCCTTTCAGCTTCAGAAGCTCGGAAGTTGTCTTGAGCTTGATTCCGTTCTTGGATAACCTGGGCTAGATCAGTGTTCTCTTTCAAAGGAGCAAGCTCCTGCTTAAGGCCATCTCGCTCCGTGATTACCTCATGCAGATGCGCCATTGTCTTGGCATATTTGACTTTTAAAATGACGTAAGGACGGATGAGGGAGACGGCCCTGAGGCCCTTAAGCTCCAGATCGGCAATCTCGGCTTTGTTGGCTTCGGAGAGACCGAGGGATTTGTGAAACTGGGTAGGAGGCCAGACGGCGTCCAAGAGATCTGGCGTCACCCCACTCTTCCATAAATCTCTCTCGGGTAACTCGGCTACGGAGGGGGCCGCTCCTGTAAAGGACGGAGTCGAAGTGGTTTCCACCAAGGGACCAGAGGCGGCCAGCGGATCAGTGGGCCCGTCTTGGGGAGGTTTACTCTTCTGTTTCTTCGAGGTCCCTTCCCCGCGCCTGGATCCGCCCTTGGGCACTGAACGCTTGCGAGAGGGTCCAGCGGCTGCGGTCACTTGATGAGAAGTTGTTTGACCGGCTTGCGCTGGGTCATCGGGGTTGGCGGCATGGGGGGAGTTGACAGTCCCTTCAGGTAGTTCGACGAAAAGGTTGAGGAAGTCGGGCTTACCCATACGACGGCCTGCAAGGAACCAAACTAGATGGTTAAAAAAAAAAGATGGAGGACGGTTAGCATGGAATGTGCCCGTACTCGTCGTGGAGCGTCTCCTAACTAAGGGGGTGGTGATATATTCGGCCGGATCCATTGGCTGTTTTAGTTTACCGGTGAGTTCCAAAAGTTGTAGTTGGGTGTTACTTCGGCCTCTGAAAAGCTTTTTGGTTTTGGGATCAAGTCCTCGGGCGTAAGAGTATGATGCTGGGCACGCCGATAAAGGGAAATTTTTCTTCGGTCTCCCGAGAGTGAATTTTCCGAACAAACCAAGGCACTCGTTGGAAGTCGGCAACGACTTTTATAAAAGAATGTTTGAAATTTTTCCATGAGTCCATAAAAGGTTTGAAGAGCTTGCGATCGCGAATACTGAGTAGAGAGGTCCATCCGAACTAGGTTTTGGTGCCTTGGGAGAGCATATTAGACTCCGTGGGAGCGAAGAAGGACATAAACACAGGAATGGTACAGACGATCTCCATCTTCTCGCATAAATTTTCAAACGCGATGGCAAAAGCCCATCCGTTGGGATGAAGTTGTGAAGGAGCCACTTGTAGATGGTTTAGCAGATTTATTTGAAATTCCGTGAAAGGAAATCTCACACCAAGAATGGTGATAATGTCTCGGTAGATGAAGAAGAAGTGGGGATCTTGACTTTGTGGACGCCCGGACGCAACTGATTCATGTTCAAGGGGAAGCCGGATTGTATACCCTTCCTCGGCGGGCAGTCCAAGGGGCTTGATGTCCGTTTCGTCCATAGTGCTTCTAATGCTGGTTACACAAGGGTTAACGACATACATTCCGGGGGTTGGGTCCCTGGTGGTCGATGCACTGGACTCTCCCATCTCGGACAGGTCAGGGTGGTCTGACGAAGAAGCCATCTATACCTAAATAAAAAAACAAAAGAAGGGCCGAAATTAGAAGAGGCTTGGTACCTGACGGACGAATGTTACATCGGCAGTTCGCCACTATTAAGTCGGCTTCTCTATGACGTTCTAACATAGCAAGGGCAATGCTCTTGTAGCAACACTCATCGCACGGTGTTGGCCCTTGGGATTGCACGGTGGTAGAAGGAGCCTGGAAATGGGATGGTGTTTGAAGGTCTCTGGTATGTCTATTTCCTCGCGGTGAAGAGTCTTTAAGGTTAAAAACATGTGGTATGGTACGGGCCATTGTTGGTGAAAAAAGGAAATCCACCTAGAAAAAGCCACCCAGAAACCCAGAAAACACTCAGATGCGTGCAGAAAAGACAAATAACGTTGGCATAAAGAATGCCACAGGCGCCAGAGGAAAGGTGTCTGAAGAATAAGTAAAAGAGAAAAAGGAAGGTACCTATGTCAGTTCGTAAAAGCGCTGCTTGGCTGGTGGATCGTCGGAATGCTCTATCAAGAGGATGATGTTCCTTTTGAAAGGCCAAATGATTTAAGTGCAAATGGGTAGCAAGAGCGCGTTTCAGCAAATTTATATATGTTAGGAATTTGAAACGCCAGGGGTTGCGATGTAAAATTGCCTCAGCAATTAGGGTTGTAACCCTAGAGAAGCGTGACGAAGGACAGGTGGTGGTGTGAGCAATAAATGCTCGCGAAAAAGTGGAGGCAGTTCAAATCATCACTCCACGCAAAATCGCGACTATACGTCATAATGAGTCCAGGGACGTAGCTGTCAGCAGTAATGGGAAGCGTCTGGTCGAATCGACCTGCCAATGGTTAACCTAGACAGCGAGGCGCTTGACTATAATTTCAAATCCGGTGCTTGATTTTGATTCTTAAATCCGGCTTGCGGGGCCATTAATTTCAACGTCAACTCGGATTGAGGGGCGTTTGATTTTGATTCTTAAATCCGGCTTGCGGGGCCGTTCATTTCAACGTCACCATTGGCATGTTGCCATAAGTCAGTATCGTTTACGGAATCAGGGCTGTGAGTCTATTTCAACTATAAAGAAAACAGTGTATAAAGACAAGTGGATCGTGGTAATGGTTTTCCATTTCTATTCACAGTCAAATAGTTTACATAACGTTCATACAGGAAGCAATAGGTTTTACAAAGGAAGTACAATGGCAAGATCCAGCGAGTAATTCAAGTCTGCAACTCATCGGCACGGGCACCTCGCTTCGTAGCAGATAATTGGGACCTAGAACCTGAGATTGGCTCATTGGAGCTGGCCCACTCGCAGGCGCCTCGATCAGCGCAGAGGAGGGACACTCAGAGACACCACCAGGACGGCAGGAGTTTCGACCATGGTTAAGTGTCCTTTACATGGTTCTATCATGTAAAGGGTCCCTGAGGTTCCCCCCAAGCCCACGCGAAGTTGAGCCAGAGTTTGGCTCAACACCGTTGAGAGTCCAGATGTATTTGGAGAAATCCACGTGAAGACTGGCAAATACATCGGCACTCTCATATGCCCTTTGGGGTAGGCGAATGAAGACTGGCAAATACATCAGAATATGGTATTCAGTTTCAGGAGCCTTCACGTCGTTTTTGGATCCTTTCTTCTTTTGGTTTTCTCTGCATTTTAGGTTCGCTTTTAAAAGCAGAAACGAGCGTGCCGGATGCGATCTTCCTGACATATTTGGGGCGATTTGAAAGCAAGGGTAATACATTATCAGCGCTCCAAAGAATTCAGAGACAAAGGAATCTGAGGACGATTGTTGAAGAGATGAGGAAAGAGTAGGCGAATTTTATACGCATTCTGTTGTATGCACGGCATATACAAACGCCAGAGGTAATTAATATCCTTGATGGGAAGTGTAAGCGTCGGAAGTAATAAGTGCTTTGGTAACTGAAACGTGGACATTAAGTACATGCGGATAACAAAGCAGAGAGACGTTTCTGTTCCCCAAGGGGGGTAGGTGATGGGTTACCTATATCCAGACGTCCGTAGGCTTCCATAATGACCTCGATTGGGGGCAAATAGTGGCGGGAGTTCATAAAGACGGTTGTGAACGAAGTAAATACATCTGGAGTCCATAACGACGGTCTTGTGGTAAAGTGCATCAGGCCGGTTTTGATAGAAGCTTACATGGCAGGAGCTCGTAAGGACGATCATGAACGAAGTCCATTTCTCTGCGTAAATCTCGGAATCATGAAAGCCAGACTAAGGAATAAAAGAGGAATGAGATGTGAAAGGAGTCTTGCTGCGTAAGTCGGACGGCCGGGCCGGGGTTGGTTACTTAATGAACCTCGGCACAACAGAAGATTTGAAGTACCGAGCTTGGGGGCAACTGTTATGGACCCATATATCGGGCCTAGTGGATATGCGGCCCAATAAGGGTATTTGCCATAGGATCCACTCTACGCAGGTATGGGTTGAGGTGTTCCCTTATCATATCTGTGATTCAGAACCGTACAGGTAGAGGAGCAGGCATTTGCAGAACGTGGGAGGTGCACTCTGCCTGAATAACTGAGGCACAACGGCAGAGAGAGGAACCCTAGGTAATCCCTATAAATAGGAGGTTACCCACCAGGTGCACTCTCTACATTCTCTATTGATTATGTACGATTCAGCCTCACTGTGCACACACACCACCCCATTGGCGAAAAGCCACCACCGTGTAGCACCGTGATCTGAGACAGCTCGCTGGTACTTCTCTATAGATATCAGTGGGTAATCTTCTCTGCTCAGGTGCTTACTCGTAAGCGTCTGTGGAGAGCTCATTGATCCTATATTAACATCGCCTAGCCTCATTGGGCTAGACACTTATGTTCTACAACAGAACAGAATATTACACTAATTATATTTGTTTCTTTGCTGGATTAATTTATGGGATAAATATCATTTTTGCCATAGAAGTTTAACCTAACGAGCATTGGTTACTCGGAAGTTTTTTTGGGATCAAAATTGTCCCAAAAGTTTAAAAACGTAGTAATCTTGCCCTTCCGTTAATCTTGACCGTCAAATTGTTGCTCCAATTTGTAAACTTCCAAGGGCATAATTGCTCCTTAAAAAAAACTTATGTGGCAAACCTGCTAAAGAAAAACATACTTTTAGGAAAAGTTGCTCCATTTTATTAACCTTCGGGGAAAAAATGAGACAAAAAAAAAAAAAAAAAAAAAAAACTTCTGGATAACCAATGCTCCTTAGGCTAAACTTCAATAGCAAAAATGATATTTATCCCAAAAAAAAAAATAATAACGTCATTCTTTTGTGGAATCTGATTGTAACGGCTACATGCCTTCAAATTGCTTGATTTTTGGCAATATTGGAGTAATAAGTATTCATCAAAAATTGCTAAACACCTATTTAAATCCCTTTGATTAAATATAGATAAAATGGCAGCAATTGTATACTGCATATCAGTCCGATAGAATAGAACAAGTCATATTGTGCATGACTGATGAACTGTATGATTTCTTATAAATTTATATTCCTTTCTTATTAATATAAATTTATATTCTACAATAAGTACATGATTTTTGGTAAAAAAATTCTATTAATTATATCATTTGAAATAACTTTTATTTTTTCCCCTGTAGGTCTTAAATTAGGTTCAACTGTGAGGGGGAATTTTGTACACATTTATATTCTTATTACCATAAAAATAGTCTTTATCAACACCCTTTAAACAACACTTACTAAAGTGTTAACAAAAATAGGGGTAAATGGTATTTCTAGCACTTTCGTAAAAATCATTAGGAAATTTCTGCTTTTTTTCCAGCACTTTCTTAAAGAAAATATTGGTAATTTTTTTTAAGGAAAAAAAAAAAAAGTTACATGCATCTGTGTTTGGCACGACATTTTTTAAGAGAGTTGTTCTTCCACTCATTTAGTTCAAAAATTAAACATTCTTTCTTTTGTTACTTTTTCTATTTTCAATTACCAAATAATTTATCTATATAATTTTCAAAATAACACATATTTTTCATCAATTAAAAATTATCACATATATTCAGATATATATATAATTAATTGGACATTGTGAATACCAAAATTTTTAATCTATGAAGCTGTCTGACTAATGATCCACATTTGTAATAAAATTAAGGGATAAATACCATTTTTGTCATGAAAGTTTAGCCTAAGAAGCACTGGTTATCTGGAAGTTTTTTTGTCACATTTTTTCCCCGAAAGTTAACAAAGTGGAACAATTTTGCTATGGAAGTTTCTTTTAGGAGCAATTTTCCATGGAAGTTTTTTTTAGGAGTTATTGTGCCTCTGGAAGTTTACAAATTGGAGGAACAATTTAATGGTCAAGATTAACGGAAGGGTAAGATTACTACTTTTTTAAACTTGCGGGCAATTTGATTAAAACAAAACTTCTGGGTGATCAGTACTCCTTAGGCAAAACTTCCATGGTAAAAATGATATTTATCCCTGACTTAACGTTTAATAATTAACATAATTAATTGTGATGAATACATTAAATTTTAATTCGAATTTTAAACTGAAGTCTACGAGAGTTTATGAATAACTTGGATTTTTTTTTTTTGGGTCACCAATATGTTTACACTTCATCTTGAGGTTTTATAGGCTTGTTTAGATTAAAATTTGCAAAACTGACTTTTATAATATTGAATTGGAGTAAAAGTCAATTAGTATAATATGATTTATATTTGAATACATTTTTATTAAAAAAAAGTATTTTTATAAAACTAAAACTTGTTCAAATGTGATTTATATTTGAATATATTTTTGTAAAAAAAAAAAAAAATCTCTTTAAAAAACTCAAACTTGTTCAAATGATATCCTCAAAAACAAGGTTAGATGTAAAATAAATAAAAAATGTGAGTTTTATAACACACTTTATTTTTTTATATTATTATCTAATATTTGATTCAAAATTAATGACTACCTCTCTCAACACAACCGTCTCATTGAAAGATGAATTTGAAACCCACAAGGATAAAACGGAAAAAAAAAAAAAAAAAAGAAATCTTCCATCGCTAGACCAAATCTACGTTGGTTTTTTTAAAGAAAAACATTAAGATTAAATTATAATTATAAAAACAAAAGGAGTTAAAAAAATATGTTGAGTTTGAAATTTTAGATGTTTTCGGACCAATATCAAATTCTGATATTTGTTAAAAAATTATTGAGACTAAATGTATTGCAATCAAAGATTTAAATAATAACCAAACAATTCATGAAACCACGTGCATATAAAAGGCGCTGGAAGTAAATCTATGATTCAAATTTTGTTCAGAAAGATCAATACTTCACCTGATCCAGTCAAAAGATGAAACTAAGATAATGTTGAGTTCAACTTCAACATGAATTTAAGCACAAGAAATTCAACTACACATTATCCTATTCGCGTGGGTCCCCCAAAAAATAAGACCCACATCGCCTTTTAGTTTCTTTCTCTTCTTTCAAACTCCACAGCTCAACAAATGCAGCAGCTAGTAGCTGCTGGCCAACGAAAGAAACTAAACAAAAGCCACAAAACAAAAAGTTCAGGAACCAGAATCTGAAACTGAGAGGCATCATCAATTCCAACTCTAGAACCAACTGGCGGCATGGTAAGGCCTAAGGGTATCATATTCATCTCTAACCTTGTTAGTTCCAAGAAACATTACATTCCTGGATTTAGGCCATGATCGTATCTGCAAGTCAGAACTGATTCCACCAACATATCCAGAAAAGGATCTTCCACGTATCATATCCATATTTCTGGCATGTTCTGTTTCTGGATACCTAAAAACAGTTGATTTAGGCCATATTGATCTCTGCAAGTCAGAACTGATTTCATGAACATAACCAGAAACTTGTTTCCCCACTATCATATCCATATTTCTAGCATATTCTGTTTCCGGATGCCTAAACAAAGTTGATTGAGGCAAAAATGATCTCTGCAAGAGACAACTAGTTCTATCAACATAACCAGAAGCAGCTCTCCCCAGAATCTCTTTTTCACTATTGAAGTAGCTTCCTTCTCCAAACATTGGGAGGTGACCATTTCTACAACTAATTACTGATGGTGGTGAGTGAGGACTGAGGCTTCTCGGAGGGTAATGATGATTACTGAGAATTCTTTGGTTTCTGGGGTTGAATTTCTTCTTTGTTAACAAGACAAACTTGAATGTGCTACATTTTCCCAGGGGGAAAGGCTGATCACACCTGGACCCATCGCCTCGCTTGTTGTTATAACCTGGGTAATCTTCTTTCTTGAACTCACCACACCCAATTGGCCGCAGAAAGCTTTCTATCCCGAGTTCTTTTACGCACCAGTCATTAAATGGAGGTGTGATCTTATGATTGATATGAACTTCACCATTGGATCTCAGCATGCTCCTTGCATTCATAAAGAACCCACGTATAAGGTCCCTGTGTTTCCTGTAAATGCCAAAGAAAAGGATGCTAAAACCTTCTGAGGGTTTGTAGTAATTCACTGAGAATGCCATTATATATCATAATAATATATCAACTAATATACCCAAGTTGAAAATAGTGCAACTCATTCTTTAAACTCAGTGCAATAAATAGAAAAATGAGTCTAATTATATCCATACCAAAACAATTGAAACCAGACATGAGTTTTGTGTGTGTATTAAGGTGTAGAGAGATGCAGAATTGCAAAAATCTATATATACTGTATATGACTATATGGAATGTTAAGTTCTACGCAAGTAAGGTCAATAATCTTCATGATAGAATATGGGAATACGTGTGTTATAAGGAAATTTTAATTTTATTAATTCTATGCAGATGGCTTTCCTTAGGGTAAGTTTGGATTGAGGGAAGGGGAGGGGAAGGGAGGGGGGAGAGAAAAAAAAATAGGGGGAGAAGAAAATGGGTCCAAAATTTAGTGTGGTGGGGCCCACAAAATTTTCCTCTCCCCCATTTTTTTTTCTCCCCTCCCCCCCCCTTCCCTCCCCTTCCCTCAATCCAAACTCACCCTTAGTGATTAAGTATTTAGCAACTGGAATTATTTTATTATATTTTGGTGAGTGAATAGAGCAAGTGGGATTATTCTATTATAGTTTTCCCTTGTTATTTGCAAGTTGTTTACTTTTTGTTTTTATTTTGCAAGTTGAAGAACTTTTTTCGTATGAAAGAAAGCTCCTTCTATAAATAGCTGATTAGCTTCCACTTGTAATCAAACTTGGATGAATGAAATGTTTTGCTATGATTTAGCTATTCTCTATTACCCACAGGTTCTTCATATTCCCCGTCCTTCTGGCCTTATCCCCTTTCATTTCTCTCTACTTAATAAGCTATTTATAAAAGGAGCATTCTTTCTTATGAAAAAAGCTCATCAACTCGCAAAAATAAAAACAAAAAGTAAACAACTTGCGAATTTCAACATGCAAAAATATAATAAAACAATCCCACTTGCTCTATTCACTTGCCAAAATATAATAAAATAATTCCAGCAGCTAAAAACTGATCCCCTATACTACTATTCTGTTTCTCTCCCCCACCATCTCTGTTATGTTCACCCCTTTTACCACTTTGTTTCTGTAACTCTACCCCAAATTATAATCTGTTTGCACGAGAATCAGTGTGTGAGTGTATGTTGCATCAGTTTGTGAGTGTCTTGCATCACTTCATGAGCTGTATTGACCAAAAAGCCTTTGCTTTTGTCTTGATAGACAAATAGACCTACTTTGAGATTTTCCTTCAGAAAAATTATCACATACAAGTTTCCAATGAAATGACTGAATCACCCTTGCACATGCATTGTCTTTTAGTGGAAGCGCTAGAGCTTTTTGGTTAGAGTAATCAATGTTTGGATTTACAAATAATACAACATTAAGATGGGCGTTTGGTACTGGAAATATTATGACCTTCCAAGACTTTGAAAATGGTTTGAAAAAACCATCAAGTTTTACACACACACACACACAACGATATATATATATATATCCTAACGATATTTAGGAGATATGAAACACACACACGCGCACACACTACAATTTCATATTTGCTATAGCCTACCATCCTATAAATGAGTAGCCCACATGCTAGGAAGCTACATTGTTCATGTACCAAACCAAATCACCTAAAGTAAAAAGCTCAAATGGGCAGAAGAATCGTTAGATTAATGCATGAGGACAAGATATCAAGACTGCTGCTTATTTTTCTCTGTTGGAAATCAGATTTTGAGCAACAGTAATTGTCATGTATTATCCTTTGGAAAAAGCTTAAACAGAACAATTGAAAAAATATCCAAGAATGAGTTTACATTATACATCTAACACAGTCTTTATATTACACACACATACACGCATCTCAATCTTAGACAATGGTAATACGAATTCTAACAGGAACTTACTGAATCATGGAGAAGCTGCCTTCTCTGCCATGAAAGCCTGCATGAGGGAAATTGAATATAATTCTATCAAATCTCCTCATTTTCAAGTCTGGGTGAGATTTCATTTGGGTTGCATCAACTCCATGCAACACGTGTGCTCCCAGCGTTGTTAGGGCAACTAAATTTGACATTGCCTTCTTGTACTTCCTCACAACTTGATCTTAATGAACAGAAAAAGCAATCAATGACATGACCAACATTCAACACTCTAGTAACAATAATTACGAAAAGCAAAAGAGTAATTAAACCAGATCGACAGAATCCTCAGTCCTCAAACTGGATAACTGTGATGATCACAAGCCCAAAGGGATAATCCAATCCCAAAGATTAGCCTATTAGGAGAACCCATTGATTTATAAACCACACCACACAACACCTGTGAGACTCCCCAATGACATGCACAAAAATAAAAAACAATTCATTTAGAGATGAGAGAACAAACTCCATGAGATGCTCATAGAACAATGGAAGAATGATATATAAACACAAGCACTTCCACAAATCTTGGAGAATCAGAAAACTAGCTATATCTTTTTTAAAAGGAGCAGAAGCAAGTAGAGATTAAAAAGAAAATCAAATATTTAGTTTCTTGACTCCTCCGAAAAACTCTTTGTACGGTATGCAAGGTCAAATGTTAAAATTTCAAACGAGAAAGCTACCCATTATCAATGATGCCTTCAGCGAAATCGCAGAGCATAGCCTGACTTCGTTTGGATGCTTAGAAAAGAACAAGCGAACAGAAATCAAACTCACGTAGATGAACAAATTCATGGTTTTGCAAACTACTAAGGGAAAAATATAGTCATTTCAAGAGAGAACTCAAAAGTTGCAGCAATAACTTAATGTAGTATTAGCAAGAAGCGTAGTCGTCAAACTACTAGCAAAAGCCTATACTATTTTACATAACCCCAGTAATCAAAATAAAATCTTTGACGACGAAGGGGAAAATTTTGAAGAATAAGCATTACACACACAAACGTAAGAGCAGAGGAAGAAAGAGACCATGAGTATCAAGGGAAGAAGCAACGATGTTGGAAGCTGAACCAAAGGATTGAGCCAAGCAACGGGAGAAGGAGAAATCACCCTCACCGACCAACAATATCTGATGATGCGAGGAATAATATTTGAGCCATTTTTCTTCTTGATCATCGTCACTCAAACCCACAAGCTTCTTCCTTTTGTTCTTACCGCCCATAAGAATTCCACTGTGCATACAAAGTTTCACACTTTCTAATTGAAAAAAGGAGAGAAACCTTCCAACGTTTAAAAAGACTGAACAGTGCCCATTCCCCTGAATTTTGCTTTTTGGACGTCGAGCTCGAGCTTGAGTACAATGAGGTGACAAATGAACCGACTTTTCCGCATTTGTAAGTAAATTTGAAATTTAAGAACAATTAGGGAAAAGTCTCCCGTATAAAATTTTATTTATGAGAAAAACTTAAAATAATTTTATATACAAACAGTATCCGTATTTTTTTTATGGAAGTACCAGTACTTTTTTAAATACACACGTACAGGCACAAGCATTAATAGTTTAATAGATCATTTTTACCGATAAACTTTTCAATAATGAGGCTTTCCCCAATTTTTCTTTGAATTTATACTACACAATCATGTTTTATTTTTTCCATATCAAATCAAATATACTTCCATATTTTTACATTTTAAATTTCTATATTAGCATTGCTTGTTACGGTGTTAAGAGAATGTAAGTTGGATATACAAATTAATGAAGCCTACTTTAATTTAGAACAAGCACCAATAAGTTCACTGCAGATAAACATTAATTTGTAAATATTTCATCTTTAATATGAATCATTAATATCTAACTAGATAGAGCTTCCCAAGTGCAACTGGCTAGGTGGTGGCAAAATAGAGTCGCAGAAAAACAATGACCCGAAAAGCCAACAAAGTTTAACAACAAGCATCTGAAACTGACGAGAGAATTGAGCAATATATATATATATATATATATATATTCATATTCCAAACATTACTTGTTGATTGAAGCCACCATATATAGTCTCTGCCAATCAAAGATGATTCCAAGAACAAGATAAACAGGAATTGCTCTCCCCAGTAGTTCCATTCCTCCAGAAACTGAAATGTTGCTTCTCTTAGAGTCTGAGGATATTCATTATTATTACTGTGCTGTTGATATCTTTTGATTTATGGTGTCCCATTTCTTCTCCTCCTTGAAGGTAGTACACCGTTCAAGAGGGAAAGATTCATCACACCTGACTTTATCACCTCACTAGCTTGTTGTTATAACCAGGGTAGTCTTCTTCGTGTGCATATATAGGTGAGATGCTTGTTCCTCACCACTAGTTATATGGTATATGAAATATGAGATAACTTTGTAGGTGAGATAGTTATTACTCACCACGAGTTATTTAGTATAAGATACATGATATATTTATATGTGTGAGATGATTATTCCTCATCATGAGTTATATGATTTATGGTATATAAGATGTTATATAGGTGGGACAATTATTTCCCATTAAGCTTGGTGTAGTTGTGATTGAATGTTGGTTGATCATTGCAAATTGTTTGATTTATTAAGGAATGAGAAAACTTTTATTGTTCTTAGTGTATACTATCTTCAATATGAAAATTTAAAGATTTTTTATTCCTTTTGTCAAAGTTATTGGTGAAAAAACTCTCATGATGCGCTTCTATCATCAAATATATAACCCTCTAAACCTCCTAATCATTCAACCATTGGTCCACCTATATCATCTACATGTCAATTATCCTCCCTGTCATTGGTTCTTGCCTGTAACCTCTACAGATGTATATTGATCCACTTCAGATTCATTAAATTTTTAAAGGTTTTTTCAAACTGACTTTCAAATCCATTGGTTTATTCTACCGACCTGCATTAATACTTGTAAACTCATTAGCAATGTCGAACCAATTCGTATTTCGTGGCTTGCGATCAAATATAACCCTCTAAACCTCCTAGTCATTCAACCATTGGTCCACCTATATCATTTACATGTCAATTATCCTCCCTTTCATTGGTTCTTGCCTGTAACCTCTACAGATGTATATTCCACTTCAGATTCATTAAATTTTTAAAAGTTTTTTCATACTGACTTTCAAATCCATTGGTTTATTCTACCGACCTGCATTAATACTTGTAAACTCATTAGCAATGTTGAACCAATTCGTATTTCGTGGCTTGCGGATATGGTGTACACTTGGTAATCTTCTTTGGACTATACTCACGTGAATCTGACTATTTTTTTATAATTTGTTTTCCCTTATTATTTGATTGGCTTCTGTAATCGGCGTTATACAGCCAACCTTATTTCATTGGCTTCTGTCGTCGGCGTAAGTCAGCGAACCTGGGAATATACACTTATTTTAAAATCATTCTCCTCAACTGTATAAGATCGTTCGCATTTAAATCACACTACTCATCTATTGGTTCAAGTAATGGGCCACATTTATTAGATGCTGTAACCCACATTCACGTTGGTTTCCTATTTATTCCTTTATTCTACTGCTTTCATGGTCAGTTCCATAACTGGCCTGAGAAGATCTTCATAAGAATTACAAAAGTTTTTTAAAATGGGCACGTGCCATGTATCTGAATTCCTATATCTCAATGGACAAAGCGACATGTGGTCTATCTGTGTCAGGGTCGTATCCCATTTTATGGACATCCCGTACACTTATATGCATCAACGTATCACATACAATGTTGTCCTCATTGATTCGCAGGTCTTCAGTTTATATCAGATCTTTTTTATTTGTAAAAATTGCTTCCTTTTTTTTTTTTTAATCTGACCTCATCCTCATTCCATTCCTTACTTTTGCATGTAGGGTAATTTGTGCTTGGCAGTGTTGCGTAGGAGAGATGTAATACGTAGGCTTGCTGGTGTTCTCCTACCAGGATTCTGTTTCATTATCAAAAAATTTTCTATAGAGCAAGGGACAAATCTCATCAACCCAGTTCTAAAAATCATTCTTGAGCCATATACTGAAGTGAAGTTTGTACGCAATTGCATCAGATCCCTAGACGCAATTTTCAAACCCCTTCAAACATTAGTTGCGAGTTCGCTTAACGAGCCCACTCTTATAAGTATCAGTACTATAACCCTTTTCCTGTTTATTTTTCCTGTCGTCTCATAGATTATACATCTGACTTTCCCGATATTTTCTATTTTCTTTACTTCTTCTTCATGTACCAGATGTAATTGGACTTGTCACTTCTGTATTTGCACTTACTGATCTGAAGGATGAAGGAGAGACCATTTATCAATTGAACTTTCAAATCATGGATGAATGGTTTGTAGTTTGATTTTTTATCGTTAATGGTTCTGAATTGTTGATTTGGATATTAATTTTATTTCATTTTTGGTAGTGGGAATCCCTTTCACTGTTGCTTCTGAGGTAGTCCCGCTTTCTGGGCTGCAGTCAGTTACACCAAGGTTGATAGAATACAAACTCAATTTAAAATTTATTTCTCTCCTCATTAATTCTTCACCGCCCAATCAAGATTTATGTGGAAGGATTATGTTAGAAGAAGAAAATTGTGGAAGCTGCTGATGAGTTGTAAAGTTATTTGAATAAAAGGATAAAGTCAACAATTGCGGCAGGAGGTAGAAGCAGAAGCAACTGGAACCAAATTGAAAAAGCCTAATACAATGATTATGCATGAATGAGGCTACATAGGAAAAATGCTAATGAGTTATTAATTGAAGAAAAGTCAAATATTGCGGCTGGAAAATGTGGAAGCAACAAAGAAAGAAGAAGCACTTAAGGAATGAAATTAATAAAATAATGGCGGTTTGGTTATTCTATAAATATGTGTGTGCTATATTGTAACTGTGTGTGTGTGTCCGTGAGACTTGAGAAAATTAAAAAAAAAAGAGAGAAATAGAGAGATAGCAAAGAAATGCTGTAGCACTTAGAGAAGAATATTAGAGAATTATTTTTGTGTGAAAATTACTTTTTGTGTGTGAGAGAAATACTGTTGTATATTTTTTGTTGTTGTCTCATAATAAAATTATTTTCCTTTATCTGTCCATACCTCCCATTTCCAACAAGTGGTATCAGAGCCAGACTTGATCAAAGATGGCGGAGATGGTGCAACCACAAATTCCAAAATTGTCGAAAGGCAATTATGGAAACTGGAGTATTCAGATGAAGGCGTTGCTAGGTTCTCAAGATATTTGGGAACTTGTGGAGGATGGATACACAGAGCCTGCTAATGTAGCCGCTAAAGCAGCCTTATCAGATGCTCAAAGAAAGACACTCAAAGATTTACGAAAGAAGGACAAGAAGGCTCTATTCTTGATTTTTCAAGGTGTTGATGAATCAACATTTGAGAAAATATCAGATGCAAAATCTTCCAAGAGTGCATGGGAAATTTTACGAACAACTTGTGAAGGAGTAGACAAAGCCAAAAAAGTACGATTGCAATCACTTAGAGCAGAATTTGAAAATGCAAAGTACGGAGCCAATTACAGATTATGTCTCACGAGTACAAAAAGTGGCCAAAGAGATGAAAAGAAATGGAGAATCCTTAGATGATGTCAGAATAATAGAGAAGATTTTAGGGTCGTTAACAAGAAAATTTGATTATATTGTCACTGCGATTGAAGAAGCGAAAGACTTGTCAGTTATGTCTATTGATGAGCTTGTGGGTTCTCTTCAAGCTCATGAGCAAAAAATGAATCTAAATGAAGGCTCTAGCAATTTGGAGCAAGCCTTGCAAAGCAAATTATCTCTAAACGAAAACCAAGCCCAAGCGGCCTATGGTCGTGGTAGAGGAAATCGAGGTGGATTCAACATATGGTCGTGGTAGAGGAAATCGAGGTGGATTTAACACCCGAGGCGGCTTTAATGTTCGAGGTGGTCGTGATAGACGCGAAGATATGGCCGATCAAATGGAAGTTTTGGAACTTATACAAAAACAAATAATATAATAATAATATTTTAATCTCAATTAAATAATATCATTATATTATTTTCGAATATGAACGTGGCCAAGGATCATATAATCGAGGTCGTGGCCAAAGCCGAGGTCGAGGATTCTCATCCGTAGGAGGAAATGCGAGATATCAACAACGAAGTGATAAATCCCAATTGCAATGTTATAACTGTAATAGATTTGGTCATCTCAGTTATGAGTGCAGAGATGCTGCTAAAGTTGAGGGAAGAAGTCATTACACAACAAATGAAGTAAAACTTGATGAGCCAAAACCGTCTTGTTCACTTCCAAAGGTGAAGAAGATGAAGAAGATACGGAAAAATGTATGGTACCTTGATACTCGGAGCAAGTAACCATATGTGTGGCAAAAAGGAGTTATTCGCAGAGTTGAATGAAGAAATCCAAGGAGAAGTCACATTCGGTGATCATACAAAAACACCAGTTAAAGGAAAAGGTAATATTATGATATTTACAAAGAATGGAGATAGAGGATACATTACAGATGTCTATTATATACCAAATTTGAAGAGCAATCTCCTCGCATTGGTCAACTATCGAAGAAGGGATATGACATTCATATAAGAGATAGTTCTCTTACCATGAGAAATCGAAAAGGAGAATTGATAGCAAAGTTGAGATGACAAGCAATCGTCTATTCAAGTTGAATATACAGACAGATGGAATTAAATGCATGAAGTCTACCGTTGAAGATAGTTCATGGTTGTGGCATCTCAGATTTGGTCATCTCGGATTCACTGGCCTGAAGCTGTTATCAAAAGCAAAGATGGTGACCGGATTGCCAACAATAAATCATCCAAATCAACTATGTGAAGGATGCATGCGAGGAAAGCAACATAGACTAAGATTTGAAGTTGGCAAGTCATGGAGAGCAAAAAGGCCACTGCAACTAGTTCATTCAGATATAGCTGGTCCACTTGATATTACTTCACTTGGAGGAAACAGGTAGTATATCACATTTATTGATGATTTCAGTAGAAAGGCTTGGGTATATTTTCTCAAAGAAAAGTCCGAAGCTCTTGATAAATTCAAAGAGTTTAGGGCGGTAGCAGAAAAGCAAAGTGGTCAGTATTTAAAGGTGCTCGAGAATAGATAGGGGAGGAGAATACACTTCCAAATTATTTGAAGCATTTTGCCGGAACATGGAATAATTCATCACCGACAACGCCTACACGCCACAACAAAATGGAATTGCGTAAAGAAAGAACCGTACAATTCTTGATATGGCAAGAAGCATGCTTAAAGGAAAACATATGCCAAGAACGTTTTGGGCTGAAGCTGTTCAGTGTGCTTGCTATTTATTAAATCAATGTCCGACAAAAAGTGTCAGATTCAAAACACCAAATGAAGCATGGAGTGGTAGAAAGCCAGAGGTGAGCCATCTAAGAATCTTTGGTTGCATAGCATACGCTCATGTTCCAGATCAGAAGAGGAAGAAGTTAGATGACAAAGGAGAAAAATGCATTTTTATTGGCTACGAGCATCGAAGCAAAGCCTACAGATTGTATAATCCCCTAACCAAAAAGATAATCATCTCAAGAGACGTAGAGTTTGACGAAACAGATTACTGGAGATGGAGCGATAAAGAAAAAGGGGTGGAAGGCTTATTCTTTAAAGATGATGTTGATTCAAAAGATCAAATGGTCGAGCTAGATAATGATCAAACTCCTCCACCAAGTCCTAATCCAACAACTCCCGCATCTACATCATCAACATCGTAGAGAGGTAGCGTAGTAAGAGTGCAATAGTAGAGCGATTCGGGGGAGCAACAACAAAAATGAGAAGCTTAAGTGATATATATGATGCTACAGATCCAATACAAACTACACTTGATTATTCATTATTCTGCTTGGTAGCTGAATGTGATCCAATGACATATGAACAAGCAGCAGATGATGAAACATGGAAGAAAGCTATGAATGATGAAATCTCAAAAATTAAAAAGAATGACACATGGGAGCTCACAACAATGCCTAAGGAGCATAAGCCCATTGGTGTAAAATGGGTATACAAGACAAAGACCAACAAAGAAGGAAAGGTGGAGAAGCATAAGGCGAGATTAGTGGCTAAAGGCTACAAACAGAAATGCGGAATTGATTATGAAGAGGTCTTTGCACCAGTTGCAAGGATTGACACTATCAGGCTTCTTATAGCAATTTCAGCTCAAAACAAATGGAAGATATACCAGATGGATGTGAAGTCAACTTTCCTTAACGGCTATTTAGAAGAAGAAGTCTATATTGAACAACCACCAGGATACGTCATAGAAGGAGAAGAGGACAAAGTTTACCGGTTAAAGAAGGCGCTGTATGGATTGAAGCAAGCTCCAAGAGCATGGAACACGAGAATAGATGAATACTTTCAGAAGAATGGATTTGTGAAGAGTCCGTATGAGCATGCTTTATACACAAAAAGGAATGAAGATGGAGATATAATGATCATATGTCTGTATGTGGATGACATGATTTTCATAGGAAATAATCCAGGTATGTTTGCTAAGTTTAAGAAAGCTATGACTAGAGAATTTGAAATGACAGATATTGGAGAGATGTCTTATTTTCTTGGAATAGAAGTGAAACAAATGGAGGAAGGCACATTTATGTCACAAAAGAAATATGCACAAGAAATATTGAGCAGGTTTAGAATGAAGGATTGCAAGCCCGTTTTAACACGAATAGCGTAGGAATAAAGTTGACAAAGACTCATTCGGATAGAAAACCAATCAACCCAACACTATTCAAGAGCTTGGTCGGAAGCTTGAGGTACTTAACTTTCACTAGACCAGATATTATGTATGCAGTTGGCTTAATTAGCAGATATATAGAGGAGTCGAAGCAAGATCATTTTCGTGCAGCAAAGAGAATTTTGAGATATATCAAAGGAACAATCACTCATGGACTGTTCTATACACATTCTCAAGACTCAAAACTAATTGGCTATTCAGATAGTGATTACGGTGGAGATTTGGATGATCGAAAAAGCACATCGGGATATGCATTTCATATTGGCTCGGCAATATTTTCGTGGTCGTCAAAGAAACAATAGACATTTGCTCTTTCATCATGTGAAGCTGAATACATCGCCGCTGCAGCGTGTACATGTCAAGCAATATGGCTTAAGAATATTTTGAAGGAGTTACATTATGAGCAGGAAGGTTCAATTCCCATATATGTGGACAACAAGTCAGCAATATCACTAGCAAAGAATCCAGTCTCTCACAACCGAAGCAAACACATTGACACCAAATATCATTTTATTCGAGAGCATGTCAAGAATAAAGTTGTGGAGTTAGTTTATTGCAGAACTGAAGACCAACTAGCAGATATCTTTACAAAGCCACTGAAGACTGATACATTCAACAAGATCAAATATATGATTGGTATGAGAAATTGAGTTTGAGGGGGAGTGATAGAATACAAACTCAATTTAACATTTATTTCTCTCCTCATTAATTCTTCACTGCCCAATCAAGATTTACGTGGCAGGATTATGAATATTATGGAAGCTATTGATGAGTTGTAAAGTTATTTGAATAAAATGATAAAGTCAACAATTGCGCGGGAGGAATTAGAAGCGAAGAACTAAGTTGAACTCAAATTGAAAAAAGCCTAATACAATGATTATGCATGAATAAAGAAGAAGTAACATGGAAAAATGCTAATGAGTTATTAATTGAAGAAAGTCAAAATATGGAACATCCGGAAAATGATGGAAGCAAGAAGCACTTAAGGCGGCATGAAATTAATAAAATAATATGCATAAGGCGGTTTGGTTATTCTATAAATATGTGTGTGCTATATTGTAATCATGTGTGTGTCCGTGAGACTTGAGAAAAAAAAAAAAAAGAGAGAAATAGAGAGATAGCAAAGAAGTCTTTGTAGCACTTAGAGAAGAATATTAGAGAATTATTTTTGTGTGAAAATTACTTTGTGTGTGTGAGAGAAATACTTGTTGTATATTTTTTGTTGTTGTCTCATAATAAAATTATTTTCCTTTATCTCGTCCATACCTCCCATTTCCAACAAAGGTTGTCAACAAGGATGATGTGGTGGTAGCATTATTTTTGGTCAAGATGATCGGACAAATGGTTGCTTCTTTATCTTAAATCTGTTTCTTACTTTAATCTTATTTTTTTCTGTTGAAATGTTAACTTGATAACTGTTTAATGTTCTTATTGGAGATGGACAAATCATTTTATTAAGCCACTATGATCTATCAGAAGCGGTGTTCAATTACTGCCATCATTCTGTAGTAGATTTTCGTTTCAAGCTCAACCGTCTTTCTGCCGGGCACATTACTCTAGACAATGTATGGACAGCATCAACCAGCCATTCTGCCGCACAAATTACTGCAGACAATGTCTTCATAGCATCAACCAGCCATTTGCAAGATGGATCGCCTTAAGGCGTATTTAAAAACTTTCCTTTTAATTAGCTCTTCTGCATTACTGTTTTTTTAAGTTCCTTACTGTTTTAGGTGTAGTCTTGGCACGAGAAAATAATTTAAATCCTTTTTCAATTTCGTAATTTAAGATTCAAGTTTCGTTTCAGTTGGTATTCTGGGAGCCACAGTTGCTCATTTATCAATCAATGTCTGAAAAAGTTTGTCCAAATATCCATATCAAAAAAATGTTATGTAGTTTAATCGATCTTGGGATTGTCCACCTCTTTTTTTATATTGTTCTTGCCTAGAAAGTGGATTCATAACTACATATATCAGTGAAAATATTCACTGTACAATATTACCAATAACGAAGTGTTAAATCAGCCTTCTGTTTATGTTTTTTCCCCATCAAATAACAAGAACAGATGTAATCTCTATTTACTCAACGTCTATTATGTATTCGAGTAATAAATACTTTAAACAGTTTTTAAATCTTTTAAACTCCTAATATAAGAAAAAAAAAACGCTGAAGACTTATCTGTAGCAACATTTCATTATATATCATCGTTAGTTTGAAAATTTTGCGGGTTACATACTTTAATTATTTCATAACAACTCTTATAAGTGCTGTTTTTTGTACTTTCCGTTATCATATGTTCGGAAAAGAATACATCCAAAACAATAATATATAGTTCTAACTGAAAAAATGATTATTTAAATGAAATGTATGTTTGTTAGGAAAAAAATGTCAATATTTTAACGAAATCCAACACAACAAGTAATCCCACAATCATACTCGTCCCAACCTTATTACATTTTTTATTTTTATTATTACATCAAAACTCTTATATATAGTTCTAACTGGCGATATTATTTGTACTAAAAAGAATTAATCCAAACACCAACTATGAATATAGAACAAACGTATGTGGTTTTTAATATCAAATCTCCTTATTAAAATGGCAACACAATATTTACTATTATACAACGGAAATTCTTTCTATCAGTTATGTCCAAACACCGTCTTTAACATCAACGTCGTTTCAGATACAAACACCGTTGCTCTACGTTGTTTAATGTCTTGCTATCAGTTATGTCCATAACTGATACTTATTAGTGCCGGTTCGTCTTCAGTGCTCGGTGCAACTCGCGTTTTTGTAGATCCTGATCTCCCTGAATTGGCAGAGACAAAGAGACAAGTGTTAGGCCTGTAAATGTCTCTTTGTCAAAACAAAGTACTTTTGCATTTTGAATGTTTATTTCTTTTTTCTTTTTCAATTGTGCAATGAATTACATTTAGTTCAAATCTGGGAGGATATCGTATAACTTTGGTTCAGTTTATTTATATTTTCCGTGGTTCAATATCTTTTTTCTAGTGCCTATTAATTTTTTACAAACCTTAGTTATATTCCTTATCCAACTAAATTCCATTACGCGGTCAATGAGTAATTGTAAGTTATTATGTATCTTAAATGGATATAGGTTATTGTGCGTTCCATTTATTAATACTGGTTTTCTGAACTAGAGTTATTAGTCTTTAATTAGTTTATTTTCATTACTTGATGGTTTGCATTTAAAACGTCCTTCAACCACTTTTTTCGCGTTTTGTGAAGAGGTGGTTAGTTTCAAAATTGAATGGCATGACACTTTTATTATTACCTTACAACTCTTATAAATTACGCTTCTAATACTTGAAAGTTATTATTTGTATTGAAAAGAATTAATCCAGATACCAACTATGAGTATAAAATGTAACAAGTAACCATTATTCTTAATAAATAAAAATCCTCACATATGGAACTGCATTTTTTGTTTTATTTTACAACAAAATGAACGTTACGTTTTATACTTCAACGTCGTTTCAGTAACTTTCACGACAAATGTTTTGGTCTGTAAATTTCTCTTTGTCAAAACGAAGGAATTTTGCATTCTCAATGTTCATTTCATTTTTTTTTTCCAGTTTGCAACGAACTACATTAGGTCAATATGTCGAACGATGTCGTCCAACTAACATCAGTTTATATTATTATTTTTTTTTGATAACATTTGGGTAGCCACAGACTCTAACTAAGTCTTATCAGTAGTAAGAATTTTTTCCAATTCCAGGTCCGCATGTAATACAATCTGGAAACCTGGTAAAGAGGATAAACTTGCTTTAGCCAAATAATCAGCCGCTGCATTCGCCCATCTATTGATGTGTTGGATATCTACCTTCCAGTGTCGGTCTATCACGCTTCTGAGCTCATCGGGTAATATTCTATCCTCATTCGCTGAGTTGCTGGAGCCTCTTAACAAGTTGACTACCTCTGCTGAGTCTATTTCCAAAATAACATCTCTATATCCCAGGTCCCACGCAATTTTGAGGCCATGAATGCAGCCCCACAATTCAGCAGTTAGGCTATCACCATCGTCCCCTTTAAACATAAAGCCCCGCAGGAAATTGCTATGCGCATCTCGAAGAATTCCACCGCTAGCTACACCAGTATTGTAATATGAATAAGCGCCAGTGTTGATCTTTATTTGTCCAGACGCAGGTGGACGCCAGTGGTCCATAGGTACAGTCTGCATTTGCTGTCGGCTGGGCATCATACAGAACCTAGCTCGAGCGTCATGCATACAATGGATCATCGCCATAGCACTATTCTGGATGGACACGTTTGAGATAGTCTTCCCTTCAAAAACAACAGTATTGCGTCGCCGCCACACCCACCAACATACAACCACAAAAAGGTGTCGCCATTCATCTGCACACTAATTCTTCCCGCGATGACATATGTTCCAGCGGACCCACTGTTCAAAGGGCATCCTAGAAAAATTGCGCCAAAGGTGACTAGGCACAATGAGTTCCCATAGCTCAGCGGTAACTGGGCAATCTCTGAGCATGTGGATCAAAGTCTCTGTTTCCCCATTGCAAACTGGACATGTAGCATCATGAGCTAGGCCACGCTTACACCTTGAGGCATTGGTTAATAATCTCTTATGGATGGCAAGCCAAAGAAACATTTTGCAACGCTCCAGGACCTGTAACTTCCATAATCTTCCCTATATCGGATCAGGTTTTTCCACTCCATTATTAAGTGCATCATAAGCTGATTTCACAGTGAACGCACCATGCTTATTCCATTTCCAACGGAGGCACCCATTAGACAGTTCTTCAGTTCCTTCCTGTACCTTATTCCATGTCTTTTTAATACCATTCCATAGATTTGATCCTGGTCGACGCGCATCAATCCTGGGTATGACGTCAGAACCACACCCATACTTGTTTCTTATAACCTTTACCCACAAATCCTCCCTTCTAGTCGATAGGTTCCGGCCAAGCTTTATAAGGTAGGCTTGGTTATAGTAATTTGAATACCTGATCCCCAATCCACCCCTGGTTTTCGGTGTGCATATCACATCCCATGCAACAAGGGGAATTTTCCTTTGCTCATCAGTGCTCCCCCACAAAAATTTTTGGTTACATTTATCTAATGAATCACATGTACTTGGCCGGGAGAAGGGATGTTTGCATGACATATCCCGGAATTGCCATAGTGACCGAAGAAATAAGGGTAGACCATCATGCTGAGGAGAGTGATTTTGCTTTCCAGTTAGATAGTCTAACCTTCACTTTATCAACCACATAATGATAGGATTCTTTAGTCACACGTTCGTGGTGATTAACCCTTAGGCCAGAGCTATCACAAGTCACTTGTAATTGAAAAACCTAGGGAAGTACACATCTCACTTCTTCTAACATGGTGAACATTTTTTGAGAAAAATACTCTGGTTTTCTGGTGATTAACCCTTAGGCCAGAGCTATCACAAAAAGCCTTGAGGCATGAATTAATAATTTCTACCTGATCCATTGAAGCTTAAGCAAATAACATGATATCATCTGCAAAGAACAAATGCGAGATAGGAGGCCCAGATCGTGTGAGACAAATTGGCTTCCAATCACCTTTCTAAGTAGCATCTTGGATGAGATGGGCCAATTTCTCCATACAGATGACAAAAAGATAGGGTGAAAGAGGGTCTCTTTGCCTAACTCCTCTGGAAGGGTGAAAGAGCTCAGCTTTATCCCCATTCCATAGCAATTGCATACTAGATGTAGAGATGCACTGTCTAATTACCTGGGAAATGCAACCTGGGATATTCAGCTCCTGAATACGGTCCATCAAGAAATTCCAGTTAACCCGATCATAGGCCTTCTCAGGGTCAATTTTGATAGCTAGGAATCCCTTCTTTGACTTCAGACTTCGCATAGAATGGATTACCTCTTGAGCCACAATAATATTATCACTGCTATGTCTTCCCGGTACAAAACTGCATTGGTTTGGGGCTATCACCTTGGGAAGAATGGGCTTTAGCCGGTTCACAATTATTTTTGAGACTGCTTTATAAATGACATTACAAAGGCTTATCGGTCTCGGGTCCCCCACCATTTCTGGATTATCTTTTTTTGGGATGAGCACAATTAGAGTACTATTCACCTCGGCTATAGCTTGTGGGTTAGCAAAAAGGAACTTTACATAATTAGTGATAGACTTGCATACCGTACTCCATTGATTTTGATAGAACAATGCATTGAAACCATCAGGTCCCGATGATTTAAGAGCCCCCATATTAAAAATAGCTGCTTTGACTTCAGAGTCTGAGATCTCTCTACTACACCATTGAAGAAGATCCCCCTCTACACAGGGATATGACATGGGTCAATCCATCCTGGGATGGTCTAAACATTCCCCCGAAAGTAGATAGGAGAAAAAAGAGGTGGCCGTACATTTTATTCTCATGGAGTCAAAAACCCAGGTCCCCTCCGCATCTTTTATAGCCTCTATTCTCTGAGTCTTCCGTCGGTGGTTAGCATGAGAATGAAAGTAACGTGTGTTCCGATCCCCAAATACAGTCCATTCAGCTCTAGCTTTATGTGCCCAAAGAAGAGATTCTTGCAATAAGACATCTTCAAGCTCCTTCCAGATAGAGAACTGGATTTCCTCATATCTAGGTTGTGGGCCATATTGGGCAATAGCCCTATTAATCCCATCCAGGCGGCGCAAGAGGCGTTTCTTTCTTCCTTTTGTGTGTTTGAACACTTCTTTGTTCCACTCAGAGCATGCTTGCATAAACTGGGAGATATTTTAGACCCACCTAGTTTCTTGATCCCAATTTTGTTTCACAAATTTGTCAAATTGCTCATGAAGAACCCAGGGCGCAATGAAACGACAAGGCCTGTTGGGCCTAGGTTGACTCATATTAGTATCCAAACGGAGAAGTAAAGGCCGGTGGTCCGATTTAAAGAACGGTAGATCAGCCACCAAGGCATTTGGGAACATTGCAGACCATTGATCATTAGCAAGCATCCTGTCTAGCCTGGCCTCTGATGTTCCTCGCTTCCACGTAAACTCAGGTCCTACGAACCCAATGTCTCGAACATCGTTCATGTCAGCTCAGTTAAGGAGGTCCCGGTCATAGGAACATCTGAATGTTGCAGTCGACCATCGTTCACAATGAAGCATCGTGCCGTTGAGATCACCTCCTATCAACCAAGCGCCTTGTATCTGGGGTGCTAACCGAGAAAGGTTGTGCCATAGATTCCTTCGACTACCACTGGATGGACTAGCATACACAACAGTAAGCAACCAGGTATGTTTTAATGCGTCCGTGATTTGAAGATGCATGTGCTGATGATGGCGCTCTAACACCACGACCTGTGAGATACTGGGTTCCTAAAAACACCAAATGCCACCACTAAATCCCTCACTATCAATAAGCTCTATATAAGAAAAGCCCAGTTGACTAGCTCGTCTTGAGGAAGCTTCCTTTGAGCACCGTGTTTCCAAAATTGCAAAAAAAATCCAATTTATAATGAGATTTGAGATCACGTACAAGAGCAGGAAAGCTACGTGCCCTAGTACCCCTTGAATTCCAAATCATGTAATTCATGGGGAAACAATTGGATTGTGTTGGGGTATGGCCGATAGCCCTTCTGTCTTATCCTGGTCACTCATTTGTTCATCCGCTGGTTGGTTAACACTTACATTACTATTCTGCATATGTGTCATAGTAACCCCAATAATCTGTTGTGGTACCATCGCATTATCCTGATTTGGATCTCCCATTTCTTTATTTTGCTCCAGGTTTGCGGTAGTAAGAAGCCCACCATGAACCAATGGTCTCACGGATGAAGATGGGCCCATAACGTCTTGGTTAGGCTCCACGGACATTAGAGCATTGAAGGAGTTTACATGGGTGGGCCCCAAAGTATGGCCCACAATTGATTTACGTACAGCCCTCTCACGTGCAGGATTCTTGTTTTCCTTTCCCTTGAATTTCCTTTGGAATTATTCTTCCTTTTGGAGCCAACCTGGACCCACTCGGTCTTAATTGTTTTTGGGCCCCCATCGTTGACCAATGCTCCTTTATTAGCATTAATGAGTGGTATATCTTCTTTCCCAGACTTTAGCCACTGAGTTGGGATTTTATTCTCCACCAAATCCATTTTCATACCTTGCTGCACAGACTCATTACTTTCTTTCCTTATCCCAGCTGAATTAATTACCCCACCAAAATCACGCCTCAATAGCCGAAGTTTCCCAAACGGACTTACACCATTCTCATCGCCGCCGGTGGATGATTCGGTGACTTTGTCAGACTGTACAGCCTTCTCTGAGGTCCCATCAGTGCCATCAATTGGTAGAGCTTTCTCTAAATTACCATCCTAGACTCGGAAGCCACATGCCGCTGATCATCCTTCTTCTCCAATGTCGCATTTTGTCTCAACGGGCACCCTTGTTTCATATGCCCATACTTACCACACTTAAGGCAAACCTGATGGAGCCTTTCATAAACAATGGGACACTCTTCCCCGAAAACCATGTAAGTTGGAATTAGGGGCTGTTTAAGGTGGATCTCCACACAAATACGCGCAAATCCACCTTTATCATAAATAGAGGTAGATCGATCCACTTTAATCATTTTTCCAATCATGTTACCTATACGACGTAACGATTCCACATTATAAAATTCAAAAGGAACATCCGGTAAATGAATCCAAGCCGCAATGTTGCATTTCAAGTCTGCCTTCCAGGGATTAAAATTAGGTCGCCATCTCTGGACAATCAGGTAGTGATCCTCTATCATCCATGGTCCCTCCTGAAAAGCATATTCTTTATCTTCTTTGTTAGAAAAGGACACAATATAGTGCCCATTATTCAGTGGAATAAGCTTTAGGGGATCCTTAGGCCGCCACATCCGATTAATGCGATCCCGAATAACATAAGTAGGGAAGCTCGCTCCTAGAACCTTGATGATAAGGGAATTTTTCCAGGGTAGGTACCAAGCCGTGTATTCCTCCGCAATGAACTTCAGAATCCCTGGCTTCCCTTCCAACCTTCGCGCCTCCTGGGTCTCCTCCTCGTCGACTCCTCTAGATCACAACAATCATCTTTCGCATTCATTTTGTGGAAGTAATCCTTCCATCCTTGCACAATGTCGTCTTCTTCCGAATGTTTTATCAGAAATGCTCCACAACTAACAATTTGTCCTTGTAGGAAAGTTTAGACGATCCACTCTGTAGCTTTTGGTTTGGCTCATTATTAACCTTACCCTTTAACTTCTCATCCACTCGTCCAAATGCAAACTTCAATCCACCATCACCCATCTTACCCTTTTTTAGATTACTTCCACTGTCCCCCTCTCCATCACCACCACCTGACCCCTCCTTGCCACCACTCTTCGCCCCCTGTTTACGCTCGCTCTCTGTCATTAGAATTCCACAGTTTATATTTATTATCCATGGGTCTATCTCTCTCTCTCTTTTTTTTGTAGTTATTACTTAATAATTACAATAATGTATTAATATGACTTTTTCAATGAAAACCAATTATGCTTTGAATCAGTAATTGAAAGTTGTTCAGTATCTTAAATTGATGTAGGTTATTGTGCCATACATTTAATAATAGTGGTTTTTTGAACAAGACTATAGTCTTTATTTACTATAATTTGATTATTCGATGGTTTGCATTTAAAACCTACTCCAACTACTTATTTCATTAATCACGTTGTCACTTCCGCACAATGTTCCGCTTTTTTAAGGTCGAAGCAAAGTATTAAATTACCAGACGTTTTCATGCTTAAGGTCTCAATCGCAGGGCAAGCAATCTTTGATATCTGTAGTGTAGGGTTTCGTTTTAAAATTTTGTCAAAACACATTTATAACATGCATTGATTAATAAATACCTACTGTGAAAATACTATTACCAAGACGATACGTACCATTAAAGGGTGATTGAATTTATGTGAAAATAATTAAAATAATTTCATAACACTATAATTTATGTCCTAATTCATAAATTAAAAATTAAAAAAATACCGCCAAACCTATACGGACCGTCTTCATTCAATACCTACATTTGGCGCGAAAGTGTTAGAAACTTTACACTGGATCTATGGTTCCCGCCAACATCAACTTCACGTTATATATTTCCTACAAGTTGATGATCTAACACAGTCATTCAGGAAGCAAATAGTTTGGTCTTATTTTGATCATACTCGGCCCACACGTCCTGAATATTTCAAACACAAAAGTAAGTCACTAATGTTACGTATTCATCTTCATCTTTTGGCTTCTTTTCCAATGTGTAAAGTTTTTCCCCCCTTTGGACTATCAGGATATGAGTAAGTCTTTCCTTTTTGATGTCAATGATAACAAAGACACTTGGTCAGTCGTTGCAAAAGTTCTTAGAAAGTGGGTGGTTAGGAAGAAGACTCCACCATATTGATGAAATTGTATGTTGTTGTGCACTACTTTTTTGAAGTTTCCACACATCACAAAATTGTCCTCCTTTTAGGAGACAACGATTGAAGTTTCCGCAACTCACAAAAATGTCATTCAAAAATTACTTGATGATCCTAAAGAAGGGATGATCTACAACTTTCAAAACTTCGAGGTTGTTGAGAATGATGATAAATATAGAGTCACCTCAAGTCCTAGAAATTCAACTTCCATGCTTACACGTTCATAGAAGAATCTGACACTCTCATTAACAAAGAGGCGTACAACTTCAAGTCCATCTTAGACATCCGAAATGGGAATATCGCTGATTCGGGGTAGTAGGTTTTTTCGGTTTCTCTCTTTTTTTTTTCTTTTTTTACAGGAATATCTCAAGTACTTTATTATTTACATACTATCCAATTAATTTTTTTTCCATGTCATACATAAAATCGCAGATGTTGTTGGTTTTTTGCAAGCTTTTGGACGTTTGTAGGACCAACGAAGGGAGATTGATATTATCAAGAGGCTGAACTTTAGCATTGCAGATCAAAAGTAATGTTACAAGTTATCTACCAATTTTATTTCAAATTCTATGTATATAGTAATGTTAAGTTTTAACAAAGAATGTTAAACATGTTTTCATGATTTAATACTTCTTTTGATCTCGAGTGAAAACTTAATGAATATCACTCTTTGGGGAGATTGTGTGGAGGAAACTTATGCAAATAAAAAGGAGGATATGGAACCTCCAATTATTGTGCTTGTCTGTTTTGCCAGATTGAATAGGAATACGGGTTTTGCAATTTTTATTTTAATAGTAATTATTTGTAATTAATGAATAATATTTTTTTCATTAACAAATCTATTATGTCACTAATGAAAACGTGAATGGTTGTTATTAATCTAAATTGATATTATCAGATTACGGTCATTTGAGGAATGCATTTAATGCAACTTTGGTAACCCTCAATCCAAATATCGCAGAGGCATCATTGCTCAAGGAAAGGTTAGATGACAAATGATAATTTCTAAAGTCCCCTTCTTATTTTAGTTCATTTGTAAAAATGAACTTTACCTTTATAAAATGTTAACATATGTAATGTACAGACTTAGCCAAGATTTGGCATCAAGCCAGTTGTTTAGTCAAATATCAAATGCCGAATATCCTACATACTCAGCTGAATCACTTCTTACATTTCATTCAATAATTCCATTGTCTGAAATTCAAAAGATAGAGCAAGTAAACTTCATTTCATGTCTTTATATTCTTTTACTTTCTCAGTTTCTTTTATTCATTGACATTGTTTTTTTCAAACATGCCAAACAATATATAACATGCAACCCCTGTTTTGATGCTATTTTCTTAAATTTTTAGGAGTGTGATGTTGTATCCAAGGTCACAATTCAGAAATGTGAAACACTATATGGGTGGTATTATGATGCATGTCCGTGTGACAAGAAGCCCGAGTACATGTTTAATGGGACTCTTAGATGCACCAAGTGTAATAAGGACTTACTTATGACTGTTCCCAAGTGTGTTTTCAAAACTAACCATTTTCTGTACTAGAGAAATTGATTTCTTTAAATAAACAAAATGATTAAACTAAATTTGTATCATTAGGTTTAAACTCCTCCACTACAAAGTGTTTGACCATACTGGAAAGTGTTCAATCATATTTTTTGATCGTCTGCATCTGAGTTGTTGGGAAAATCTGCATCAAAGATAAAAGAGGATATGCACAAGGTATTAATACTATTATACAAAAATGTTAATCATTCATCTTTCAATAAATTTAGTTTTAACCTTATCTTTGTGTTCTTTTGATTCCTAAAGGAGGGTAGGAATACTACAATTCCTAAAGAGTTAGATGAAATTGCTGGAAAGATAATCATTGTCAAACTAAGGATAAAGAACCACAATATAAAACATAGGACAAGTAGCATTGGGGTCAGTCAGATGTGCGCCGATGCACATTTGGTACAACAATTCCAATATGCAAATGAGAAGGTTGATATTTTTATCATTAACTGTTTATATTGTGTTGATACTTTATTTCAAATTCTACCAACTAAATTTTATGATATGCTTCACTTGTAGGACCAAACACCAATTCTGATTGAGGTACAATGTTTAAATTTTCAAATATATATACTTGATGTTTTTTTGTTAACAAATTATAACTTTACTTTACATACCCGAAGGAATCGACCGCTTCAAGGGAAATTGGCCATACCTCTTCACAAGATTATGTCATTGAGGATGATGTTAATACCTTTTCTCAACTTACCCCACAAGACGCCAATGCTAAAAGAAAAACAATTGCCAATGATGTTGCACTTGTGTGTGAAGACCTTGGACTTGCTGAAATGTGCACGCCAAGATTGAGCTCCATGAAACATGTGAAAAATGTAAAGAAGGAGAAATGATTTTTAATTAGGAGTTAAATTTGTGCTACAGTCTGAGGCTCTGAATTTTGTAATTTATCAATTTCAATTAGATCACTGTTTTCAAAATTCTGTTTTTTGTTTTTTCCATCTTTGTTTCAACCCATGTGATTTTAGGATAATTGAAGGTTACATATGCTTGATCATTAAAATTACTCACAGTTTATCATATTTTTACTCATGATAATGATAATCTTATACTTCAAATTATGGAGTACATATGAGTAATCCGTGTATAGAAATTACTAGTCCGACATTATTAATATATCACAAAAACTTCGTCTACAATTTGTTTTTTATAACACCGCCTAATTAACTACAATTAACCTACTCATTAATGCGATCTTAGTTAAACGAAATTCCATTATAAAGTATTTTGGTATTTGAATACAATGTTATCACCGTCTATTTAGTAGGGATGGTTAAAGATTCATTTATTTAACTAAACCAAGATACGATGAACCCACCAATGAACCTACCAACTCAGATATGATGCATTAATGGTTTCCCATAATCAGAACCTGGTTTAAATGATGTTATCACTGTCATTTATTTAATTTTCACTTGGGTACTTAAATTTGTTCAGAGGGGAAATCAAGTAACAGTGAAGGTCAAACTCTTTGTAATTCACATGTAAGTCTGTACAATATTATTAACAATATTCTACACACCAAGAAACCTTATTAACATGCTGAAATTTATGGAACTCGCTATCCATGTCCACGTGTGTTGTGTAGATAGCTGCATTAATGGCACCTAATTTATAAAAATTTTCCATATCAGAGTTTTTTCTACTGCAAATTTCCAAGAAGCATTAGATGTCTTTGCATAGAAATCCTTTGTAGTATTACTTAATGATGAACAGATGAAGTTTGTATGGTCAAACCGACAATTGCACCGCTTTTGTGTTAATGTGTTAAAAACTTCGGAAATGTCAAATTTATTCATAACCATCTGGCGATCCTAGTCATATTTTCAAATACTGGGTATAATCCTACGGTAGGATGAAAACTATGTGACATCTGACGGTTATTAGTTGATACAAAACTCACGCAATAACTTCGTATTTCTCTGTATATATATATATATATCATACATGGAAAGATAATACTACATTGTGTTTACTCGTCTGGTGATACCAACTTCAGTTATCATTCGTATTCAAAGAATGATGGAGAAACGCAGTGATGAGCTCAACGATAAACAAGAAGAAGGAAAAGGTAAGTCTTCTTTACCAAATTCATATATATATATATATTTTTTTGCTTGGAACCTGTAACATTAGTTTTGTTCAGCATTACCGTTTTAAAAGTTGTCTTTGAGTTGTTCTGTATTACCGTTTTTTTTACGTCATTGCTATTTTAAGTGAAGTCTGGAGTTTTTTTTTTTTTTTTTTTTAACAACATTTATTGATTTCGTAATTTGTTATTTCAGTTTCCTTTGAATATCCTTTTCCTGTCGAAGCCACCGTTGCTCATTTTATTAATTAATGTATGAAAAAGTTTGTTCCACTATAAATATACAAAAAAATTTGATGAATTTTTTCTTTATATAACAGATTTGCATGTTGATTAATGAAAAAAATATTATATAGTTACATCGTTGTTGGGAAGGTGCACCTTTTTTTTTTTTTTTTTTTTTTTTCTATATCGTCCTTGCCGAGAATGTGCATTTAATACTACAGATATATGTGAAAATATATACTCTATAAGTTAATGTTTAGAATAACCTTGTATGTTTTAAAAAATGTTTAACATATCTGTTGAATAGTAAAATACAATCTTAACCAATTTTCTTACGATTTTATTTCATAAGTATGAAAAACGTCAGTCTTCTTTACCAATTTCATATCTTTATTCCAGATTCGTTCATGTCTTTCATTCTGATTTGCATAAAATAAATGTTGACTATTTTTCTAACTTATTTTGAAGGGAAACGACGTTATCGACTTATCAATCATTCAACAGAGAATCAAACTTCATCAGTTCTCAACGACATAACTAACCGACCAGGCAAACATCAATTCTTCCATACTGATATTATGATTTCTACCATTTTGTTCTTTTAAACAAATTTTTTTCTGTCATCTTTCTTTCATCTACTTATTTCCAACTCCATCATCGTTCATATGTCTCGTGTTATGGTCATCTACTATGTAGAGAAAAGACCGTCTACAATAAGTAGGATTGAAGCTAAAGGCCATTGTTCTGCAGCCATTACTAACAAGTCTGTTAAACCACTTACGTTGAATCTTGGTTTAGCTGCCACACAGAATGAGGTGCCATCTCCACAGTCTACAGTTATTAATCCATCTTCTGGAAAAAGAGATCATACTATTCTATCGAATATAGACAATAGTCCAGGGTTCACTAATTCTGTCTGTACAAATAATAGTGGATTAACGGATGACACTACAGCAGATAACATTACTTCGATGAATCCGTCTCCAGGACCTGTTAACCATAAGAAGCTTAGAAAGAAATCCCAGACTGAAATATGTTTGGTTGCAACTGAATTAAACAGCAGACTTCAAGAGTCCTTCACTGAACGTAAGTGTCTGCCAAATACTCTTTTATATATTAATTATACTCTTTTGTTTGTCAATTATATTCAATCATCATTTTTTTAAAATGTTTATTAAGGTCATCCAGACGTCTACCAGGATGGGCATAAGCATGGTATTGTTGGGGAGGGTAAAAAAAATGTTCGACCGTTCAATTAAATCTAGCTACTTAGACGATGGTGATGCGACTCACGAATGTCGTTTCTGTGGTGCACAAATGTGCTTTGCAGAAAGTATACAAAGTGTGAAGAAAAATAGCATTCCACAGTTTGGGTTATGTTGTTCTAATGGAAAGATTATTGTACCTCTGTTAAAGAGAGCCCCTGAAGAGATTGACAACTTATTTTTTAGCAAGCACTCATCGTTTTCAAAGAATTTTTTGAAAAATATCCGGTCATACAACAATATGTTCTGCTTCACACCAATGGGTGGTAAAATTGACCATTCAATAAACTCTAAGGGAGGTGGTCCTTACTCTTTTGTCCTTTCAGGCCAAAATCACCATTTGATCGGCAACTTATTGCCCCCACCAGGAAATCCACCTATATATGCTGAGCTATATATATATGATATTGACAATGAAGTTTCTAATAGAATATCATCAGTAAGGTTAGTATTAATTGTACTTTACTTTGTACATCATGTAATGGTTTTAATATTGAATTTTTGTTGCATGAATGACTGAACTTTAATTGGTTAATTTTTCAGCCGCCATGGTAATGCTGAGAATTTGGATCATAAGATAGTTGCACTGATAAAGGAATGCCTGGATAAGCACAATGCAGTTGTAAAAAATTATAGAAAAGCTGCCAAAATAATAAAGGATAATGTTATCCATGATATTATCATAAGGCTAATTAGAAACAACAACTCAAGTGTGTTATCTAGGCAATATAATATGCCAACAACATCTGAACTTGTAGCACTTATAGTTGGTGATTTTGATAATTCGTATACTAAAAGAGATATCATAGTCAAGCGTCAGAGTGGACGTTTACAGAGAATTGATGAGCTACACATGGCTTATCTACCACTTTAGTATCCTTTGTTCTTTCCCTACGGTGACAACGGATATGACTGTACAAATGAGCATTCTCATGAGTCATTGTCAACGACAAAGAAGAAGAAGAAACTGACACCAAGGGAGTACTTGACATTCCATCTCAGTTTTGCTGTTACAAAACAGAACAGTTTTTTTTCAAATTTTTTAAAATCCCAATTCACCCCCCTCTTGGGCATTTTGCTCCATTTTCACATTTAACTTGGACTTATCATTCTCTGTAAGTTCTACCTTCTTCAATATCTCCTCTTCTTCTCTTCTCTTGATCATTCTCCACAATTCAACTTCTTCTTCAATATCTCCTCTTCTTCTCTTCTCTTGATCATTCTCCACAACTCAACTTCTTCTTCAATATTAAATATAAACATTAGTCAAAGTAGAAGACAAATGTACTAGGGATATTTTTGCTCTTAATATTGATAAGCATATTTGTCATCATCAAAACTAAGCATAACTAACAATTTTAACGCCAACTATGGAACATGTCGATCATTGAATGAGTACATTTGTTCATTGTTACCAGGAGATGAAGTTGAATACTTTAGTGTTGACTCCATAAATCGTGAAGATTATGCAAAGGAAAGTTTGGATGATCTATATGATACAGAGTTTCTGAATTCAATTAAATGTTCTGGGATTCCTCATCACAAATTGGTTTTGAAGGTTGGAGTACCAATTATGTTAATAAGGAACATTGACCAAGCATCAGGATTGTGCAATGGTACGAGGCTCTAAATTTCACAACTTGGCAAGAACGTGATTAAGGCAAAGGCATTAAATGGTACAAGCGCCAGACCAAGACATTTTGATACACAGAATGAATATGAACCCATGTGAGTCAAAACTTCCATTCAAGATGACGAGAAGGCAATTCCCAATCATCATTTCATTTGCAATGACAATCAACAAGAGCCAAGGACAATCGATGTCAAATGTAGGTCTTTACTTACCAAGTCCAGTTTTTTCACATGGACAACTTTATGTTGCTTTATCTAGAGTGAAGAGTTTCAAAGGTTTGAAAATACTGATTTTGAATGAGTTTAACAAATGTGTTGGCAACACAATCAATGTTGTATATAGAGAAGTTTTCCAAAACATTTTATCACATTCATAGTTGCAATGGAAAACTTTGTTTCACTTTGTTATTGTTGTGCTATTAGATTCATATTTCAGAGTGTATTTAATTTTTTTTTTATAAGTATTACATATACGTTTATTTAGCATTCATTTCATCCTATTAGTTATTAAATAAGTTTGGTTAAAAAATCAGCGCCTTCCTTAATTTAATTTTAAAGAGAATTGAAATCTATACTCCGGTGCAACGACGGTCAAGTCTTGTTTCCCTTCCATACACCTTTTATTATTCATGCCTTTATTAAGTCGGTAGACTTAGTCCTCTCTCTCTATACATTTTTTCTAATAATCAAAATATTGAAATTGATTGTGGTTAGGGATGGAAATAGGTCGAGGTCGGGCCCGGACTTTGGCCATACAGCCCTAAGCCTGTAATAGGGGTAAAAGGTCGAGCCTGGACCTGAACCTCGAATACAAGATTTTTACGGTATGTTTGGTTTGAGGGGAGGGGAGGGGAGGGGATGGAAAGTTGAGAGAGAAATTTTTCTCTCATCTTTACAAAATTACCCATAGATAATTTTAAAATTCCTAAAATATACTCACAATAAAAAAGAATATTCCCTTCATTAATGGAAAAATGGTAAATGTCCTCCCAAAGTTTTTTTCCCTCCCTCCCCCTCCCCTTCCCTCATACCAAACATACCCTTATAAGGCTCGTGGCCTAAGCCTTCATAAGTCTGGTTGAGCTTGAAGCCTTTTTAAAGGCCTACTTATAATGTAGGCCTTTAAAAAGGCCTCATATTGTAGGTCTTGGAGGCCATAAATAAGCTTTGTACATTTTGAGCCTATCAAAACCTATATAAAATGTAGGTTTTTAGTAGAATATAAGAATGAAAAGCAATAAATATTATGTTATTTATATGATATAATATAACTATATTTATTTAATGTGTAAATAGGTCAAGTCTAAAGACTTACATGTCAAGCCTTAACAAAATAGACCTAACCTATTTACATATTTAGGCCTTTAAATATGCCTTAGCCTAACCTTTTTAACAAACAGGCCAGGCCAGACCCAACTAGGCCCTAAACAGGCCAGGATATAGGCCACTTGATAGGGGTTTGATCTATTCCCACCCCTAATTGTGGTCGATTTGCTTTTGCTTCATAAAGTATGGAGTATGCAATAAACTAGTGCATCCTATGGGGTCTCATAACGTCAACTATGACGGTGTCAAAGTCTTTTTGTTGTCAAGATGTTTCTTTGACTATCTGTATGAATTGTTTTGGCTTGCTACGCTAAGGGGGGTAATTTTCCTTAGCATATATGCCAGTCACAACTTGGATTTTTGGCCCCAACATCACCAGTCCATCAAATATGGGTGAGAGACATTTCATTTCACTATTAGTTCATGTTCAATTTTGCTCAAGGAGGATTGATTCAGTGACTTCTATCTCCTTTTCTTGAGTGGAATCATACATACATATACATACATATATTTATACAGACATCACTAGTGCAAAAAAGGCTTTTAAGACTGGACAAAAGAGGGGTCGTAAGACCAGATATGCGACCGGTCTTGTTCCAACCAGAATTAAAAGTCTACCATTTAAGACCGGACTCGAACCGGTCTTAAAGAAACTCTTTTAAGACCGGACATTTAAAAACTTGGGTCTTAAAAAGTTGTACTAAATGAAGCTGAAATATTTTTTGTTCGGTCTAAAGTTCAACTTTTAAGACCGGCCAAAAAATAGGCCGCTCTTAAAAGATCGTAATCTTGATGCGAAAAATAAGCGGCTTCTAAGACCCGGAAGACTAATTATACGGTCTTAAAAGACCGACTTTCAAGAGTGGATGATAAATACATCCGGTCTTAAAGATTTTGATTTAAGACCGGACGTCTATATATACCGGTCTTAAAAGACCAACTTTTAAGACCAGGTTTAATATCAAAACTCAAAAGTGTCCTGACCTTTAAGACCGGTCATATAATTACATCCGGTCTTAACAAGTGAACATTTAAGACCACCTTATTGTTTCCGGTCTAAATTTTCCCGAATTTTTCCTATTTGTTCTTCCCGATTATATATATACACAAATCCACCACCCAATCCAAGACACATAAAAGTTGATACTTTAAGCTACAAGCTATGAACAATTATTTGAATAAATTGAATTGGAAAAAGAATACAAATATTATTCACCATGAGCTATTTGGCCTCTTAATTAATGATTACTAAGCTATGACTACAACACCTAAATTAATTCATACAATAAGATAACTTACTTACAAATACAATAAGTTACAAGTACAACATACATGCGCCCAAAATAATATTCACCATGCCTTTATCTGATTCCCCCACCCAACAACGTAACATCCTCTTATATAACATGCCCCTTTGGATCGGATCCTGCCAAAAATAAAACAAGAACAAAATTCATAGTCATGACATTAACTATGAACATAGATAGAAGGAATATAATATATATAGTTAAAGCCTTAAAGTCTTCAAAAGAAATCTGCATATGAATATTACCTTATGAATTGACTCTTTTATAAAGTGATATCTTCCCATATCCCTTCTTGATGATCACTTCTTATGCCGGGTTCATTATCCGCTTCATCTTCTTCGTTCATGTCCGGTAGACCCCTTGAAAAAGGAGTACTCTCGAATACCATAATTTGAATTCATTTCCTCATCAATATTAATGACCCTCTTTCCTTGGAGAGCTACTGGACCACATTTTATTTTCTTGATCGGTGATATAGAACACTTGTTTTGCCTGGTCTGCCATAATAAAAGGTTCATCTCCAAAACTTCTACCATTGACATCGACTAATGTAAATCCTAGCCGATCGATCCGAACACCATTATTGACATTAACCCACTTGCATTTGAAAATGGGAAATCTAATTTTCACATAGTCCACCTCCCAAATTTCTTCAATAACCCCATAATATGGCATGACGCCAATAAAGGGCTCTTGTCTTTCGAACGGAGAAGTGCATAGATTCACCTCTAACATAACACCAGCTTTCCGCGCAGATTTGTGCTCGTATCATCTAGGGACTTCGTGTAAAATGTATAACCATTGATCACATACGAATTCTAACTTATGACATCAACCTCAGGACCACCTGCTAACCATTTGATTGTATCAGAAACACATTCCTCTCCCTCGACCTTTTGTTTGAACCGGTTTGCAAAAGTTACATTATGCTCCCTAATCAACCTTTGTTCGATCATTCGATGATTTTCTTTCCTTACAAATGCTTTATGTGCAGCTATCTTTGCCGGCTTGAACTTCATCGATGTTATTCAAGATGTATAAGTGGACTTGTGACAATTCATCGGGATCCACACTCTTTACGGAAGCCCCTCGTCTACCCCCATCGATGCTTTGACGTTTTGGAAGCCCAATATGTCTTACTTTGGCCAAATAATTTTGACAAAATTCCATGGCTTCTTCGAAACATATTTCTGAACAATCGATGCTCCACATTTGGGTATGCGTTCTTCACGTACCCTTTTAGGAATTTCATAGATCTTTCAATTAGGAACATCCACCGTAAATGGATAGGGCCGCATCTTTATCTCCCTCACTAGATGATGAACCATGATGTCAAAAAATGTAGGAACAAAAAGCTTCTCAAGGTGGCACAAGATAAGATATCCTTCATTCTCCAATTCATCCAACTTTTCAATCTCGAAAACTTTACTACAAAGCGCATTGAAGAAGACACAAAGTCTAGTCAAAACGACCGAAGATCATATTCGGCGATGCCTCGAATAGCTATTGGGAGTAGGCTGTTGCATCAAGACATGACAATCATGAGACTTTTGGCCTACTAATTTCAAGTCCTTCATCGATACAAGCCTCTTTAAATTTGAAGAATACCCGGTGGGAACTTTTGTGCCATGTAAACACTCACAAAAACTTCGTTTCTCATCCTTAGACAAAGTATGAGAAGCCGGGGACAATAAGTTCTCTTCCCATCGGCCTTGGATGTAACTCTTCGCGTATTCCCATTGCTATCGGATCCAATCTTGCCTTCACACCATCCTTGGAACTACCTTGTATGTTGAGAAGCGTGCCGACAATACTATCACATACGTTTTTCTCCACATGCATGACATCAATACTTGTGTCTCACATCAAGATTGCGCCAATATGGAAGATCGAAGAATACAGATCTCTTTTTCCACATATTTGTTTCTTTTCTACTCTTTGCGAGTCTTACCGAAGACGACATTGATATTTTTCACCTTTTCATAAACTTGCTCCCGATCAATGCCACCGGAGCATCTTCATACTCTTGGCCACCAAAAAAGGCTTTCTTTAATCGACGATATGGGTGGCCCGTCTAAGAAATCTCCTATGTCCAAGATAAACCGTCTTTCTTCCATGTTGAAGTTGATGGTAGCGTGTGCCTTCTTCACAAACCGGACATGCTTTATGGCCTTTTACACTATACCCTGACAAGTTCCCATATGCTAGGAAGTCGTTTATAGTACAAAATATCATGGCTCGCATTTTAAACACCTCCTTCTTGAAAGAGTAAAAAACATCAACACCTTCTGCCCACAACTCCTTCAAGTCTTTGATCAAGGGTTGAAGGTAAACATCAATGTCACTTCCGGGTTGTTTCGGTCCCGAAATCAACATATACGAGCATGATGTACTTTCGTTTCATGCATAACATTGGAGATAAGTTGTAAATAATCGGTAGTACGAGGCCATGAACTATGTATCTTTGCTAAGGCTTCCATATGGATTCATGCCATCCGTGCTAAGGGCAAGCCTAAGGTTCCTAGGTTCTTCACCGAAGTTCGGAAATAATTGATCGATTTTCTTCCATTGAGAAGAATCGGCCGGATGTCGAATCTTTCTATCAGAAATCCTCTCATCTGCATGCCACCTCAAATTTTTTGTATCATTTTCATTCGCAAACAACCGTTTGAACCTTGGTATGATTGGAAGATACCACAACACTTTTGCAGGCCCCTTATTTGACTTGTACCTTGGGGTTTCACATTTCGGACAATTCTGCTCCTCTTCAAACTCTTTTCTATACAATACGCAATCATTCGGGCATGCATGAAACCTTTTGTACTCCATCCCCAGTGGAAAAAGTATTTTCTTAGCATCATAGTATCGATGCGGCAACACATTATCATCCGGAAGCATGTCCTTAAAAGCCTCAAGCATTTCTGAAAAACTCTTGTCGCTCCATCTTTGACGTGCTTTCAAGCTTACCAATTTCAATACAGCATTCAACAATTGGTATTTTTTACACCCACGGTATAGAGGGGTCTCTGCATCACTGCACATATTACCATATGCATGTGATTGATGAAAAGCCTCTTCTCCTACATCACGGATAATGTCCTCATGTGATCATCCATATCCGTGTCATTATCATCAAAGGCCACTTCCCTATGTTGAGACCCACTTGGTATTTTTTCATCATGCCATACCCATACTTTTGTATAAGTCTTACAAATTCCTTCACAAATTAAATGTGTGTGTATAACTTCGGGACTTAGTCGCCTCTCATTCAAACATTTTACACAAGGGCAATAAAACTTCCCACCCTCAGCATGGGCATTTTGTTTAGCAAATTTTATAAAGTCCCTCACCCCATTCTGATATTCAACACTCGTTCGTTTAGCATTTATCCAACTGTGATCCATAGTAGAATTCCTATATATATAGACGGAAAGATTTAAAATACATATATATGCTCAAATGTTGGTTATGTCTTTTTTTTCCCTTTTTTTTTCGGATAAACTTGCTCATTAAATGCAGAATGAAGAATCACTTTTGGTCATAAATGTATCGCAGTGAATCCAAGAACTAAAATAAATGCATGACGAGGAAATTAAATGCATCGCGTGAAGGTCTTGTGGACTCACTTTGTAGCATATAAATTCAAATGCGTTTGCTTAGTCTTTCTTCTCCCGCCACGAACGTTGATGTTGCGAGACGGCAAGAAGAGTAACCTAAAAGCATTTATTGGTCGTTGGGTAGGTCTAAAGTGCAATTATAATCTTCAAAATACAATATCCATTAACAACACGAAACCCACAAGAAAATTTGATCGATTTCGCTCAACCCGGAAAAACCCGGAACGATGAGCGGGAAAATCATAAAGTTATATAACCGAAACACCTCTTACAGCTTGGTCATAGACGTTTAGCTAAGGAACCCGAAAAGTGATTGTCGAGAGAGCAACGCGAACCGCCGACGAAGTGGCGACAGAACACGAGTAACACTTTAGGTGCGACAAGAGAAGTTCAGAGAGAGAAATTTAATATTTCGCGCGACAGAGCGAGACATGTTTTATATTTTGGATTTTATTAAGACCGGAGTTTTATAATACTCCGGACCTAAATTGAGACAATTAAACCGGTTCATTAAAAAGTAGACGGTTCTATATATAAAATTTTTTAAGACCGCCGTTTTATAATACTCTAGTCCTAAAATTCCTCGTTTTTGTCATTTCTAAAAAAAGGATTTGGCGAGCGCAGCAACTGAATGAATAAAAATTAAAGGAAAACTGGAGTTTCTTTAATTACATATATTACTTGCATATGCACGTACACAAGAAAAAATACAAAAGAAAAACAAGCAGAAAATTATCAAAAACAAGAATCGACTAAACATCTCCTAAAGCTTATTATCCTCCAAAGCCTTGGCAATTTCGGCGTGAACAACATTAATTTCCGTCGGAGATCGGCAAGTTTCTGTCTTACTCGAATCGAGCCACAATGCTTCATTAGAGGAAAGAGGAGAGGGGTCGAGTAGTCGCGGTGGGGCCAAGAGGTTGGAGAGGGGAGCGGGAACCTCTTCATCATCCGAAGAAATAACAATGGGTCCAACGACCCGAGACTCTTCTGTCACAATAGGACGGACTCTCGATGGAGGAGCGCACCGTATAACGATCGACGGAAGGCACGAGCATCACGACTAAGAGCACCCCTACGGCGGTTCTCTTGTATCTAACCATGGTTTGAGCGGTTGGGGCGAGAGGTATGAGGAGTTAATTAATAAAGGCGAGAGCTGTTCTCGAGATAGCCACGTACGTAGTTTGGAGTTACGAGGTAGTGAGGAATTAATAAGGAGTTATAGGTACGCGGTATAAAATTCCATTATTTAATATTTTGCAATTCATTTTATTTTAAGACCGACATTTTTTAAAATATCCGATCCTAAAAGTCTAAATTACTTTTAAGACCGACCTTTTATCATTAACCCAGTACTTATAGGTATGCGGTATAAAATTCTATTATTTATTTTTTTAAGACCGATCTTTTATAATAAGTCCGGTCCTAAAAGTCTTACTTTTAAGACCGACCTTTTATCATTTACCCGGTATTTACACACTTTGTTCAAATGAATGATGCGAGTCTCTTCGGCTTCCGGATAAACTTCCCAACTAGGCGTCTCCTCGTATTCGATGAACAATGCGTCTCCTCATTAAAGTTTCCGGCGTTTCACATTGTTCGGGATGGGTTCTCTATTTAAACCCGTTGTTCTTGTACTTTCTTCACATTCTTCTCCCCCGGGTCCTCCGTTTCCTCCTCCTCCTCTTCAACCTCAGCCCCCACCGTAATGGCTGCTCCCCCGGGTCCTCCGTTTCCTCCTCCTCCTCTTCAACCTCGGCCCCTCCGCCACCGCCTCCTCCAAATCCGACGTGAAGCGGTTGGTGCGATCAACGTGGCCGCGTCGATCAAATCGATCGACATTTGGGCCAATTGGTTCAGCTTGTTCATACCATGAACAACAAGCTGAACATGGTACTCCACGCCAATGACGTGAAGTACGATCCTGGCGAAGACGACTCCGACGACTCCGACAACTCCGACGACTCGCCCCCCCTCTCGACTACGAGAGGGATTAGTTTTTTTTTGCTTTTTTATTTTGTTTTTTTTTTGTGATCGCTGCCCTTATAGGGCGGCGTAAAAAAATTAGTAAATAAAATATTTTTAAATTTTGTTCTCGTGCGAGTTTAGTACTTTATCCATTATCGAACCTGGAAAGCAATAAACAAGGCAACTATGAAGGATGGATAATGGCGAGACTAAAAAACCTAAAATAAAAGGACGAAGACTTTAATTAGTAAATCGATGGTCCTAAAAACACTGCCATTTTTGTCAGCTTTGGTTTCCATATCCGATTGCCTCTTGCCCTTTTCATTATCGTCTTTCTTTTTCCGACAAAAAGGAAACAAACAAAACATTGTCCTCGTGTAAATCCAACAACGAAATTCACGAGAATACGAGTTAAGAACATAAAAAAAGGATCTTTTACCTTATTCGGATAAGAACAAACAAAGTGACTATTCTTCTCAAGGTTGGACCTTCGTTATCGTCGGTTTTACCTCCCCATGTTAGAAACAAAGTGTCCTTTTCATTATCTTCCTTCTTTTTTCCGACAAAAAGACAAAAGACAAAATAAAAGGGACACCGATAATGCTTTGCTCTACACATGGAAAGGTAAAACGATGATAATGAAGGACCTAGCTTGAAGCGAACGCGAAACCTCGGTTGTCTTCAACCCTATCCATTTAATTTGTCGAAAAGAGGTATTTAAAGGTGATTGACTTTTAAGATCGCACAAATAAAAATATACGGTCCTAAAAGTTAAGCGAGACTTGTAAGCAAAGGACTTTTAAGACCGATTATTTATAATAATACGGTTCTAAAAGTTAAGTGGCTTTTGAGAGTGACTTTTAAGACCGACCTTTTATAATACGTCCGGACCTAAAAGTTCATGCGACTTTTAAGCTTTTAGGAGCGGACACTAAAGCAATATACGGTCCTAAAAGTCTCATACTTTTTACACCAAGACTTTGCGGACCTTTAAGACCGGACATCTTGTTAATGAACGGTCCTAAAAGTCTCAAATTTCAAACATTAAATTAAATAGCTATATCCACCATCCAATAATACATTCGAAACCCAAAATGGACACAAGAAAATTGTTCGAAAAATTAACTAAATTTATTTATTGAATTTTACATTGCCTATGTATATTTACAAATGAATTGTTCAAAAAAATAAACAAATTTACGAAGATCGATTATTGTTGCTACGAAATATACTTACAAATGAATTTAGGACATTAATTATTGTCCTTTTTGTGACTCTAAGATCGACCATACGAGATATTCACAAAACACATTGCGTATGTGCTCCGTTCATCATGAGAAAAGGGAGCGGTGCATTGAAACATCTCGTAACATCAAAGACAGTGAATTAACTTGCATGCATATTTCATTTGTAACGATAAGCGGAACTGAATTAACTTGCATAATATGTAACATCAAATACATTTACCTTTGCGTTAATTTAGTATCCCCTCGCGTGGTAATATCATACATGTGTTTCATGATGTCTCGGCCACATAAGTTGGACGCCGGTGGTTGGACGGCAAAAAAAGAACAAGAAATATATATAAGAGCATATATATATATATATATAGCTTAATGACCAAGTTCACAAGGCGATGTGCTACAAATATTGTACCAACCTGCAGTGCATGCCATATGGGGTTGTCTAAGTACCACGCCTTTTCTTTTATACTCTTTGGAAGGTCCTCATGGCACTATCATCAAAATCACAAATTTATCAATGATTTGCGAAAATTCACAATGAGAGATTTCGACAAGAGAATCAAAATGACATGCTTACTCGTTGATGGTACTGCACCAACGTAGGCAATGGCTCACTTTGTGAGTGGAGCATAAGAAGATAACTTTATGCTCCTCCATGCACATGAGGACCAATCGCCCGGTGGCGGCTGAAAATTCACGAGATAAACTATACTCGGTGATATATGTAGCGAGAATTAAGTGAATTACGGACAAGATTTTTGATATGTACTGTGGAAGAATGGCAAAAAGTACAACTTTCTTCTCACTTCACACAACCTCTTTGATATGTACTCCTGTCTCTCATCCATGGATGTTTGACTTGAATAGACAGGGCACAAGAATCCAAAATCGTTGATCCTGCCATTTTGAACCAATTCTTGATGCAAGAACCTACAATAATGACATCGATCAGAGAATTAGTATATATGTATGTATGTCTAAACGATGCATTTAAATTATGTACTCATAGACGAGAAGATACTTACTTCATAAAAATTTGAACAAGCGCATCGATGTAAGCTCCATCGTCGAGGAAGCGGCGGGGCTCAACATCAACGGTGTCAACTTGAACGGCGGGCGAGGATGAAGGACGCCTACTACTTCATTGGCGGGCCACGATTTATCCTTAAAATATCCACTCTTCATCGATCGAATATTTTTTCCACAGCGGTAGCCAACTTAGCGATAGGGAATAGAGCTTGAGGAGGGGATGGAGCTTGACGAGGGGATGGAACTTGAGGAGGAGGGTTGAAGCTTCGGGAGCGGTAGAGACATGTACAAGCATAACCGGCCAAGGGATGAAGGTTCCCTTGACATCACTCCAAGCTTGACTCATCGGTTTGGAGAGGAGCGGTGCATCAATGATCACCTTTTCAACTGACACTCTGACTTCATCATCAGGCATTTGTTGGTGGTGTACAGTTGATCCCAAGTTGTGAACAGTCCCTTTTGCAACCAATAATCGTCCATCATGATGATTAGGATCCTCCACATAAAGGTCACAAGGTTGCTCGACTATCCAACAATGCGCTCCCTCTAGTGCTCTTCTGGCGCGGTTGCGAGTGAGTGTGTGAAGGGAACACGGGTCTACGGACGATTGCTCAAAAGCAGCCTCATCTGACTCAGTTCCTCCCTCATCTGGCTTATCTGGGATTGAAACATTGCAGTCATTGAAGCTTCTTTAGCAGCTAGCGTCTGGTCCATCTCTTCCCGGGTAACCATACTTTGTCTATGGCGTTTGGATGTACCAAAGACTTGCTTTATGCCTACCCGTCCTCCAATCCCCCTTACACGCCTCGGGTGATCCGATTTTCCGGTCGCAACGGTCAGAACATCATTCCTCCCGTCCGACACAAAAGAACCCTCTGCTTCTTTCTTTTTAAGATCTTCCTGTAAGATACAGATAACGAGAAGCTTAGTAATGAAACATGTTTAGTAACTAAAAAATAACAATAACGATACTTACAATTCTTTCGGCAACTAGACGAGTTTGTTCACTCGTGTAGCGTCGCTTGGCTTTTTGCCGAATATGCAACCACAACTCCTCGCGACGTATTGGAGATGGAGGAGCATGTATCACGAAGGATTGGATTACGCTTCATCATCCAATCTCTTCCGCTTGGCCGCCATCAAATCTTTTTTCGGCCTTTTGATATCCGCCGCGAGAAGCCCTATGAGGGCAATCATTCTTTCTACCTATCTCCTGTGCTTGTTCCCTTCTTTTACGTGAATCGGGATTGAAAACATCTATTAATTATGAATTCCGACCATGCATGTCACTAACGAAATTAGAGAACTTCGCTTCATATGAACGTCAATCAAACGGTAGTCAAATTCTTCACTTCATCAAGTTTCAACATTTTATTTAAGGAAGATGTAGAATTGTAGAAGAAATTGGAGCTATGTTTTATAGTGCTAGCTAGATAGATAGGTTAAGAAACAAAAGAGAATTATGCTTACGAGAATAATACAAACTTGATCCTTTTTAAGGCATCCGGTGGAATCAGCGAGTCCCATTAGATAGTAACAATTGGGTATATAAAGTTTCCCCTTTTAAGACTATTCATTTCCTCCTTTGCAAGACAAACCATTACACAATTAATACCTTCTCATCAAAGACAATTTACCTTTTCGGGGTTGACATATCGGACTTGCATAGACAAAGGCGGGAAATGTATACTTCTATTCACACACCGAACCATTATATAACTAACAGGATTAGATGAAAACAATAACATTCACATATCCGCACAGGTTAATAAGCAAACAAAAGGGAAAACAAAACTAAATATAAACTCACCAGAGCTTTATGAGTGGTCCGTAGAAGAACAAATTGTCGCCAAATTCGTTCATCAATAAATGTGTAAACTTCCCAAGGATGTTTGGCGGGCGGAACCTCGGAGAAAATGTACGTGTTAGCGAGAAAGGTCTTAAACTTCCTCCACCGATCGGCCAATAAGACAATGTCTTGTCTTTCAACTTCGACGATCGGGGACGGTGTATGTAACCCGAATAGTCTCCCAAATAGGATCCTTTACATTCTTAGAGTCCACACTTTTCCACTCATCCGTCAAGATGCTAACCTTCTTTGCGTGCTAGACGGCCAACAAAACTATTATATTTGCTTTTATTAGGACCGACGATTCCAACCTTGCATCAAACTGAATCTCGAGCTTTGACCCGGAAGTCCGACTTAGGGTCACATCCATAATTCGTGTGCCTCTTCTACCACGGCGTGCGGGGGCGATTACGAGCCTCATTGTGAGATGAAGAGGGTTCGTTCTCACTCACACCGGAACACGCGTTCGTTGCGAACACAAATAGAATCGTTTTCACCGTCCATTTTCGAGACGGGAAGAGAGGAATGCACGAGCAAATGAGAGAGTAACGGTGGCGATGGTACGTGGGCGAGGAAGAGAGGTAATGCAACGGGAAGGGTTTGAACGTGAACGGAGGTTCTCCACGGAGTAACAAAAGCTTTCGCGCGAAGAAATGCATATCTTGCGTTGATTTTTAAGGCCGGAAGCAAAAGAGACGGTCTTAATATTTACATTAATCCGGTCATATTAAAAGTCCGATCTTAAAAGTTTAACCTTTAAGACCGTTCCTTGTAAAACGCCGGTCTTAATATTAATGAACTTTTTTTTCGTCTTAGGAAGTATCATATGTCGGTCTTAAAAGAAAATTTTAAGACCGTCTTTTTGATAAGTTCGGTCTTAAAACTTTAGACTTTTTTTATTTAAATTTTTCCTTATTATGTTTTACCGCGAGAAAATATAAGTACGGCTATATGAGATATATTTAGAAAGTAATTGAAATTTCAATTCAATTTTTAAGACCGGTTGTTTTTAGTCGGTCTCAATAATGTTTTTAAGAGCGGTGAAAAATTTGTCCGGTGCAAGAAGTTCTTTATATTTACGGAACTGCCACCGGTCATTCCTTTAAGACCGGGGTGTCCATTGTCCGCTCTAAATGAGGCGGTCTTAAAGCCTTTTTTTGCACTAGTGCATATACATGAGGAAGGACCCATGTGTAATAGAATGGAATTTAATTAATTGATCGGATCATGTGAAGGGTGAACCTGGATATATAAATTATATACATATTTTATTTGGGTTGGAACAAAAATTCCACGTTAAAATAAATGTTTATATAAAAATGTACAAGGACTTCCCTAAAATTTACTAATGAAAACTACAAATTTATGCATGCATCTTAAGTTCTCTCTTTATGGGGAATGAAGAATTTGTTTAACTATGTAATTCTTGTTGGTTAATTTTGCCTATTACATGACTTTCATGCAAAGTTTCATGAGGTTGGAAAAAAAATTTTGTTTAATCGTTGTGGAAGCCCGTAACTCCTTACGGTCCTTATGAATTATTAAACTTAACTTATTACATTAATTAGTTATTAATTATTAATCGTAACTCTTTACGGTGCTCATGAGAATTCATAACAATTTATAATATTTATGAGAGTCGGGATTATTCATTAAAATAACTATTGGGGGTTAGGATAATTTGATAACACTACTATTGGAGATTATGATTACCTTAGATTACTTAAAGACCTCAATATTGTTGGTGTCCTCTAACGTTGATCCACATAGCTATCCCTCGATTGCAACGAGAACTCTTTCTCTTAAATCCTCCCACTCCTTGGATGCTTTCTAGTTGAAAATAAGGTTGAGGATTGGTTTCCTTGGGTTTTTCTCTTTTCAAGAAGATGGTGGTTTTTGGAATTGTTAGTTCTCCATATGTATTTTGATGATGATTAACTTTTAGAAACAATGTAAGAAGATTAATGTTTGTTTTCAATCGAAAATATGGCTTCATATCAGTAAAATGTTTGCTGTCAGATTGGCTCGAGCCAACACTAAATGACTCGAGTCAATCCCTTCTCATGGATTTCAAAAATTGCCATATTGACTCGAGCCACAAAAACCTTGCCTCGAGTTTAGGTCTTGACTCGAGCCAGTTTATTCTCTAACTCGAGCCAAGTGTTTTTAAAAGCTTGAAAAGGTTATTTGATCTACCTACGCTGACTCGAGCGAGAATGATTGACCCTAGCCAAGAATATTGACCGTTACTTTTGAAAGTGGAATTTGACTCAAGCCACCACTTACGCCCCTTTGCCGGACTCGATCTCTTAAACTTCCAAGTGCTTTTGTCCCACGTTAGACTCAAGCCAATTTTACTTACCTCGAGTTTAGAAGTTGACTCGAGCTGATCATTTTATCCTCGAGTTAAAAATGGCCTCTTGCTTAATTGATTATTTGAAATTGACTCGAGCCATGTTTTTCCCCGACTCAAGCCAATGAGTTGTCTACCTCGAGTTAGACAAAGTTTTCAAAAGTTCTTTGTGCCTCAAACATTGCTTCAACTCGAGCCTATTATAATGACTCGAGGCTAGTTCATCTCTTTGTTTTAGAGATAGCCTCACCTCAATCTGAAAATCTTCAGTTAAGCTTTTGAATTCTTCATATCATCTATTATTAATGTTTCTAACTACATTTAACCAGTTTGTTTATAGAGTTCCGGATGATTAGAACTCGAATTAACTCGGATTTTGAATAAAGCAATCCGACGTGTCAGAGCATTTAATGCACTTACCTGTTTGAGACCCTCAACCAACAAACATACCTCTGGGCATCGAAAGACGTTTTTGAACAAGATTATTTCATTCTCTTTCTGGGGTTTCAACGGTCATAATCACAGGAATAAAAGAATAAAAGACTATTGTGACACGATTATACAGACCTTCGTGCTTCATCTCTAACGGACATATTAAAGAGACTCAACGGGTATTTCTTCAAGCTTCACAACGGTTATAAATGAGATCAACTATAAATACCTAAAGTTTTGAATTCACCACCTACCGAAACGCTGTGCAATTAATTCGACTCAACTACTTCTTGTTGTTTCATCAACTGAGTTGATATCTTCGGATATATTCTTTGTACTTTAGTGTTTATCATTTATCTACTCGTAAGGAGTTTAAACACCATCTGATTATTTGTTTAGTAGTTAAATCTTTAGGTTGTGGAACCTTAAGTGTCGGTGTACGATTACAACTTGTAAGGGGGAGTGAGTCCGAGTGTGAAAGGATCATCCTAAGTTACAGAGTGTGTAATTGTATCGTATTTGAAGAGTTAGTAGGGGGTGTGCTTGGGGATTGGATGTAGGTCAAACTAATATAAATTGCCTTGTGTCTACTCTCCTTCTCTATCTTTGTTTTACTTGTTCTTATGTGTGACTCGCAAAAAGATTTTGAGATTACCTATTCACCCCCCCTCTAGGTGATATTCCATCTTCAGGAATTAGGTTAAAGATAGGAGAAGCAAGATCATTAGAACCTTGCCCTTGTGGATGACGCCCTTTTCTCTCTAAATCTTGGTGAAGACCAAAATTTAGAGAGTATAAAAGCCTCTTGTTTTTCTCTTAGGAAAACGTGCAAGATAGGGGCACATAAAAAATCAGTACTTTATAAAAGTCTAACCCTAATTTAAATACTTACAAGAAAGGTCCAGTCCAAGCTTGGATTGGAAAATCCAAATTACAATGAATTAAATTCATATCTTGATTGATTGATTGAATTTAATATGATGAATCACATTCATATCTTGATTTATTGATTGATCGAATCAATCACTTAAGATGATAGATTACATTTATTGATTGATTGATTAAGTCAATCATTTAATGATGATGGATCATATTCATCTCTTAAACTAAAATTCAAAATCATTTTTAAGTCAATCCTAATTTATTATTTCTCCTATCTTTTTCCAATAACTATTGGATCTTTATATATATATATATATATATGGGATAAGATATTGTCATTATCAATTTTATGTCACTACCAAGTCACTACCACTTTTTCACCGTTAGATCAGAATCTCATTTACCTTTATCATTTCTCTCTCCTATTCAAATTTTGATCTAATGGTGAAAAAGTGGTAGTGACATAAAATTGGTAGTGACAATATCCTATCCCTATATATATATATATATATTAGATAATTCAGAATTATATTTTATAACCTAACCTTTTAAATTAAAATTTAAATTTAAATTTCAAACTTAAATTCTAAATTTGAATTCTAAATTCAACTTGGCCTAAGACCTCGTTGGGTCTTCCAACACATTTGAGCCCTTTTATGGAGAAACTGATTTCTCACTGGGAACCATATATGTGACGCCATTTTGCTTCTTATTGAGCTTGGAGTCTTATTCCAACCCAATTACACCTTCACTCTTGATAAAGGTCAATAATAATTATTGGCCTAAGTTTGTTAATTTTAAGCAATCGAAAATAACCTTTGTGTGTGACCCATTAGGCCAATTAGTAACTGATATAAATAAACTTAGACCAATTAAAACTCCTTTAACAGACCCAATTTATTTAATAACCTCATAAGACACTAGCAATGCTCTGTGGCCCCAGAACTAATTGAGTTAATCAAGTGATCTACCTTTCATATTTAGATACCATGCAAGCATCATCCCTCACATCGTCATTCACATTTAGTCGAAAACAAAGATAGAGTATTATCTCTCTTAATTGACTAAATGTAGCTAATTCACAGAACTAGGAATCTTCTTATATTAACTTTATAACGGATCATGACTCTTTATGATCACTTGCTGTGCGCACAGACTCCCGAGTTAATTAGAAGCTATCCAAGCTCTATCGGTCTTGTGAATGACTAATCCCTTATAGGGGACCATGAGTCCTCTCAGCATGTTCATATATACTCATGTATTCGAGTACACCCAAGAGTACACTGTTCTCCCCATTTTCAGGCGGATAAAGTTGTATGGTCAAAGTATAACCCTAGGACATAGTGTTCAATAACATCCTTATTCCTTAAGTCCAGGATGATCCACATTACCAAACGATGAGAGATTTTACATATCCAATGATACTCTCTACAATGAATCTTTGTAGAGTCTCTCGGTGGGTCGGTTCGGTGTTATTTGTTCTTCAACGAGATCCACCCACGACATCGGCTAAGGCATTACCATGCCTGTATTTCATGAGGTCCCTATCTTGTATCTTATACATGTAGATGATGCCTTACTAGTCTAATTTAGATCATTGATGCCCTTTTTTGGTGATTCAAGACTAGAAATAAGTTTTAGGCAATATATATCCAGTGTTCTCAAGTCCTCATGATCATGACCTTTATCATTGATCCTCAAGAATAACACATATTCTATTCCTAGGGCTTTCATCTTCAATCACATATTTACCTTAAAATAAAGGCGAGACATAAATATGATAAAGATAAAATGTGCTCACTTATTAATAATAAAATATTACAATGTAGAAATGGTGCTGGTTTTCCTTACAGATTGTCTCTAAGACACCTAAATACTAACAATTATTACATGCAAGCTGGCAAAATATATTCATTGTTTACTAACATGAATCAGAGTTTAAAACATTCGGAGACATTACATGAATGTGCATTCACAAAACAAACATATTCATTTTGTTGGCCTGATTCAAAAGCCATTTAATCTAACAATTCATATATGCAATGCATTTTACAACCATTGCAATATATATCTTTGATCTTTAATATCGTGCAAATAAACCATTTTTCATTGAGATAACATAGAGCAGTTTTTTTTTTTTTTTAGCATATTGGGTTCTTTTTCGACCTTAGCTTTTCCATAAAGCCTATAGCCTTTTGCATTTTATCTATAACCAAGAATGAGAGATATTTTTAATTTCTTATCTAAACCTATATGAGTTTCGTATTTTGATGTTCAAAGAATCTATATGTACAAAAAATTCCTCTTGATCTGTGATGGACAAAAATTTGTTGCAAATATGTCACAATTTTTTTTGTTTTTGTTATGGACCTGGGAAATGGGCCTGGCAAAGTTTAGGCCCAATAAGGGCACTTTATGGCAAGATCTTCCTCAATCAGGTATAATGCCAATCACCCCACGATCATGCTCGTGATCTGGGATAATGCAGGTAATGGAGGAAACCCAGTGCCGATCGTGGAGACGAGTATGGCGGGAGAACTAGCGCACAGCCAACAGGCAGCAACCCTAAGAAACCTTTATATATATGGAAGGGCATTCACCAGGTGCACCCTCTCCAACCCTTGATCTCAATACATTTACATTACGCCCCACTGTGCACACACCCCACTCCTCTGGCGATACGCCACCTACGTGTTGCACGGCAATCTCCAGTTGTCCAGTTTTATCTTGACAATAGATAGTGCTGGGTAATCGCCATTGGGTGAGATACATCCCTTGGAACCTTCAGATCCTATATTGATCATATACTAGCCCCTTTGAGGTTAGACATTCGTGCTCTACACCGGAACATTGGCGCCGACTGTGGGGATCCATAAAATTTGATTCCCATACCACGAAAAGCCATTGAACTATCATTGATAATGGCCGCAAATACTAGGAATTGCAGCCAGGAAACTCAGCAAGACCAACCGCCAGGAGGACAGCCACTGCAGTTGGATCAAGAGTAAATAGTCCAAGGAGCAAATTCGGTGGCCCCCGATGATGATCAGGTTATTGTGGAAACTAAATCAGAGACTTCGGCATCAACAAGCTCTCCACTTCCCGATAATGTGGTAATCCAGCAGGTGATTCCACTGGGGTTTGTTCGCCTCGCAAGTGCACGAGTTTCGCAAGTAATAAAGTGATAAGTAAAGTATCGTTCCCATGAGGATTTGTTTAACAAATTGGTCAAGCAAGAGGCTTAGTGAATTTCATCAAGTTGAGCTAAAAACAAAGTTTTGAGTTGGAATGAGAATTTTTAAAGATTTTTTCTAAAACTAAAAATTGATAAAAGTAAATGATTCTTTGACTTCAAGGATAAAAGAGCCTAGGATTATTCTTCCCCTTTTCATTTCATAAAACTTGGTTAACTTCCTCTCTAGTAGCATTTCAATACATACATGTGTTAGTCTAGGGTTCAAAAACACTTGAAACGCTTTCTCAAGTTAAAATCAAGTTTCTCTTCTCATTAAAATGCACAATCTCTTGCTACAATTAGTGAGAATCAATATTTAAGCAACAACCCTAATGTGACAATGCAAGGTTAGTAAATATATCTCTATTTTACCAACAAACCATCCATTTATCAAGTAAACTTCAAGACAAGCATAATTTCAACCAAGTTCTACACCTAGATTAGCTTTCTCGAGTCAAAACCTATGTGAATAAATAATCTAAATGGAGGCCAATCACTTAGAAGCATTAAGCCAAGGTTGAAATCAACACATGTGTATATTTATCTACCAAAAGAGAGGAAACTCCAAGTATTAATCCATACAAAGGGTCAAAAGAACCCTAGAATGAAAGGTTTAGCTACTCATGTTCAAATACAAAGAGAGTCTAAGCAAAGAAACTGAATACATGAAGAAACTAGGAAGAAAAGAGGAAGAACCAAGGTGAAATCCCCAAAATCTTTCTTAGGTTGAGCACCCAAGCCTCCAAGATTGTCCAAATCTCTCTCCCAAGCTCTTCCCTTGTGTGCCCACTTGTTTCCTTAGGTCAAGAGTGTGTTTTTCGGCCCTTCCCTTTAGGTTAAATAGGGTTTTTCTGTTTCTGAAATGTTAAACGTGCAGCTGTACTTTCTGCATTTTTTCACGACTGGCTGCGGCTAGTTGTTGACTTTCCACGGCCACTACTTGCTGCGGCCAGTTGTACAGGTTCTTCTAACTTTGTACTGCTTCACCTCCTTTATTTCTTTCCTTGTTTCTTGGTTCTCAAAACTTGTCTCCATCTTCCTACAAAAGAGGAAGCAATTATCAATTCTCAATTGAATCATAAACTCTATAATAACAAGAATTTCTTTGATTTTTGCCTTATACTTTGATATGCACATTTTCCTCTATAACTTCATTTCTATGCACATTTTGAACCAAAAACTAGGTAAAAGGAGAGAGAAAATGTGCTGGAATATTGTCAATTTCTAAGAGTTAACAGGGTTCCCGCAAGATCCTCCTCTAGAATTTCAAGTGGAACATCCCGACATTCGAAGACTGCAAACTACTCTCGGAGCGGTGTTGAATCAGATGGAGGAGATGGAAAATTGAAATCGTCTGCAGAGAGAGGAGGACATCAGGATTATCCGGGACGTAATGAAGCATCAGAGTGTCATCTGGAGGCAGGAGGAGAGTCTAAGGATAAGGCAGCTATTCGAAGAGCATACGGGAAGGGCCGAGCGCTCAGCGAGAAGTGCAGGTAGAGATGTTGTGGGGCCAAGCTGAGTTCACATGTCATCATCCATAAATACTAGGGCTCCATCTACTAAGGCCGTGGAAGAAAATGTGACAGGGCAGGCCCGAGTCCCGAACACTATGGATGATGAGCTGAAAGTACAAGCATTGGAAGAACGCGTCAAGATGTTGGAAAACCGGGCACAAAGTGCAGATCGAGAAGCTGGAAATCTGAGTAAGGACAATCTTATGACGTCCATTCAGGGCGAAGCACATGCCCCGAAGGTTAACGAAATCGGGCGGATCACGCGCGAGGCTCACAAATCGCTTCCGCCTAAAAGAAAGGAACCCGACCAAGGCCGAGGTCCATCCAGGGAAGGTGAGGGTTCCAATGATGAGGAAAGAATGTGGGGTCCTTTTCTTGAAAAAATTATGACCGCCGCTTATCCCAAAGGCCTGGATACAAAGGACTTCCCAAAGTACGACGGGAACAGGACCCGCAAGTGCATGTAAACAATTTCAAAATGGAAATCATAGTAAAAGGATATTCAGGACCCGTGATACCTCGGCTGTTCACAGGAACGTTGCGGGGAGCTGCACAAATTTGGTTTAACTCGTTACCACCGAACTCGGTACCCGATTTGAAGGACCTAGTTAAAAAGTTTTTGCTGAATTTCGCCACTAGTAGGAAACAGCCGAAGACTGAGTTTCAGTTGGGACATGTGAAACAGTTACCTAATGAGACTTTGTAGAAGTATCTGGAGCGCTTTAAGGACACGGCCCTGCAGGTGCCGGAACTAAAGGAGGAAATACATCTCCATTGCGCTATAGCAAGTTTGGATTAGTTGTCGCGTTTAAAGAAATCAGTCACGAAGAATCATCCAAAAACTTTGGCGAAATTCCAAGATCGGTCTAAGCAATACTTGGAGCTGGAGTAGATGGAAATTATGAGCCGAGAACCTAAGGAAAAAGCTAGAAGTCCGCCTCCTCGAGGCAAAGACCAATATGCGCAAAGTAGGCAAGACTCATGAGCACGTGGACAAGATAACAGGCCCAGGGGAGGACGAGCAGAAGGAAAGTACGATAGGTACGCCCTATTAAAGGTATCTCAGGTGCAAATTTGGAAGGAGGTATCCACGACTGAGATGAGAAAAGTTGAACGACCTCGGCCTTTGCGACGAGAGGCCACTTTAGATAAATCTCGATATTGGGAGTTCCATGATCAGCACGGTCATATAACAGAAAGGCGACTGAACAAATACTAGAGGGGTCGGAGTAGGAGCCCACCCTAGAGAAGAAGAGGCGTGAGCAAAAGAAAGGGGACGACAGTGATGATGAGTTTCCAAAGCCTAAATATGACTACAATGTTATTGTGGAAGGATTTGGAAGTGGAGAAGACTCAGTAAGTCAAAGGAAGAAATACTTGAAGGAGGTCTTCTCGGTCAGGAACTATTCAGAATTCAAGAGAGGCCTTAAAAAGTCAGAATCGCCAGCACTCAGTTTTACCAAAGAAGAGTTAGAAGATGTAGCGCCCGGCCACCATGACGGGTTAGTCATCACGGGAGTGGTGGTAAATTGTTGTGTTACTAAGATTTTTGTGGATAATGGTAGTGCGGTGGACATAATCCTCTGGGATGCGTTTAAACGCATGCGGTTTGATTCGGAGGACTTGAAACCGTGCAAAACTACCTTAACGGGTTTCAATGGTCAGGATATACGGCCTAAAGGATATATAGACCTCAAGTTGACATTGGGAACTGAGGAGGCGTTTAAATCAGAGCTTGTCCGATTTATCGTAGCCAATTTCCCTTCACCATATAATATCATCCTAGGGCGACCTACTATTCATGATTGGGATATGCTGGTGTCCTCCAAACACCAGAGACTGAAGTTAATTAACAAAAAGAGTTAGATTGTCACTATTAAAGGTGATCAGAAGGACTCCCGATAATGCTACTTCGAGGCGGTGAAGGGGAGTGGTATGTCAAAGGAGGGAGACTCGGGAAAGAAGAAAGGAAAGAAACCCGTGTAGGTTGTCGAGTTGGACCTCTAAGAGGAAGATAAAATCTTGCGGGCAGAACCAAATGGTGAGGTGTAAGACTTTATCATAGGCAGTGAACCAGAGCAGACTACCAAGATCGGCAAGGCGGTAGATGCCGAGGTCCATAGAGAACTAGAACTTTTCTTGAAACAAAACAAGGATGTGTTCGCATGGAAACCATCCGAGATTCCAGGGATAGATCCAGAGTTCTACTGCCATAGGCTAGCAATCCACCCAGGGTCTACCCCTGTGGCATAAAAGAAGAGGAAGCATGGCTCGGATCGAGGCCAGGCTTTAGAGGTGCATGTGAAGGAGTTGATGGAGGCTAGTTTCATCAGGGAAGTGCATTACACCACTTGACTCTCCAACGTAGTCATGGTTAAGAAGCGTAACGGCAAATGGCGGGTGTGCACAGACTACAAGGACTTAAATAGGGTATGTCCTAAGGATGCTTTTCCCATGCCTAACATCAATCAGTTGGTTGATAACTCGTTTGGGTTTCAACTCTAGTCATTTATGGACGCATATTTAGGGTACAATCAAATCGCTATGCATCCGGAGGACCAAGAGAAGACGGCATTCATTATGGATAAAGCCAATTATTGCTACAACGTCATGCCATTTGGCCTCAAGAACGCTGGGGTGACTTATCAGAGGATGATGACGAAGGTGTTCGAGGACCAACTCGGGAAAAACGTGGAGGTGTATATAGATGATATGATTGTAAAGTCCCTAGAGCCAGAGAACCATGTCCTTGATTTACAGCAGACGTTTGACAAATTGCGAGCCTACCAAATTCGATTAAACCCGGTAAAGTGCGCCTTCGGGATACCGTCAGGCAAGTTCTTGGTGTTCCTGTTGACAAACCGAGGTATCGAGGCTAATCCAGACAAATGTCAGGTGGTGTTGGACATGAAGGCGCCAGCTAAGCAGAAAGAGGTAGGCAAAGAACGATCGGAAGACCGTCCGCATTGACAAGGTTTTTACCAAAGTCAACAGAAAAATCACTGCCCTTCTTTAAGTTGTTGAAGAAGGAGGCTCAGGGAGGATGGAACTCAGAGTCTGGCGCCGCAGTTATGAAAATCAAGCAATGTTTGGCCACCCCACCGGTTCTATCTAGGCCCGAGCCAGGTGAAAGTTTGATACTCTACTTGTCAGTAGGGGAGAGGCGGTAAGCGCCATGCTTGTGCGTGAGGTAAAGGACAGCCAGAAGCTGGTATATTTTGTAAGCCGGGCTTTACAAGGCTCAGAGCTAAGATATCAGAAGTTAGAGAAGATGGCTTTTGCTTTGCTCATGGCAGCAAGACGTCTTCGCCCTATTTTCACGGCCATTCAGTTATTGTCAGAACGGATCAGCCCATTTGGCAGGTTTTGCATAAGCCAGACCTTGTAGGAAGAATGATAAGTTGGGCCGTAGAGTTGTCGGAATTTGAAATTTCTTACGAAGCTCGGCAGGCCATCAAATCCCAATCGTTGGCGGATTTTTTGATGGAATTAACCCCATCAGTCGAGGGGTAAATGGCGTGGAAAGAGCTGTGGAAGGTATTTGTGGACGGTTCAACCAATACAAAAGGAAGTGGCGCGGGGGTTATCATTGAAAGCCCTGAAGGAGTCTCCATGGAGTTATCACTCTGACTCGATTTCCCAACTTCCAATAACTAGGCCGAGTATGAGGCCCTTATCGTAGGCTTGCTGCAGGCAAAGGAGAATGGAGCTAGGCAAGTACAAGTGTCCACAGACTTCCAGCTCGTCGCCTCCCAAATAAAGGGGACGTATCAGGCCAAAGGACCGCTGTTGGCCAAATACCTCGTGATGGTGAAGGAGATTATGGCAGAATTCAACGAGGTGGTGGTCACGCACATCCCAAGGGGGAAAACACTAGAGCGGACGTATTGTCCAAGCTGGCCAGCACCAAGGGCCCCGGTAACTTGAGAACCGTGGTTCAGCAGAGTTTGTCGGAACCAAGCTGTGTTATGGTAATATCCGAGTCGAGTGACTGGAGGAAGGAAATTTTCGATTACTTGGAAAGAGGGATACTCCCAGACAATACACTGGAATCCAAGAGGTTGGTCAGAGCGGCGACTGCATATGCGATAGTGGACGATCAGCTATACCGTAAAGGCTTGCATACCCCTATGTCCAAATGCCTCAATTCATATGAAGCCCGATATGTTTTGGCGGAGATTCACGAAGGTATTAACGGGCAGCACATGGTTGCCAAAGCTTTGGCTCAGAAAGCAGTGCGAGCCAGTTATTACTAGCCTACAATAGCAGTAGATGCAAAGGACCATGTCCAAAAGTGCGAGAGTTGTCAGAAACACGCCAAAGTAATACGGGCTCCCCCATTTGAACTAGCATTGATCTCGGCTCCTTGTTTCTTTTACAAATGGGGCGTAGACTTGTTAGGACCATTCAAACCGGCGCTAGGGCAGTTCTGATGGTTGGTAGTAGCAGTGGATTACTTCACTAAGTGGATTGAGGCGGAACCACTAGCAATTATTACCTCGGCGCGAGTGCAAAAGTTCCTTCAAAGAAATATCATTTCCCGATTCGGGATTTCGGCCGAGATAGTCACCGATAATGGTACCCAGTTCACTGATAAAGGTTTCAGGAAGATGATGTTCGATTTTAGTATTAAACATCATTTTGCTTCTGCCAAACATCCGCAATCCAACGGGTAGGTCAAGTCAGCCACTTTTGGGCGGTGGTCTGATATCCCCACAAAACAGAGTATAGATGCTCCACCCAGCTGGCCTTGGCTTCTTCCATTCGCTTCTTCAATCCATCGATGATAACCTTGTTAAGGCGATTGAGGAAGACGTCAGCGGGGCCAGTGGGAGAGATAATGTTACAACGACACTTGTCCAATAGCAAGTCGGCCTCTCTGTCACGGTCAAGCCTAGCAAGTTCGATGGCCTTGTAGAAGCACTCATCACATAACGTCGGACCTTGAGTTCGCACGGCTGAGACGGAATTGCCAAGGTCCGGGTTCGAAGCTTGGGGTATGGACGCCGAGTTTTCAATGCTCCTACGGGTGGAATAGTTTGAAACTGGGGCAGCCCTACCACCCCCGCTTCCCTTGAGGTACGGAGGAAGGCTTCCCTTTTTTCTTCTTCGATAGGCAGAATGGACCAAATCCAAAATTTGGTCGGGGCGAAAAGATTCTCAAGGACATCCCAGTCCTCTTCGGGGATGGGCCTACCATACATGTCCAGGAGCACGTCGGGATTTGGGTTCATTTGTGTAGGAGGAAAAATTATCACACAGATGCTGAAGTTCAAAAAGTTTGTCACAAGAACGCATGAAAAGCTATGAGCTTAAGTAAAAAATTGTCGCATGAATGCAGGCAAACCCAAAATACCCAGAAAATCCGGTCAAAAAGAGAATGATGGGAGTGAGAAAAACGTTAGTAAAGCAAATGCAAAAATCAGTAACAATAGCAATGACTCAGACCAAAGGCTATCTCAACATTTGTTTTCAACGTTTTCCTTTCAGAGAGGAATTCAAAGGTCATCACTGTCATTCGGAGACTCGCGCAACTAAGCGCAAGGAAAACAATAAAATTTGCAAAATAGAGAGAAAGCCTAGAACAACAATGAAGCAAGAGAGTTCTCAATAAGCAAAATGATCGAAGAGTTAGAGGGTGATTGTTAATACCTGAAAGATAATTCTGGGAGTGATGCACACTTCAAAACCAAAGAACTTTGATGATCAGGGAAATTGTCAGCAGGAAAAAAAGCTCGTAAGCAAATAATGAGAAGCAGTGGTCAGTGGAGTTTAATAGACGTGACAAGTAAATGAAGCGTTACTACGGATCCAAAAAAGGGGAAGGCGAAAAACCCTAAGGAGGAATCATGATGGGTATGAAATGACGTGAGCATTTATTGTGCACGATAACCGAAGGCATTTGTTCAGGGCGTGTGGTAACTATCTTTAAATTGATATTATAAGAATACAAACAAATGTTTTCCTTGGGAGTAATCACGTCCATTCGCACACCTGCTCGCCTATGTAATACCCCGGATTGGGGGCAACACAAGGTAAGGAGCGATAAACTGGGGATGGTGTATGGGCAATGCCGAGATAATCCTGGGAATTGTGGGAGTAGGCGGACCTAGGAGTTGTGCACGGTGTGCATGGTTTAGGTGCATGCACACGCCCTAGGTCGTGGCAATAAGTGCAAAAATGTTGGAGTGGTTCAACTCGGTGATGAAAAGTAGGTTAAGGCATCATTCGTTACGGAAAGAAGAATAACAAGGCGAAAGGCAAGAAGATCTTCAAAATATTCTTGGGGGCTGGGAGTTGCCAGACGCCCGATGAAAAACCAAAAGAAACTCGGACCGAGGAAGTCGAGGTATGGCGGTGAAGTAATCTCGGCAGATCAGAAGCCCGAGCTACCGAGCTTGAGGGCAACTGTTATGGACCTGGGAAACGGGCCTGGCAGAGTTTAGGCCTAGTAAGGGCACTTTATGACAGGATCTTCCTCAATCAGGTATAATGCCAATCACCCCACAATCATGCTTGTGATCTGGGATAATGCAGGTAATGGAGGAAACCCAGCGCCGATCGTGGAGACGAGTATGGCGGGAGAACTAGCGCACAGCCAACAAGCAGCAACCCTAAGAAACCTCTATATATATGGAAGGGCATTCACCAGGTGCACCCTCTCCAAGCCTTGATCTGAATACATTTACATTACGCCCCATTATGCACACACCCCACTCCTCTGGCGATACGCCACCTACGTGTTGCACGGTGATCTCCGGTTGTCCAGTGTTATCTTGACAATAGATAGCGTTGGATAATCACCATTGGGTGCAATACATCCCTTGGAACCTTCAGATCCTATATTGATCATATACTAGCCCCTTTGAGGTTAGACATTCGTGTTCTACATCGGAACAATTTTTTCTTTTTTCTGTGACAAATTAATGTTGGAAAATGTGAGTTTCACACAAAAACATGTGTAAACCAAAGGGTAAAAGTGCAAAAATGCACATGAACTTTTACTCAAATGGCACCCAAAACCAAATGCCTTTTTGAAGTACAAAAGTATCTATAAACTCTCAAAATCAATGCAAAAATATCTGTGCATTAAAATGTCTTAACTGATGTTACTTTTAGGAAGGCCCCACAGCATTCAAAAAAAATAAAAATGCCTAACTTTTTATAATTTCCTCACCCTTCCCTCTTTCTTTTATTGTCCCCTTCTCCCTTCTTCTCATCTTGCTTCGATCTCTCAGAACCTCCACCTTCCTCTTCCTCATTGTCGCTAGTAGCCTCCATCCTTCCTCCCGCCACACCTTACTTCACCTTCGGCGAACACAGAAGCGAGAGAGCACTAGGAGACAGTTGCGCCGTAGCCACACTTGAGACCACACCAGAGGACTACGAGACTAGGACAATAGAATCAGGATGAAAAGAGGTAGATCAATTTGGAATTAAAACAGCAATAATTATATGATTCGATAAATAATTTCACTTATCATAGTTTAAAAGTCTACAAAGAATGCAGATCTGTGTTCATTTTCTGATATTTTCCAAAGATAGCAATTGAAAACCGAGATACAATCCATTTACGTTCAAAAGAAAACAAAGTTATTATGCTCTCTCCTCTCTAATTCTCCCGGAAATTAACTCTAGATAAGGTCGAATTTCCACCCGTCCACCGTTTTTGATTTGAGGGGGGTTTTTTTTTTTTTTTTTTTTTTTGAGTTCACGGGTATTTTGGTATCTTCATATTATATGTAATATCTGTTAAGGCAATTTAACAGTCATGTTATTTTGTACTAATTTTAAGAGTTCATAGGTACTTTTACATCTCAGAAAAACATTTGATGTTGGGTGTCATTTGAGTAAAAGTTCATGTGCATTTTTACACCTTTACCCTAAACCAAATTGTAATAAATTCTTTGCAGAGCCATCTCAAATTAATGTTATCGCAAATTCATCCTTTGCTTCTTGCTTTTAGGTTATTGATTTATAGATACACCATATCATTTATTTCCATTTAGATGGTCTATTTTGTGTTGTATGTTTGCTACGGAGCCCTAATGTGTGACGAAGTTGTAAGGGGATCAGTAAGCCTGATCTTTTATGATCAAGCGAATTGTCAGTGTAAATATTTATTATACGATATGCAGATGGTTCAGCTTCATCTGGTCATGTGTTCTATACTTTACTCAGACTTCAAACAATACTCGGGAACTATGTGGGATTTTCCTATGTTCATATTTGGATGTAGTAGAGACATTAAAGGTTAATTTCCTCGTGAAGCTTCTGGTATTGTTGGGTTTGGAAGGGCGGCTGGATCATTGGTGTCACAAATCTTTAACAGAATTGGTAGAAAATTTGGATACTGTTTGGTTCGATAAGGGGGTCCCAATATATATAGTGAAATCAAGTCTGGGCAAAGTGCTGTCCTTTCTGAACCAGATGTCGTCTATACTCCAATGATAGGAAGAGAGCGAGCAAGTCAGTATTATATTAATATTACGTTGGAAGGAATTATGGACGGAAACATCTTGGTACCATATTTTAATTACATGGTGCTGTGTGATTGTGAATTTAATCCACTGCATTAGTCATGTCAATGTTCTTTTATTTTTTTATTTAGTAATCGATGTTATAGAAGAAATTTATAAACTTCAATAATTATTTGAAATTAATTTGGTGAGTATTTTATATAAATAATCTAAATGAACGGTTTGAAACAACATTTATTAGGTATAACGTTAATTCAATATTTTCTTGAAAATAAATAATATATGTGTATGCGTGAGTTAATATTTTCTGTTTCAATTTTGATAATCATTTTCTAATGTTTAAATTTTATTACTGCATTTGATTTAGCTGGTCTATTTTGTGTTGTATGTTTGAATTATTTGTGTTGAACTTAGAAAAACGACTCATCAGAAAAAGTTATTAAAGTTTACTATTGCATGTGATATATATTGTTTACAAAAAATGCAGATCGAACAAGCAATATGATGATAGATTCTGGGAGTGTAGTGACTTGGTTGCCAACAAATTTTTACTTAGAATTTGAAGCAGAAGTCACAGCTGAATTGGACCTATTACATGAACGTACTGATAACCCGTTTCGATTTTTCATCCTTTGCAATTTAGAAGATAGTGTTGAGGAAATGGGAGGTCCAAGGATTGCTTTTCATTTAAGAGGAGGAGAGCTTGTATTAAGTGCTGAGAATATCTATCAAAAGGTTAGTGACGGAGCAGCGTGCCTCAATTTTAAAGGTTTTAATCACCTTGTGGCTATCTTTTGGACCCTTTTTTAAGCAAACTTCATGGTTACATATGACCTTCAAAGGGTTCGAATTTCTTTCAAGAAAATGATGCCATTCGAGACTAAGATGATGGATGAACTTTTGTGATCTATTTAGTGCTCGTCTATGTTCCCCTTCTGGTCTTCTTGTAGGCCCTTGATCCTTTCAAGTCACCAAATAATTATATAAGAGGATTTATGATACAAGAGAACATGTTTGCATTTGGCATTCATGTCTCATAATTAAATAAAAATAATTGCATGGGATTTGATTCCCTTTTAAATTAATTTAATATACAAGGAAAGCTGCCCTCTCTTATTACCAAAAAAAGGGGAGGCCTATTATACTTCCTTCTTATCTTCATCTGTCTCCATCAACTATAATTCTCTTGTTCTATTTATAAGCCAGAGAGAGAATGGGCCTGTTTGGAATCAACTTAAAGCTGAGTTAAAGTCAAAAAAAAGCTGGAAAAAAAGTCCAATAGAAAAAAAGCTTGTTGTTGCCTGTTTGAAAAGTCCATTGCATCCACTGGGCTTAATAAAAACTCTTAACTCTACTGGGCTTAATTCAACACTTCAATTTGGAGCTTTTATCGTGACGTGAAGCTCACACCATCATCGCGTGTATCTGAGACACTTTTTTGAAGAAAGTGCAATAGCTTATTTCATACACTAGCTCATCCTTCTTCTTTTTTTCTCCTAGTAAATTTTTTCCTATTTTGATAACCACACCCCTCACATGCCTAATGCCTTTTTTCATTCTTAAGAAAAATCATAAATAGGATTTGACATACATCTATATTTATTATCAGAAAATAATTATTATACATAAACCAATTTCTATGTTCACATATTTCTTTTATAAATCTTTATATATCATATAAATTTAATTAAGGACTTTGTTGTTTATTAATTTTTTTAATAATCATTTAATTTTTTTAAATTAAAATTTTTATTATCTTAATATATACAACTGATATGTATATGTAATATTTAATATGATTCATGCCTTTTTCATTCATTTTTTATCTCAACTGACTTTTCAAATAATAATTTAAATACTCATTAGTTTAGAAAAAAGTCACTTCAACAAAAGTTAAACGGGCAATCTAAACACAAATCACATTTACAACCTAATTTTTTTTTCTACTAGGTTTTTACAAAAGTCGATAGCTTTTAAACTACCTCTCCCACTCGCTAACCCAAATAGGTCCAATACATTCATTAAAAAAAAAAAAAAAAGATATTTATAGTGCATCAGTTCAATCTACTTTTGAATTTTTGTCTCATTTTTTAATGACACCGGAGATATATTGTTCTAGTCAATGAAACAAGTGAGAACTTACATTTTTCCAAAATGAGTCATATTCCCAAGCTATTCAGGAATTGTTCCATCTATATTAAATTTCCTCAATATCCTATGAAACAGTCAGATTGACTGCGATTAGACATGAATACGTTCCGTTTATTTTTTAATAACTGCATTAGTGAGACATTGACTAAAAAAGTGAAGCAGGGTTAAGAATCTATATAATCAAAACAATTTAACGCATTGTTTGCAAATTTGTCAAGTTACTATGTTGTAGCGTATAGGCAAATATTCAGATCCATTCAGTTCAGTTATTATCCTAAGTATAACTCATTTTCAATTATTGACAAATATAAGTAAAGTACAAGTCATATTTAAAACCTCCCTTGCAATGGAAATCATCACCCCCATAATTACAACTCAATGAGATTATTTATAAGTGAGAATAATGTTGAAGGAACTGGCCCACTTAAACCACTCCCATAAATCCTCCTGACAAAATGAAAAATCAATGATTCAGATTAAAAGGCATTTAGGGGTACAAAAAGTGAAAGCACTAATAGGGTTATTGTTTATAAGTGGGTGTAGGGAATCTTTTGTTTTTTTTTTTTTATTTGAATTTTTTTAACAAAATGAAAGAAGTGGGGTTAGAAGTTTGAAACTAATTTTTTATTCTTTTATCTTTCATTTTTCTTGTTAAAATTTTTTTAATCTTTCTCTTCAATTTTTATAAATTCAACTTATAAACATTTTCTTTTTCCATTCTCTCTAAATCCTTTGTACCAAACTTAGACCTTTCTATAAGGGGAAAAATAAAGGAAGAGAGAGTTTGTTACATTCTCTCGAGAGACTTGTCCAGCTCTAAATAAAATCAACCATCTTCCCGGAAATGATTGAATCCCAAGTCCCTATCATTTTAGGTCAAGTTAATTTCCACCATGAAATAAAAAAGGGACCAATTCGTCGAGATTATAATGATAGCACTCACAAATTAAGGAGAGTAGCAATGTTTCCTAGCTCTTACGGGGCTATACTCGTCAGTCGATGTCCAAAAACCAAACTACTGTAATTAAGAACAATGCATCATCAGATCACATTAATTAGACCAAACAATAATCATATTCTCTGAGCTCAAAATCAAAAGGTGAGAGATGAGAGAATACATTATAGTAAGTTGAGTGGAGCCCCATCCTCAAGGGATTGTGTTCAAGGTAATTATGCCACATATTATTCTCTGGTGTTTCTGCCATACGTAGGATATTATGCCACTGATTATTCCACATGTTACACCATGTCATCACATCACTGAAGCACCATTGTCATCCTCCTCATCAATCTCATTACTTCCTTTTTAAGGTATGCCTTGAGACATAAGCTACCAAAGCTCATGCCTTCAAAAAAAAGTGGCGAGAAGAAAGTGATGTACTATAAGAAGAAAATTAAATGCATGGTTTTGACACTCTCCATCGGAAAGAGAACCTCTCTACTTCTTTTAAGGCTTGTTTGGTATGAGGGGAGGGGAGGAAAAGAGAGCAAATTAAAGGAATTTGAGTTAGTAGTTAAAAAAAAATTAGAAAAGTGGGGTTAAAATTTTTTAATTAATTTTTCTTTCTCTTTAATTTTTCATTTTCTCTTTATTAAAATTTTATAAACCCACTTCTCCAAGTGTTTTAAATCTAACTCATAAAATTTTTTCTTCCCCTCCTCTCTAAATCCCTCGTAGCAAACAAACCCTATAGATGTGGAAATGATTATGGAATGAACTACCTTATATTCCTAGTTTCAGCACCTAATCATGTATCGATCTCAAAAAATATATCAATAAATATTTTACAAATCACCCAACAGTATGTTTAAATAAAATAGCCATTAATATAATCACCCAACAATAATTAGAAACAAATAAACAATTCATGTCTCCTGCGTTGAGGAATCATGTCAGAGATATTAGGACAGGAAGATAATCCGGTATGATGTGTGACCACCACCTTCATTTTCCAATTGATTTTATTTCTGTTTCTCATCAAGTTTTTGTTCTTTAATGACCCGAGAGTTTGAGAAAGGTAGGTGTATTATAAAACTTTGCAAGCCATACTTGAAATTTCACTTAGGCTTCATAACCATTTAGTGATTGAGAATACAAAATAGCTCATTTCCTCTGTAGCTTTTGGATTTGAAATTTGACGAAAACCAATGTTCCTTAACAAAATGAATACATAGATTGTGTTTTCAAAAACAGAGATTTCATTCAATTTAAATACAAGTACACCATTCCATTTTCTTATACGAATCAGGAGTTGAAAAACTCTACAACTGGGGAGGGTGAAAGATACATACAGAATGAATCCTTGTGCATGTTTGAACCATCATATACCTGCTTCTCCATAAAATGGAACAGAGTGAGTGTTGGGAAGAGAGGTGTGAACTAGAAGCCAAATTGAGGTGTTTGGTGATGTCGCTTCCCACCTTCACAAACCAAAAACAACATCATGATGATGTCACCTTATAAGGGAATTTGACACACCTATTTAAGTTGGCGTATCAGTCTCGCTTCCAAAATGAAACAAATTACCATATTCAGAATTGTTACACACAATCTTCAAAGGTAGCTTTCAAAAGCCAAGCCAGATCCACTCCAACTAATTAATTGCAGGCTGTAGCTGGTTTCCACAATTTTCCTGAATACAACACACATCCGTTGATGCCAATGGATGTGATAATTATGATTAAGGGCGTGCATAAGAAGCATAAAATATTAAATAGAATGTGTCCTGAAGAACTTTGCTGAAGGAATTAGTTTTGGAGAAAGTGGTCATATTTTGAGGCATATGACTCCACATGCGTTGAGGAGGCTATCACTGATTTCCTTCGCTCATACGAAATAAAATGGGACTTTCAAATCAGCATCTTTGAGAAAACAGAATTTGGAGAGCAGGGGAGTAAAGCATCACAGTAAACCTTTGTTCAAAAAAAAAAAAAAAAAAAAAAAAAAAAAAAAAAAGAATGGACATTTTTTTCTCACTGGATAGAAAATGTTATTCATAGTGCACATTAAAAATCCATTAATCCATTACCTCTCCAATTTTGGATTGCACATGCTCATGGATTCGTCATGCGTACTACCAGCTTAGTTGGAGATTCTCCTATCTTTGGCTACTAAGACGGATTAAACTGCTACAACTTAATTTATCCTGCACATGATTGGGTATTTGCAACCGGAGAAAATATCTGATTTACATAAAAAAAAGGAGGTTAAAGCATATGAATAGGAATAGATATATTATAGCAGAGTAGTCCCTCTATACAAAATAACGAATAAATATTATTTTCATAATGTGTGCTGTATCTTCGTTTAAAAAGAAAAAGAAAAACAAAAAAATAGAGAATAATTGGATCAAATAATGATTGCTATAGCATAGGAAATTACCCATAAAAAATTTGATGGAATTGCATTCTCTCATTTGGCTGTACGATTCTCCAGCTTTAATTCCGTTTGTTGAACTACCTCCTCTTGCAAGTCTGATGCATATATTGGCCAAATTCCGCACTCATTTATACGGACATCATCATATCTAACATCACGATTTCTTAAACGATGTCCAACAATGAATTCACATGTAAACTTATAAGTGGTACCCCCGTCAAAGCTCCTTTGGGTTTCCTTTTCATCCATTGGATCATACCATAGATAAACATTCAGTCCACCCCATTGGACGAGGTCAGGGAATTTCTTTTCATCCTCGCAATAGATCTCATCATCTTCGAAGTGAAATTTTCTCCAAATCGATGGTGTGACATGGGTGGAGTCCGATATAGAAAGAACACAACAGGAAGCAAAACCCAACAAATGGTTAGAAGAAGATGGTGCAAGCTCTATACTAATAAAACTCTCCGCCGTCCGAGAATATTTGAAGCCCTTTGTAATTGTGCTTCCTGGGTAACAAACTTTGACCTCACTAGAGTAGTTGTTATATATTGCTCGCATCACTTTGAAATCTATGGTCTCCAATGATGTGCATTCATCTACATAAAAATGAGTAATGGAAGGTGGAAGTTCTGGTAACGACCTAAGTTGCTTGCAATAACCCAAATCAAGTACTTTGAGCTCTGAAAGATGCTTGATGCTATTAGGCAAATCCTCCACTTGGCATCCTCGTAGTGATAGAGACCTCAACAGTGACATGGCACTGATATTGTCAGGGATCTCATAAACTGCAGAGTAACTGAAATTTAATTCATCTAAAGAACGCCAGGCATCAAACAAAGTGAGTAAATTTGATTTGCAAATAAGTCCTCCTCCAAACCGGGTAAGATTAAATTTTTTAAGAGATTTCAAGTAACTTAGCTCATTTATTTGAAAATTCTTGAGATACCAACCGAGACATAGCTCTTCAAGTTTACTGAACCGTCCAATTGGCAACTTCAATGTTTTTATACCAGTACGAACTAAACTTAACCTTCTCAATTCTTCTGATGACAAAAAAAATTCCACGAGCCGAGTGCAACCTTCTAGCATGAGATATTTGAGAGATTTCATAGGCTTATCCCCGTGAAGACTCTTTAGTCTTTCGCATCCCGATAGATCCAAATAAGAAAGTTTATGAAGAGATAAGATAGATGGATGAATACTGCATAAACTTCTACAACATGCGAGCTCCACGATTTCAAGATTTTGTGCCATGGACAAATCAGGCAACTTCACTAAAAATGGGCAATATGAGAGATTTATTGTCTTCAAATTCACTAGATTCTGTGACAATTAAAAGAGACAAGTTACAGGGGGAAAACCCTCGTAATTCAATTATACTAGAAGAATGAAATATACATCAATATATAGTTACCTGCACATCATCCCATAGTTTTGCAACTAGGCTATTAGGCATGTGAATTTCAACAAGTTTTTCTGCACAAAAACCCATTGGTAGAGACGCCAAAGAATAATTTTGCCAATAAATATAGCTTAGTTTATCAGAAAGTGAATCCAGACCATTAGGAAAATATAACTGACCATGAGGAAAACATAACTGAGGATGGTCATTTGGATGTTGGATATTGAGAATTCTTAAATTACTCAAGTTTTTGAAAGCGTTAGCATTCAAGTTTTGGCGGTCTTTTAAACCATCTAACGTTCTTGCACCATATAACTTCAATGTAATGCCTTCTATTGCATCAGTTCCCTAGCATAGCAAAATTCAAATAATACCAAATAAGTGGAGTTGGAGTTTAAATATTATACTTCAATGAAGTAATGAATGAAAAAGGAAGTTAAACCGTCTCTTACCATGCTATTTTTTAGTATATCTAGAATTTCCATTGAATCATTTAATCGACTTCGCCTTTCAGGATGCTCTCTAGATTCCTCACGAACTATTTCTTCAGCCATTTCTTGGAGCAGATCATGAATTCCTACTACGTTGTCGCTTGAAATGGTTATGAGAGCTTTATCTATAAGGCTATCTATTCCACAATCCGTGTATAAGTCACCACAAGCATCTAACACGCTTATAATAAGTTCTTTTTTCTTTCCCCATAAGAAGAATGCAATGTCTAAGAATATCTTCTTTTCTGGTGTATCAAGTCCATCATAACTGACCCTCAACACTCTGTAAATTTCTGGATTGGGATGCTTCGTCAATTTCTTAAGGGCACTCTCCCATGTTTTTGTATCTCTAGAGTTCAAATATGAACCCAAAACTTTTAATGCTAAAGGAAGGCCTCTTGCATATTTAGTTGCCTGCATTGATAACTTTTCATATCCTATTTTGGGATGGTCTTGCTTGAAAGCATACCAACAAAAAAGTTGAAGTGATTCTTCCTTGCATAATTCTTTCATCTCATACACTTCATGAACTCCTCCACTAATTAGAACATGCTTGTCTCTACTTGTTATGATGATCTTGCTATTTGGTCCCAATGAAAGATTTTCTTCAATAAGATAGTGTAATTGCCCCGAGGTATCTACATCATCAAGCACTAGAAGAGCTTTTCTCCGACTAAGCCTCCTTTGAGTGTTGGGCCGTCTTTTATGTGTGAGATTTTCGTTGTTCAATAGTACAGAGAGCATTTTTTCAAGCAAATCAGTCAATCCGATCCTTTTTGATTCCTCTCTCACATTTGATACAAAGCAAGAACTATTATATCGAGGGGAAAATTTGTCAAATACAACTTGAGCTATTGTTGTTTTACCTATCCCACCCTTACCCCAAATCCCAATAACTCTAACATCCTCCGAATCAACTTTCATAAATGATTCAATAGTAGTCATATTTTTTTGAAATCCAATAAGCTGATCCTTTGGCTTAGTTATGTCTTTATCTTCTAGCTTTTTCGATACATTTTTGACTATGTCATCAATAAGATCAGATTCATTGCTGCCATATTAAAAGGAAGAAATTATTTTCTTAACAAATCATACCGCTGTAAAAAAAAAAAACATGCATAAATATAATTTTTTTAAAAAAATTATGGGGATAACACGTTAATGATTGATAAAGTATGACAACTTATATTGACTAAAGTACATAAAGACAAGATGCTTACGAATAATTTAAGGAATCATAACCAGATAAGTTTGCAGTGTTTTCCAAGACAGATTTCCAAAGCTTCATTAAGTCATGGTTGTACTTTTGTTCATACTGAGCAAAAGCATCTCCATAAGATCCTTCTTGATGCCTGACATGTGATGGATCTACTTTATAGAAAACAGGAATTACAATTTGATCATTGAGTCCGCTTGCATTCCATGATTTTTACTAGCTCTTCTAAGCACCACCATGAAGAAGCATAGTCTTTTGAGAATATCACCAATGCAATTATTGAACTTTCTATTGCTTCCAGAAGCGCAGTTGATATTTTATCTCCACTCTCTAGCCTCTCATCCACATACACATCTATCTCCTCTTGTTGTAACTGCTTTTTCAGATGGCTAAGAAATGTAGGTCTAATGTCTGAACCTCTAAAACTGATAAAAACATCATATTTTTTCTGCAGAACTTGGGAAGAAGTAGCGAGAGCAGCCATTACTGGACATATAAACAAAAACTATAGGGTGTTAATTATTCCTAATAAATTTGGATGCTAATCTCTTCACTGAAGTTTCCAATAATAACATTATAACAAGCATATAACTGTTGAAATATTATATGTACAAGTCAGCCCCTTAGATCAGTAGGGGAAATTTGATCTTTTTGCGCTTGTAAAAAATAACACTCAAGAATTTCAAACTTCACTGTATTTTAACAAATTCATTAGGCTTATTTATGAACAAGTCTTGTATTTGGAACATATTCATAATCTTTCCTGAAAATAAAGATTGGTGGCTTCAATGTGGTAAACTATGAAGTATATGACCCTTTGTTTCTATGTCCAAATGCTTATACTAAGAAAGAATAACAGAATAAGAAAAGGAATTCTCAAGCAAGTTATTTTGTAATTGAAAGAGTGACTCTTGCATCTTTCATTTTAAAAGACCACTAAGAAATAGTACAAATCATTATTGAATAATAACAATAAAAATAAAAATAAAAAATTGTAAGATCATGATAATTCTTTGTAGATTTTATTTGAATACAAAAGGCCTGGCGTGCTTCTTAGTTACTTTGATTTCATATTTTTGTGGGAAAGAATGATAAATTATCTAAATTTACAATTTATTTGGCTTTTAAATTTAATAAAAGATGGGAAAACTCTTACTTGGGTTACATTTACATAAAAATAAATTGTGTGACTAAGAAAAAAAATTATCAAGGAAAGTATCAATTAAAACGCATAACGAATCCCCGTTAATTGAAGCTGATCACCTGGCAGAATGAAATTCATGAAAATATATATATAATATATATATATTATAAATAAAAGTTTTGGAGCATTCCCGTTAATTGAAGCTGATCTACCTGGGAGAATGAAATTCATGATATATTGAATATATTGATCAGCATCATTATAGAATTCAAACAAGTGGAAACGAAAGATGGTGAAACAGGCCGATAATACAATCATAACCCAAAAAAAAAAAAAAAAAAAAAAAAAAAAAAAGTCAATGTCCTTAGATTAGATACCAATACCAATGCATCAATATGTATGTGTGCGTATATATAATGCAACTTAAATCAGAGTATTCACAATCAAGCATGAACATTTCAGCTGATTCATCAACTCTGTAATATAGGGGAAAAATTAGGGAAACCCTTTCAATTTTTATAAAATTTAAGAAAGAGAGATCAGAACGTCATGGGACTCATTAGGAATGGAACATGGCTTTTCCTTACACTGCACGTACGTGATGAATAGAAATAAAGGACTGAGGAAGAAGATAATCTTACCTGGATCGATCAAATTAAACCTTCACTGGCAAACTGAGAGCAATAGTGATGATGTCTGTGTAAACTAAACCAGTCCTATTTATAAGTGAAGAAGAACGTTTCTAGTAAGCTAAAAGGTTCTGAAAACAAAATCCAATCGGTCATTGAATTAGTGAGGATACTGCAAGGGTTGGGAAAATATTAATTAAAATATAATTAAATTAAAATAGATAAAAATATTTATATTTTAATAATACAAAATATTCTATGTATATATGGGAGGACGTGTAATTTGGGAAGATGTGTAATAAAATATTGATTTGTTTAAGAAAACGAGATCACAGTTCTTGGGCTTGCAAAACGTCAGAGATATTTCTTTTTAACTTTATTCATAGGTCACGGGTTTTTGATTATGTAGACAAGGTAGCCTTGCTGGTGCAATGAACAGAGGAAAGCGTGTTGTCAGATATGATACTTTTTTTTTTTTTTACCAATTACTACCAAATGTTGGTTTTCCAAGCTCAAAGACATGAGCAAATTAAAGAAGAAGAAAGGGCTTCAGTATCTTCATTATACTTGTGTGCCTCAGATCCTGCACTAAAACTTTAAGGGTTAGTTTGGATTGAGGAGAGGGGATGGCAGAGAAAATAAATGAGGAGAGGAGAAAATTATACCAATCTGTAACTCGGTCAACGTGGGAATCCGATTTTACCCTTAACTCAAATTGGTTTTTCAATCAGTTTTCAGTCCGAATCGATCAGTCCAAGTTTCACAACCTCGGTAAACTTCCTTATCAATACGGGCAGTCTTTGTTAGAAAGCAAGTCTAATAATTTAAAATTGCAAGTTGGCTTCTGCACATTTCCTCCATTTGTCAAGCTCCAAATAGAAAATAAAAAGTTAAATTAAATCTTTCATTTGTTGACTTGACTGTTTTATAACGCCCAATTGTTATCTTTTTCATCAACGAGGGCACATTCAGCTGGTAGCTAGAAGTATATTGAACCAGACCAATGTTGCAACAAGTGAAAAGATTTTACTCGATGGTCTCCCTCTTCCATTCAAAATTCAACGGCACATTGAAAAAGGACATTTGTTCATTACGTATGTCTCTTTTTAATGCCTCTCTCTATTATAAAATTGATGTTTTATTAATCTCCCATTCCCTCAATTCCATTATATCAACTTTGGTTGGCAAAAAAAAAATATTGTATCAATTTTAGTTATATTATTGTTTTCCATTTTTATATAATATATAAATAAAGTACAATTGCCATGGAAATGAGGGCGCATTCTTTTATTTTATATATGTTGACAGCAAACAGGACCTACTTACAATTTTTTTGGTGTACAGGACGACCTACTTCCGTAATTAAAGCTGACCAACGCCGAAAGAAAAAGAAAAGCTTATTTCGCCGAGCCCTTTGGGCCCGTTTGGGATAGTTGTGGAGAAGTAGTTTTTGTTTACGATGGACTTTTCTTAATGAACTTTTTTCTCGATGGATTTTTTTTCTCGATGTGATTTGTGTTTGGGATAAAAGATAGCGAAGTGGCTTTTGTTTGTAATGGGAACTTATTTGGTATAGCTTAAAAAAAGATAGATGAGATGAAAAATGACCGAAAAGGCATGAATCAAATTCTCACAAACACACACATATGTGCCGTATAAAATGTAATAATTTGGGATGAAAAATCAAAAATAAATATAAATTCACCAAATAAAATGGTAAAATTCCATTAAATAAATTACAACACAATAAAGTGCTTAATTAAACCTAGTCCCTATAAGTTCATTTCTGATTTCATCACGAACATCATTTGAGGAGGATGCGCAAACTATGCGGACTTGTGTTCAAAATTTATATGGGGGCATATTTTGCAAGATGTGAAATCTATTCTTCCAGACTCCAAACATCCTTTCTATTGTACACCTCAAACTTGAATGATAAAAATTGAAGTACTCATTGAGAAACAAGCTTGCAAACGCAAAAAGAAATTCCCATCCTCCTATATATCAAATTTAGTAACTGTAATATATCTTACTCAAGTAATTACTAAGATAGCAATCTAATGGTGAATCAAATGCCCAAATAACAATCAAGTTATAAATATTATCAAGTGTGTATGTGTGGACCATTGACCCATTACAACAAAAGATAAAAAATGGCAGAGTAAGAATATATAACAATAACATCCTAATACAAAGTGCAACAGTATGGTGTGTCATTTATATGTACTTTAAATAGCATAACTGAATCTGAGGAGAGAATTAATCCCAAATGGCATTTATCTTTGCATTTCATTAGCACAATGAAAACTGACAAGAAAAAGAAGCTTTACACCAAGTAAATGACAATTCAACGCAAAGCTTATAGGAAGCATATTAAAAGACCAGCAACATATAGAAGGAACACTTTAAAACACAAATCAGGCGAGGTCCAACTTACTGGACGAGATGATACAGCCTGAGCAATTTTAATATATGCCTGCAAGAAAGTAATAAAAAACTTTTAAAATGAATCGGCAGATGAGAGGAGGAAGAGAGAAGGCACACGTGCCTTTTCTTTTGGGGCAAAATGGTCTGAAAAAAATAGGCTGGCTTTCAATGGACTTCTAATGGGATAATAAGCAACTCAATGAGAGCTTCAAAAAAAAAACCCTCTTGCCTATTGAAGTCCATCAATTTTTGAGTGTTCCCAAACACTTTTTTGATGGGCTTATTATCCCATCAATGGGATAATAAGTCCATTTGGGGAGTTCCCAAACAGGCCCTTGAACTTTTAAAAGTTTACAACTCTGGTCTTATTTATAAGTTCCTTTTGACTAATAAAATTTGGTTATTTATAAGTCCCTTTTAACCAAATAAATGAGATTGTGACAATTTTGTCCATATTATTGTACCAATGAAAATAGAGAGAGAATAAAAAGTTAAAAGATACCCAATCATAAATGAGGGTAAAGTTTAAATTTTACCCTATAATTATTGAGCTACCTACCTCTCCTTAACATGTATGATTTGGTTAAAATAAAACTTATAAATAGAAGCAGAGTCGTATAATATAAATTAAAATATAGCTTTTGATGGTAACTGATTTAACGCCGACAGGATGTTCTTCTTTTGACCATTTGAATTTACACTACCTAAGTATGCTTTCCCTGTTTACCACTCACTATGAGAAAAAATTAATATTAAATAGTTTATTAATTTATTTTTGACGATATGGGCACATGACAGATGCTTTCACACCCATCGGCCATCACCATGTTTTCCAAAATCATTATGCACTGGGCAATACTTTTTTTTTTTTTTTTTTGGATATTAATACGGGGCCTAAACCCAAAGAATTAAACCTGTCTTACAAGTTACAACTGCACGTGGGTACGCAACCCCCACTTCATCTTGAAACAGAAACTTACTAACAGCTAAAGGAAGAGCATAGGGCAATACTTTATTAGTAGGATTCATTATTGTTTTATATATGTAATAAATTTAACTTCCAAACCACTTACTTATTAGTTTCTTTTTTAATTAAAAAAAAAGGAGAATAATCTCCCACAAAGGTATTCAAACGCTTTTAGAATCCTTCATCCTTTAATATAAGTCCCAATTTCAAAGAGGACACAAAAATGGAGAAAGTACTATATTCTATATGATATGTAAAAATTAGTTTTTTTTTGGGCGATTATAGATAAATCCCACATAAGGAAATTAATTATTAATGGTTTTCCTAAATTTGACTTGTTACCATTGTCCCCAGAAAACTTATACAAATTTCGAGCAAAAAGAAAACAACAAAACTTAAGCAAAAATTAGTTGTAAATTTCCAAGTTTGACTCGTAAATGAAGCAAGAAAACTTGGAAAATTATTTTCTCTTTTACTGTGGTTTAGGTTTTAGCTGAGAACTTTTTATAAGGATAATTATGTTGATTTGGGGTTTTAAATATGATTTCATACTAAGACTCAGAACTCCGTCAAATATTGTAGTTGTTCTTTTAATTGATGTTGGATATAAAATGATCGGCCTTGAGGTGAGTTGTTGGGGGGAAAACAACAATAATAGAAAGAAAGAAAAAGGGAAAAAGACTAACCAGCTTCGCACGTGCCTTTGGGGCACGTTCTCTTGGAACGTTACATGGGGTTTCGGGTTCGATACTTTGGTATATTACGCTCTCCGGACACGTCTCTTTTAAAACCCCTAGTGGGTTAAAAAAAAAAAAAAAAAAAAATTGGTAGAAAGGCGGACACTATTATAAATGGAGAGGGTTTGATTCTTTCGGCTGTCGTGGCATTGAGGGAGATATCTTAGTATTTGAGATATAGGTAAATTCAGACTGAAATGGAGGCATATGTATTTTCAATCCTGAATTTTTTTTGTAAAACAGATTCAAGCACATTGCTTTTTAAATTATAAATGAGCCGAATCCCTCTGATAAAATTTTTATATAAAAAAACAAATAAAGACTACTCCCGAGTTTTGAGCAGATGAATTATTTAAGTTTCACACTTTTTGTCGGTATTTCGAGATTTCATGCGCTTACGACGAAGCTTTGAATTGTTTGACCAAAAAGGAGAGTAAGCTTTTGAATTGAACAGAGAAAAGGAATATACTAGGAATATATCCCTTTGTTGATTCTTATATTGATCACTGAGCCGTGGCTCACATTTACCGAACAGGGTTGGAGATTTTCAAACATGGATTGATTTTTTTTTTTTTTTTTTTTATCAAAAGGATACTTATATTAAAACATCAAGGCGTTACAAACCCTAAACAGAATGGGAAAGCAAAAAGAAGAACAACACACCAGAAGGAAAGTCCAACAATACAACAAAGACAGAATACACAAAAAACAAACAAACTACGAACAACTACCATTCAAAGATTGAATGGGGAGAGAGACATCATGAGAAACATCATCCACCAAATGGGCATCCAAGGCTAGAATAGACATCAAAGACGGTGTTGGTTGTGAAACCCACCCGATCGGCACATCCCTTTATAAGCTACAGCTGCAATTAAGTCAGCGGCACGGTTACTCTCCCTTAGGGTAAAAGATAGAGAGAACCCAACCTTGGACGACAAAAGATGGATGATATTGAAAATAATGCTCCTACACCTCCATTCAATTAGATCCGGTGATTTGGCATCAACACAATCAAGAAGGGAGAGGCAATCGGTTTCGAAGATCACATTATCATGGCCGAGATCAACAGCGAGCATCAGAGCCCTCTTTAAAGCTAGAGCTTCAGTCATAAATGCGGAGATCGATTTCACCTTATCCACAAAGCCTCATTTGAAATGGCCAAAATGATCCCTACATACAACACCTACAGCAGCGCCATTCTTATTCGCCAAAAAGGTGCCATCATAGTTAAATTTAAGAGTGCCAGCAGGTGGAGGGGACCACCGAGCTAGCTGGTTAGGAACGGCCCGATAACTCTCAGGGCTCCTATACCTTCTTACATAGCTATCCCAGAAGTCACTATTGTTTTTCCTCGCATATTCAATGACATCAAAGGAATTAGGAGTTTTATAATTAAAAACCATGTCATTTCTTTGCTTCCAAATAAAGCATAAAATCTAGCAAATTAAAGACAAGTCTTGCTTACCCAAGGAATTCATACCTGTAAGTTTAATCCACCAAGCGTTGAAGTTTGACATGTTGGCAACATCGATCCTTACACTAAGAGGACAATCAAACCAGATACATCTAATCCAAGGGCAATGAAAGAACAAGTGCTCAATTGACTACACAGCTCCTTGATAGACCGGACAGGTATTATCTTGGAATCTCTTCCTACGACAAAGGGCCTCATTGGTAGCAATAGCTCTATTCAAGATCCGCCAAAAAAATTGTGGCACCCTTGTAATAATCTTGATCTTCCAAATCAATTTTCAATAAGATGAGGGAACCACTACCGAGGGCCCAGCTTTTATATCACACTTGAGATTGCCCTCTTTACCCGTATGATACCCCACTTTAACAGAATACACGCCATTCTTAGCACTGGTTCAAACTAGTTTATCACCCAACCCATTAGAAGGGATAGTGATATATCATAAATAGCACTCTTAACATCCCCAGATATATATCGATCAATAAGGGACAAATCCCATTTGCCATTTACAATAAGGTCGCACACTCTACCATTTGAGATAGAAGGATTCTCCAAGTTGCTAGGCTTTTCTGGGAAATTAACACCTGGAACCCATTTATCCTCCCTGATTCTCACTGCAGTGCCATCTCCTATGTCCCAACATAAGTCCTGCTCAAGAAAACTCCGGCCATCCAGAATACTAGACCAACACCACGATGCCTTATATCCTTTCTTCGCTTGCATAAACTCATTCTCGGGGAAGTAGACACTTTTCAAAACCTTAGCCCACAAGTCATTAGGGCTCGTAAGCAATCTCCAAGTGGTCTTGGCCAAAAGGGCATCATTCATAACAATGGATCATGAAATCCCATCCCTCCATTACTCTTGGTAGAGGTAAGAAACTCCCAAGCTTTTTAATGTGTAGTTCCTCCAAAGGCTTTACCGCTCCACCAAAAGTTGGCAATAAGACTGTTGATCTCCTTACAAGTCTTAAGAGGAAACTTAAAACAGTTCATAGGGTAAATCGAAATAGCTTGAATAACCGATTTAATCATAACATCACGTCTAGCAAAGGAAAGCAGAGAATGACCCCATCCTTGGATTTTATTTGCAACACGTTCACGAACATAAGCTAAAGCCTGATGTTTTGTCTTTCCCCAAATGCTTGGAATGCTAAGATATCTACTAGGATCTTCTGTCACCGGAATGCCCAAAGTTCTTCCAACCATACTTCTTACATCTTTCGGGGTTTTGAAGGAAAAAAGATACTAGATTTGTCAAGATTAATGACCTGACCAGAGGCTATACAATACATATTCAATAGCTCTACCAACTTAATACAAGTTTTCTGACTAGCACGCATATACAGAAGAACGTCATCAGTAATGAGTGAGAACTGGGCAGCTGTTACTTAATTTGACCCCCGTGATGGCTTTGTCATTTTGGCTCTTACAAATCATAAGGGAGAGAACCTCCGCTACAATGATGAACAGATACGGGGAAAGAGGGATCTCCTTGTCGGATACCCCTACTGGGAGTAAATGAGCTCACATTTTCACCTGATAAATAAATATTCAAACTAATAGAGCAAACACATTTCATTAAAAGAGCTACCCACTCAGAACAAAAGCCAAATCGTAACAATACATATTCAAGAAAATTCCATTCCACACGATCATACGCCTTGCTCATATCCATTTTAAGCGCAAATTCATACTTAACCCCCGATTTCTTATGGCGAAGATAGTGGTATACCTCATGGACAATAATAGTATTATCATGAATACACCGCTTGGGAACAAAGGCCTCTGGTTCTGAGAAATACATGAATCAAGCAGAAGACGCGCATTCTATTTGCCATGATTTTTGAGATAATCTTATAAGAGAAATTACACAAACCAATTGGGCGGAAATGGGAAACATGCTCGGGCTTATGTATTTTAAGAATAAGGTGATATTAGTATAATTTAAAGCATTAAGAACCGAGTTACCTGCAAAAAAACTCTTGAACCATAATACATACAGACTCACCAATTTCAGACCAAGAGGAATGATAAAATTTACCCGAAAAACCATCTGGCCCTGGTGTTTTTCCACTCCCGAGGCTGAAGGCAGCAGCTTTAACTTCCTCCTTAAAGACAGGTAACAGGAGGTTCCGGTTCATCTCAGATGATATTTTAGGTTCTATGAAACCCAAAACAGTGTCCATTAATCACGCACCGGATGTAGTAAACAACTCTTGAAAAAAACTGTTGGAGATAGCATCCTTCTCCATTAACCAATTGCCCGAGTCATCTCTAATACAAGAAATTTTGTTCTGCTGCCTCCTTTTGATAGTCGAGATATGAAAGAAACGAGAATTTTTATCCCGGGCTTCTAACCAATTGACGCGAGAGCGCTGCCACCAATATTGTTCTTCAACCTCAAGTAGTCTCTCCAAATCACCTTTAACCTCTGCAATTCTCCTAGAGATATTAGGAGTCCGATCTTCTTTAGTTAGCTCCGCCAATTGGGTCTTCAAAAGATTAATGAGCTTACCACTATTGGGAAACTCCTTCTTGCTCCATATAATTAACTTCTGCTGACAACACTTAAGATTGCACAAGAAAGTCTCAAGAAGCGACTGATCATGAATAGGGTAGGACCTCCAACTCTCCTTCACTACTTCAAGAAAATGCCCATGAGATGCCCAGGCTGATTCAAAACAAGATGCCTGCTTCTGCTTATGAACTTCATATTGACTTTGAATAAACAGAAGATGATGATCAAAGCCAGCCGGCTAACATTAAAAACCTGCAGATTAGGGAATTGTTCTCTCTCGCTGCAAATTACCCAAAGCCCTATCAATGCGCTCGTGGATAGTATTCGGGAAATCATGATTATTGCACCAAGTAAAGGTGGGGCCATTATAACTCAAATCCTCAAGCTCACAATTAGCCAATAGGCATTTGAAGTTCAGGATCTTCCTCCAGGCCCTAGGTTGGCCACCACACTTTTCATCTTGAGATAAAATATCATTGAAATCCCTAAGACACATCCAAGAAACCCTAATATTGTTACTAAGTCTACGAACTTCCTGCCAGCATAACATTTGATCATCCTCACTGGGAGGACCATAGATGAAGGTGATATAAGATGGAGTTGAAAAAGCCTCAACCTCCACTCTGGTATGGATAATATTGGAGGACGATAATAGAATGTTAACCATAATAACATCAGACCATTATAGAGCCAAGCCTCCACTTAATCTCACTGGATTTACTATCCATTCTTCATTGAAACCACATCTACGCCTCACCCTCCTTACGACACTAGCCTTCTGCTTAGTCTCCATTAGGAAGACTAATTAAGTGGGGGTTTTTCCGGAAACATTCGTCCTTCAAATTTTTGACTATCAAGGCAACCCCCAAACCTTGACAGTTCCAAGCTAATAGATTCATGGCGAACGGGTGGTTGGTCCCATCCAACTACTGGCGTTCGGCAAAGAGGAATCCAGCTCCATATCCTTATCAAAACCTACAGATAACCAGCTCTCAGGGAAATCAATCTCTATCGGAGTAGTCGAGATACTAGTTGGACCTTGATGAGCTGTGCTTCTTCCTTAACGAAGATACTTTTTAACTGAACGAACATTCTTCCTACGCTCACACTGAGCCTTCGCCACCTTAATACTATTAGGAGCAGCTTACACAACAGGCTCAAACAATAACCTCCTGCACTTTTTCCGATCATCCTCGGATTCCTCCTCCAAAGGGCGCTTAAGGTGAATACCTTTCAAACAAACTGACATCGCTGATATTGGTGAAAGACCATTTGAAGGGATGATGGAATTATTTTTCAGCTCATCATCACTGGGATACTCAATAAATTAAGGATTCAACATTCTTAATAATATTCGACTTTGCGTCATCAAAATATGTCTCCTCAACAGGATTGCACTATACAGCCTCCCTAGATGGACCAAGAATCAAAGGTGGGACAGCTAGCGTTTCAACACTTAAGTCAGATTGAAGCACCTCATCTGACTTCAACCTACTTCTACCCTCGCCATGCGCCAGCCCAAAATCACAAGAGACCACTTGGATCTTATTACCCAGTCCAACCATTAAATCCGCAAAGGAGGGCCCATTTCCATTTAATTCTTCAAGTCCAATTGAGTCCAAATGTCCCTGCAACGCATGTGATGATCCACCCATGTGTAGGCCCAAAGACATCGGCCCAACCTGCTTCCCCTTGGATCTCACGTGGTCCCCACCTGCTTCTCTGACCTCAGCACCTTCAGCATCCGTCTCCATCAATGCAACTTTTGGCGTTGGACGAACTAGCTCCTCGATTCATGCGCACGGGAGAACAAAGCTTGTCGATAACCCCAAGCCATATTCGATCGTTACTTCGGGTGGTCACCGGAGATCCACCATGTTCAATGGAGTCCGCACGCCCGCCACCGAGGAAATCTATCGAGCGGAGAAAGTGACGTTATGATCCAAATAACAAAAAAAGTCCGACTTACCATTATGCAACCCCATGACCTCTGGCAGCCTACTCCTCATCGGCATGATGACAAGATCACCACTAGCAAGGAATGAGACCTCGTTCCAACCCTATCGACAAACCACCAAGTCCTCTTCCACGGTGCGTAGACCCGAGGTACCAAGCTGGCTCCCAAACTCCTGCTCATCATCCCCATCTTTCCTTTTACCCGATCCTTCCTTACATCCCTGACCATCATGACCAATACGACCACATGAATAACAAAAATTTTGAAGGCGTTCATACTTAACCGAAACCTAAGCTGGCTCCTTGTCCTTCCTCGAAAGCCAAAAGCCAGAGATCAAGGGCTTCTCCAAATTAATCAGAGAGCGAACTCTGACAAAGCTACGCCCAAGCCTTCCACAAACCATAGGTTTCTCAAACATGACTGCCTCCCCCACTGAATCACCCAGAATTCTTGCATTTTTGTTATCAAAAGCTACTATAGGGAGACTGTGGAATTGCACCCAGAATGGTGCTATCTTGAAACTAACATCCTTCAAAACCATAGAATCCTCCTAAACCTGAAGATTAAGAAGGAAACCCTGAATCGACCAGGGTCTACCTTTAAGAATGCGCCCATACTCGTTAATGTCCTTAAACAGAAATAGGAACATGAGTTTACTATGATCAAGCTCATGCATCTCCATATCCTCTTTTAGTTTCCATCCCTTCTTAATCATTGAGATGACAGTAGGAATGTTTAGATTTTTACTCGTGTGGATCATCCCAACTTGGGAACAACCATGGTTTTCAGCCTTCTCATTCAAATCTAAGATCACCTGTTTCGACTTCCTTGAAAAACTTTGTCCCCCATCTCCATAATGCCAACTACAAGGAGATAAGAGAGAGAGGAAAGGCAGATGAAGAAAGACTCGAACCAGGTTCGCCAGGAACCAAGGAACCCTCATGGAGAGAGAAGAGAGCTCTCACAAGGGAGCCGACAAACATGGATTGATTTGATGATATATAATTTTTAAACACCATTCACGTATATTGAAAGGCCCAATATTTATTGATAAGTTGATTAATTGATGGCCTCTTGAAGTAATTTTTTCACGTTTTTCCAGCACATTAAATTATCTATTGGTGTATACAACATTTTAAAGAATTTTTTTAAGTGTATTTAACAACCTAAAACACTTAAAAAAATATTTAAGGGTACTAGATGCATCAAGAAGTATTTTAAGACATCGGATATATCTAAAATATATATATATATATATATATACTTGAGAGTACTAGATACACATTAACCCATTATCACGAGAAAGGTTTAGCTAATGATCTTAAAATCATATTTATAAAATAAATTAATCATAAACAAATAATGTGGTTATCATATGTATAATTTAGATACCAAATTCTCATGAATTTGAGGGGTACCAAATAACTTTAGTTTGCCTTTAAAACATGATAAAGGATCCTCCAAAAAAAATAATAATAATAACAACAAAGAATCCCTTTAGATACCAAAATTTATGTAAATAATCCTTTGTTTTTAATTACTCCTCTTATCCTTTATGTAAGACTTAATTAACTAATTTGATTATTTTAGTTGAATAAGTTATGATGATATCTTTTTTCCAAAACACAATAATTATCTTCCTTAATTCCTTCCCTTCCTCTCTTTTTTTTTTTTGGTTGTTGCTAGGTACAGGTATCCTCCTATTGAGGATAATCCTAATCGAGGCACTTTATCAAGTATTAAATGTGTGCATCTCTCTCGATGGAGATTCCAACATTAGTTTGCCATCTTTGTGAAGGATTAGTCCTTTCGTTAGACCTAGCCCCACGTTGGTCATCATTTCCTACTAGATTATTCTTGACAAAATAATCTTACATAATTTTTTTTAAAAAGAAAAGATGGTAATTTTAAAATATCCAGATAAAAGATTGATCTGAGATGCCATTTTGGACAAAAAATAAGAAAAATGTGATATTCATTTGGGCCAATACTTTCTTGATGTTACATTCAAGAGCTGGTCCAATAGTAATCTAAAATGGTTCTATAATTATTTTTATTGTTTTACTATGAGGCCTCATCCTTTTGGCCACTTTGTTACAACGCCTCTTGAGTTATACAAAGTTTTAAAGATATGCCCTACCTAACATTGGTATCACCTAAGGATGTCCATGGATCAGGGCAGATTGGGTTGGAGGTCAACCTTAGGTTTGGCCCGATAGAGCCTCGGGTTGGAAAAGTTAGCACAAGGTCTAGTTCGATTTGGTACCGGTCCCAGGTTTTGGTGACCGGGCCGGATCGGTGGACTTCCCGGACTAGTCAAGCGATCGATTTTTTTCCATTTCTTTTTTGTTTTTTGTCTTCTTGGGAGGCAATGTTTTAGCTTTGATTTTATCTAACTTCCAAAAGTAATAAAAAGTGATTGAGTGAAAAGTAATTCCTATAAGTTAAAAAGTATATTAGGATGTTCAGATTCCAGTGAGTGGCTGAGTGCAGTGGTGATTTACAAAAAAAATAAATAAATAATAAAATCGGGTCTGACCGAACCAGTCCAAGGGGTCTAAGCCCCTGGACCGAAGTCTGGTCCAACTCGAGCAATCTGGTCCAGTTCGGTCCAACGAAATTGTCTTAGACCAAATTTTTTTGCTCGGACTGGGTTGGTTAGACCGAACCAACTAGACCTCTGGACTTTTTGGACAACCCTAGTATCACCTAGGATGAAGGGAGACTTCGCCCTACCCTTGGATCGTGAGTGAGCCAACCCCTTTCCTAAAATTTTTTTACCCGAAAAAAAAGTTTCAAAGATATTTATAGTACATTCGGGTAAGAAAACAAAAAGATAGTTATAGTGCATCGGTTCATTTCCAGGTCAGTGAATTTCGATTAAATAGGTGTAAGAACCCGTTTAGATGTAGCTGTTGGAGAATAGCTTTTAGGATTTACGAGTTAAAAATGGCTTTTGGAGAATATCTTTTAGATAAAAATGATAGTATTTGGATAACTTCAAAACCTAGGTTCTGACAAAAATTTGCCAAACATTCTAAAATTGTCCAGAAGCTATTCTGCATCAAAACCTAAGTTTTGGCAAAAGTTTGTCAAACACTCCAAAATTGTCTAGAAGCTATACTGTATCAAAACCTAGGTTTCTGCTAAAGTTTCCCAAACACTCCAAAAATATTCTAGAAGCTATTTTGCATCAAAACCTAGGTTTTGGATCCAAAACCTCGGTTTTTTTTCGACAAGACAACCATCCTTAGCCGCCCAACTTTTCTCTCAAACGCTCTCTCTCTCTCTCTCTCTCTCTCTCAACCCTAGCGCCCTCTCCTCCACTATAGCTCTTGCCTCACCGGTGGTGAAAAGACCCTTTCTTACTAAACAACAATCAACCATAATGTTTTCTTAAAATCAGATTAGTAGGTAATTATGGAAAACCTTCCTTTTCACATCTCGGGTCCAGGGGCACAAATTTCGCCCACAAACCCACAACGAAAAATTCATAACTCAGGGCACAATTATCGAACCGAAGATTTTATAGCCCCACAAGTCATACAACATGAACCTCACAACAAAAGGTCTTCACAAACAATGTTTGCACAAAATAGGAGAGTGGACCCACTATAATTTGATAGTATATAAAATAAAGCCTTCAACAGTCATCCAGAAGTAGTTAATATAGTATTTCAAAAATATGAGGGCCGTATGATGGCAATATATAAGTCAATACATCACTAATACCAAAAAGAGGCCTACAAGTTTCACGATGTCTATGCCTCAGCTTTCCCTTGTCCTCTACTAAGGTTAGAGGTCTCGCTGAAAAATTAATAATGACGGGGTGAGACATAAAGTCCCCGTAATCGAAATTAATTTATCAAATATGCAAGAAGGGATTGCAAGTCAGAGAAGCAGGTTTGTTAATAATATAATAATAATAATAATTCCAATAATTAAATACCCACAAAGAAAACAATTAATACATAATAACCATAACAATTAACCATCCCCACTCATCCATCCCCGCTCCTCCTTATTTCCTCGTGGACGTGGATCAGCCCATCGATGTTAGTAACCCGCCAAGGTTATCTATCACTTCAAGGATACCGTCCCCTCCCGTGCCACCACAAAATACCGTAACGAGGAGGTGTCCGCCCAAAACACCTAACTCACATTCGGGTAGGGAATATGAGAGAGCTAATGGGCACAATTTCACCCTAAATCTCTTCCATACAACCCAACATATCTCACAACAAGAAATAATATAATAATAAAATGTTAAACAACAAATTATTAAATTATATTCCATACGAGTCATCTCACAACAAACATTATAACCATCACAACAATAACAATCCCCAAGCATAATAATAACTTAAATACATAGATTGGAAAATACACTTTGCTTCACCGAATTAATTTTCATATTCAAACCTACACATAATTTTTCAAAACACATACAAGTAATATATATGAAAATTAAGCTTAGAAAAATACCTCACAAATCAAAACAAGCATATAAAATAAATTAACCCTGGTTACCTCAATTCCAAGATTAACCTTAGCTTGATGAGTTCCACCCGCATTCTTAGGTCCAACAAAAGGCTCTACATTATCACAAATATAACTTATAATTTCCTATAACTTAAAATAAAAATTCTAATAATAATATATATTATTATAACAAAAATTAAATATGACATTTTAGTCCCAAAATGCTAGAAATTACAGTTTGACTCCAAAATTCTAGAAATTACAGTTTTACCCCAAAAATTTCAGAAACTACGGTTTTCACCCCAAAAATTCCGTAAATTACGGTTTTACCCCCAAAACTCTAGAAATTACAGTTTACACCCAACATTCCAGAAATTATAGTTTTGCCCCATATATAAAAACTAAGTTAATTAAATTCCAATAATATCTCCCTAACCCAAATAAATTATTTTCATAACATTTAATTGGTAAAAATATTTTATAGATATAAAATCCTAAACTTCTTAAATAGAAAAATTCATTTTAAACTCCTATAAGAATCAAAAAATAAATCTAACCGATTAAAATTCTAATAATATCTTCCTAACCTAAATAAATTATTTTCATAACATTTAGTCGGTAAAAATATTTTATAGGGCATAAATCTTAAACCCCTTAAATAGAAAAATTCATTTTAAATTTCTAAAACAACTAAATCTAAACCGATTAAAATTTACTATTATCCATATACTACATATATATAGTCTTCTATTGTCAAAACTCAAAACCTTCCCAAAATCTTAACCCCAAAATTTTCACTAACTAACATAATAATACCCCCATTAGAAAGATAAACATATATAGAATAACTTTCATAAAGAAAGTTTCTTGAAAAGAAGCTAGTTTGGCTACCTAAATAATCTTATAAGATAAATAGCGTACCTTAAAATAGACCGAAAAACCTCCAAACTCCTAATTTCTCTTCTCCTTCCTCACTCTCACTCTCTCCCGCGTCGTCCTCTGCTGGACTTTGAGTGTGTGTGTGTGTGTGTTATGTGTTATGGGGGCAGGAGGATTAAATAAAAGAGGAGGGAAGTGGTTTGGAAGGAGTGGTTCAACCACTCCTTCACAAGATCAAGCAAATGGGCACTTGCCCATCCCATTTGCTTCACGTTGCATCAAGACCCTTTTTTTTTTTTTTTTTTTGCATTTTCTTTTCCTTTCTCTTTCTCTCTCTTTTTTTGCAAAGAATTTTTTTTTTTTATAGATTTCTTTCTTTCTCATCCTCTTCTCTTTCTTTTCCAACAAATGCAAATAAATATATTTAACAAATATAATTCTTTAATAATTATAATTAAATCCTAAGATTAAAAGTTATGATGTTACAAAGGCGGCGTCTTTGCCACCGCGAGCCTCCGTTCAAGCCACAACCATGGCAGAAGTGCAGATTGGACCTCGATGAGTCAGGAGCAGGTGAGTTTTAGGTAGGAACGGAGAAATAGAGCGGCGACCTTCCTTCTTCTCCAGCGCCGGCTCTCCTCTGGTCTCCGTCCTCATCGTCTTCCTTGCTCCTGCGTCCCTTTGTTTTCTGGGTGTAGCTGTGGTCCTCTCTCATCTCTAGTGGTGGGAGTTTTTGGCTTGACATCTCTCTCGTCGGTGGCCTCTAGCTCGTCGGTGGTCTCCTGCTCGCCGGTGGCCTCCGGCTCATCAATGGTCTCTTGCTTGGCGGTGGCCTCCAGCTCGACGGTGGTTTCTGGCTTAAGGGATGTCTCTTCTTTGTTTTTATTTTTATTGCTTTACGTTTGTGTTTATCAATGGTTAATACTATTATGTACTTTACCTATGAGAAGACCATTGGTAGGATCGTTCGATAGTGGCGAATCCATATTGCTAATGTTAGCTAAAATCTGTTCGGTGGGTGGTTGATGTCACCAAGTTTGCTTCAATGGAGGAGCAAAAGTATTCTTCAGGACTTTACTTGTCTTTTTTCTTCTGAGGTTGGCTGTTCTCTGTCCTGTACCGCAAGTAGGGGTGAATATGTAGCTAATCTATTTGTAGCTTTTTCTTATAAGGAGGTGTGCCCGATCGAGTGGGTTTTGCAACCAACACCTTCTTTCATGTCCTTTCTAACCTTGGATGTCCAGGAAGCCAATGAAGTCTTTGAAGTTACTTTTATTCCTATTTGTTTTGTGGTGACTAGCTTTTCTTACATTTGGTTTGGTGTTGTTGTATTTGTTAGTCTTCTTATTCGGTTTGTTTGTTGTTTAGTTTGTTGTCGCAAAGGTAATCGTTTGATGTAACTTTTATTATTAGTATCAATATATGTTCTGTTGACAAAAAAAAAAGCTATTTTTTCAGCTTTCTCTCTCCCCACCATCATCAATATTTTTTTTAGTACCGAGTTAGTATCCCTAAGTGTTTTTTTAGTACCTTGAAATTTTTTCCAATATTAGTCATTACCAAGAAATATTTTTTCAATATCCTAAAAAAGAAATTCAAGACCATGAAATATTTTTTCGATATCCTCATGTATCTTTTTAGTACGACATTTGTTCCAAGATTAGTCGATTTTCTGAAATATTTTTTCAAGATCATAAAATAAATTTTTAAGACCATGAGAAGTATTTTTTTTTTTTTTACTAGTCAATATTAAGTATCTTTTTAGTACCCTACATAGCCTTTGAAATTTTTTTCAAGATCAGTCATTACCTTGAAATATTTTTTTAATATCCTAAAATAAATTTTTAAGATGATGAAATAATTTAGGTACTTGAACAAATATTATTTTAAAAATCTATTTTAGGATATTAAAAAATATTTCAAGTTTGGTAATGACCCATCTTGAAAAAAATTTTCGTACTAATGGATACTACAAAGATACTTAAAGATATTGAAAAAATACTTCATGATCTTGAAATTTTTTTAGGATATTGAAAAAATATTTCAGGTTAATGACTAATTTTGAAAAAAATATTTCAAGGTACTGAAGGGTAATAAAAAAATATTTAAAGATACTTGACTCGTCTTGAAAAAAATACCGATGATGACAGAGAAGAGAGAAAATGTAAAAAACAAAAAAAATAGCTTTTTTTCAAAACCAAGGTTTTGGATCCAAAACATAGGTTTTGATGTAAAATAGCTTCGACAAAAATATGGGTGTTTAGCAAACTTATTGCAAAACCTAGATTTTGATGTAAAATAGCTTCTAGAAACATCATCTTAACTCAAGAGGCTTTTCACTACCTTCGACGCCCTGAAGATAGACATGAATAAGGCATACGATAGGGTTGAATGAGATTTCTTAGAAGCGATAATGCTGAAAATGGGATTTTGCAGTAAATGGGTCTCTTGGATTATGGATTGCTACTACAAAATTCACGCTTCAAGTAGACGGCAAAAAAGTGGACACATTCAATCCTAGTAGGGGTATCAGGCAGGGTGTCACACCCTGAAAACCAGAGGGGTGACTAGTATGAGACATGAGGGAAACCCACCCTCCCTAAGCCATAGGACTTAAAAGAACTGTCATACCGCATAACTTTAATCTGGAATATACAATTACTATATCTAATTTACATCTACATATTCCACGATCGTTAAAACATATTAAATGCGTAGTGGAAATAGCGGAAGAGTTTCCTTTGTAAATTAGGCTTCCTGAAATCCTACAATAGTTCGAGATGACAAAAATGACATATGGAGCTCTGCTCCACCACTATATACATATACATATGTTCCGAACAAACTAAAGACAGGGATCCTGCCTATAGACTACGTGGAGCATCTAATTTTTAATAGTAATACAAAAGTGCATATTTATAATTACATCACATAGCAGCACTACAAAAATGAGCCAAACTTTAAATTTTGAGAAGGCTCTTCACTTTGCTTTTGGCTGCAGTGTAATGTCGACAATACTATCGAACTAAACAAATTTTCTCGTGAATAACGTCCCATTTATAGAATTTAATAAAAATACAGAGGAAAATAATATAAACATTTTTATTATTCAATAATAACAATACGACAATGAATTACAATTTCAACATTGTATGATGATAATTAAAAACAGAACTATAAGTAGGATCATGAATCAAATAATTCGAAATACGTAATAATCTTGTTCAACAAAATCAATTTAAACAGTAAATCTCAAAACTCGTCTAAACATAGGACTTCTATAGAATGGATGACAAGCGTGGACACACGGTCCACGAGGGTAACTAACCAAGCGTAGCTCAAAGCCATGAAAACAAGCATGGACACACAGTTCACGAGGGTAAGTAACCAAACAAGCGTAGCACGAGGCCACGAAACAAGCGCAGGCACAAGACCCACGAATAACAAGCATGAGAACGAAGCCCACGAATATCAAGCGTGAGTACTATACCCACGAATCTCAAGCGAGCTCGAGGTTAACCATGGTGCACCAAAGACTAACAGTACTACTGTTAGTAACCAACGTCTGTACTCGACCTCTAAAAAAAAAAAAATTTCAGCATGCCGATCAATTTATTAATAACAGCAAAAAGATCTTCCAATACCAAAGACCCCAACATTAAGTTCACAAATAATATCTCAAGTGATTTTCTTTAAACTTCAAACATCAACGCTCGAATGAAACAAATGGAGAATAGGAGATTAATAAATAACATCAAAAAAATTCTTACTTTTTACTTGATTAAACCTCAAAGTAAATAATAAAAACAACTCATATAAGTTTTCCTCAATTGGGATGATATTATAACATTTAATAAATAAACTAGATATAGTAAATAGTAAAAATGTCGTTGACAAAAATATAATGGGACGCTATTCACTCACTTGTAAGGATTATGCTATGCCTCTTTCTCCAACTTATCGTTTCCAAATTATTTACTCCTTCTCCTCCTAACATCCAACAAACACATCAATTATAGCTTTGCACAAAATTTTCTATTTTCACATTCAATTGACACCTTCCTTAGTCGGCACACAATTTTGCTATCATGTATGTACCTTCTTCATAACTTTATGAAATTCATAATATCATTTACTAAAATCCCTTTAATTAATAATAATAATAGTAATAACCACAACTTCATAAAGCATAGGGACCTCAACATAATTTCCATAAACAAAACAGGGTGTAAGTTGCTTAGTCAATGAAGACAAATTAATCTTTGAATTATTACCTAAATACCTTTCCAATTCTTTTTGCACAAATCCCATCTCATATAATAAATTGACATACTTTCCAATTTATAATAGACAACAAAGTTCCTCAAATTAAATTTCTTAACATTTAACTAATGATTACCCAACATCATAATCTTCCTTATCTCATTCTAAAATTTCAGTTTGAAAACAATACCTAAACCTTCACCTTCATTCTATATATATATTTCCCTGCAACGAACCATATTTCAAATCCAAGAATAATCAACTCCAACTTTAAAGTGCCACTTGTTCAGTCAATTTTCCAGCGTACATGCATATATTTATATTACTCAACATTCATCAAATTGGTCCCCTGTACAGCGCATTACCTAAATACCTCAAGAATCAACTTGCAACAATTTGTATATTTAACAAGAACCCTTTGCTTCCTTGACTAACCAGCAACACAACAACAACAAAAATGGAAATTTCTTAAATCCCAATTTTCAGACATGACAGCAACGCACAGAACCAAATTAATATAATGCACATCTAAATCTTCTTAAACAAAACACTAATGAAGACTTACCCAACCCCAGATTTGGCCAGCAGCAAGAAGAAAGTAAAAACAAACACAACCCCTTCCCAAGCCACCTAGAAGCCGATCATAGATGGAGAGAAGAGAGAAATCAATAATCTTTGTACCCGAAGCCTAATAAATTCAGTTTAGGCTAGAGAATGAATATAAGCAACTTGAATCAAGAACAAACCAAAAAATCACGGAGGGAAGAACAAATCTGCCATTTGGAGCATCAAACAGAGGCAAAGACAGATAGACAACCGCGAATGGCGGTGGACGGACGGACGGCAGCGGATGGCGGCGTCAAGTGACGGAAAGGGCAAAGGGATGAGATCGCTTGACAGGGCTGGGGTTTCAGTGTTTTTTTTTTTTTAATAAAAAAAAAAACGCAAAGCCTCCTCTGCTGTGCTAATGTCGTACGCTGAAGGAAAACCAAATATGATGTTCAGTTTTTTCCCCCTTTTTAACACATAATGGCATTTTGGTAAATTCTGTGGAGCTAAGGCAAAAAAATAAAAATCACACAATTACTTAATGAGGATCCGAACCCAAGACTCAAAGGACCCTTAACTATCCCCCATACCATCAAGCTACAAACTTTATCTTGAAACCCAACTACAACAAATAAAAAAATATATAATTAGCTTATGATAATATAATATAATTTATTTGTTTGTTTTATTTTCTTGGGTCATTACCAGGGAGATCCATTGTCTCCTTACATGTTCGTAATTGCTTCGGAGGTCTTATCGCTAATGATCCAGACGCATATTAATCGGAGGGATTTGGTCGGAGTAAAGCTTCCACGTAAAGCCCCAGTTTTATCTCACTGCTTCTTCGCTAATGATGCCATCCTATTCATGAGCGATAATGTCATTAATTGTAAAGTGCTGATGAAATTTCTTGATGTTTATTGTACTGCTTCTGGTCAACTTGTGAATCTGGAAAAGTCCAGTGTCTTTTTCTCGGCTAATTCTCTTCTGAATGTCAAAAATGATATAGCGGCATGCTTGGGCATCAAGTATTCTGACCATACAGGGAATTATCTTGGGCTTCTCGTGATTTGGGGTCGTTCCAAAGTGGCAGCTCTAGCATTTGCGAGGGATAAGATTGGCATTAAAATGCAAGGTTGGAAACAGAAATTGTTTTCCTTTGCTGGCAAAGAGGTTTTGATTAAGGTAGTAGCCAATGCTATACCTTCCTACCCAATGTCTTATTTTCTATTTCCCAAAAAGTCTTGTGTTGAAATTGATCGACTCATAGCTAATTTCTGGTGCGGTCAACAAGGTGATAAGGGGTCGATTCACTGGAAGAATTGGAGACATATGACCTCGCGGAAGCTGGATGGTAGGTTGGGGTTTAAGGACCTTCTATGCTTTAATAAAGCACTGTCAGCGAAAACTGCGTGGAGGCTATTGTACAATCTGAATGACTTGTGGTGCAGAGTTCTCAAAGGTATATACTTTCCTAAGGTGAACTTTTTGCATGCTAAGAAAGGCAAACATACATCATGGGGTTGGTCTAGCCTTTTGGAGGGTCAGGATCTGCTATTGGAAAAACTATGTTGGAAGGTTGGGGATGGAAATTCAATCAATGTGTGGAAGGATCCATGGGTGCAAGGGTCATAGGGTTGCAGATTACAGCAAAGGGAAGTAGCTGGTGAGATGGAAAATCTGAGAGTAGCGGACCTGATCAGAAATGAATGCTGGGATCTTAATGCTATCATATCTATGCTTAGTCAAGATGAGGTAGATATGATTATGCAGACTCCTATATCCACCAGTGGCGTTGCGGATCAGGCTGTTTGGTTGGCAAACAGGGACGGTGTTTATTCTATCAAATCTGGATACATGGTGGCTAGGAGCATTTTGGAGGTTACCAGACTCAAAGATCTAGGTACGTCTGTTTATGTATCTAAGGACTTATGGAAATGCATTTGGAGAATTAATGCTCCTCCAAAAATACAATATTTTCTATGGAGGGTCAGTGCTGGGGCTCTTGCTACTCAAGATGCCCTTTTTAAAAGGAAATGCATTGTGAATCCCATTTGCCCTGTTTGCCTTAATGAAAGGGAGACGATTGAGCATTTACTATTTTTGTGCCCCTGGATGAAACACCGTTGGTTTGGTTGTTCACTTGGGCTTAAGATTAGAAAATGATCTATGAGACGTTGTGAGGACTGGTTGTGTATGATGCTGAATGGGAACGATTTCCTGGACCCTTATGGTAAGTCTTTACTTGTTGCAATGTGTTGGGGGATTTGGAAGGCGAGATGTAACTGGATATTCAATAGGATTAAACCATATGCTAAATCAGTAGTCAGTTTGGTGAATGCACAGGTCGAAGAATGCTGGAAAGCAAAATCCTCTCTAAATAATAATCAGAAGTGTGTATTTACGGATGACAATGGGAGGAAAATTCATTGGCTGCCTCTTGATGAGGATACTGCTAAAGTCAACGTGGATGGTGCCTTCAAAGGGTCGATGGTAAGGCGGGAATTGGATTGATTGGCGGGAATTATAAAGGTGAGTTTCTTGGAGGGCTTGGAAGATGTGTACAGGCAGATTCGGCCTTTATGGTAGAGCTTAGCGATGAGGGAGGCCTTGCTTCAAAGGAATAAATTTGTGCAGCCTTGTTTGATTGTTGAAGCGGATTGTGCAACTCTATTCAGACTTGTTAAAAAGAGAACATTGGTTTGATGTGATTGGAGGTGTTGGGATATTGTGCAGGAGATTTTTAGCTTGTTGGATGCTATAGAGGGAGTGTCGGTGACCCTTGTTTCTAGACAGGGGAACAGAGCTGTAGATTATATTGTAGCTGAGGCGGCAAGGAGGATGTATCAGCCTCTTTGGTTGAATTGTGCACCATCGTCCTTACTCAATATTCTTTCCAGAGATTCCAAGCAAAAGTTGAGCTCCTGTGTTAGTGATACTAGCTTGATGGATAGATTGGATGGTGTGAAGGCAAGATTGGATCTGATAGCAATAGGAATACGCGAAGAGTTACATCCAAGGCCGATGGGAAGAGAACTTATTGTCCCCGGCTTCTCATACTTTGTCTAAGGATGAGAAACGAAGTTTTGTGAGTGTTTACATGGCACAAAAGTTCCCACGGGGTATTCTTCAAATTTAAAGAGGTTTGTATCGATGAAGGACTTGAAATTAGTAGGCCAAAAGTCTCATGATTGTCATGTCTTGATGCAACAAATACTCCCAATAGCTATTCAAGGCATCGCCGAATATGATCTTCGGTCGTTTTGACTAGACTTTGTGTCTTCTTCAATGCGCTTTGTAGTAAAGTTTTCGAGATTGAAAAGTTGGATGAATTGGAGAATGAAGGATATCTTATCTTGTGCCACCTTGAGAAGCTTTTTGTTCCTACATTTTTTGACATCATGGTTCATCTAATTGTTCATCTAGTGAGGGAGATAAAGATGTGTGACCCTATCCATTTACGGTGGATGTACCCAATTGAAAGATCTATGAAATTCCTAAAAGGGTACGTGAAGAACGCATACCGACGAAGCATCGATTGTTCGAAATATGTTTCTAAAGAAGCCGTGGAATTTTGTCAAAATTATTTGGCCAAAGTAAGACATATTGGGCTTCCAAAATGTCGCATCTTTGAAGGGGTAGACGAGGGCTTCCGTAAAGAGTGTGGATCCCGATGAATTGTCACAAGTCCACTTATACATCTTGAATAATGTTGATGAAGTTCAAGCCGGATAGCTGAACATAAAGAAACGTAATGAAAGAAAATCATCGAATGACCGAACAAAGGTTGATTAGGGAGCATAACATGAACTTTTGCAAACTGGTTCAAACAAAAGGTCGAGGGAGAGGAATGTGTTTCGATACAATCAAATGGTTAGCACGTGGTCCCGAGGTCGATGTCATAAGTTGGAATTCGTATGTGATCAATGGTTATACATTTTACACGAAGTCCCTAGATGATAGGAGCACGATCGAGCACAAATGGTGTTATGTTAGAGGCTGAATCTATGCACTTCTCCGAGTTCGAAAGACAAGAGCCCTTTATTGGCAATCATGCCATATTATGGGGTTATTGAAGATATTTGGGAGGTGGACTATGTGAAAATTAGATTTCCCATTTTCAAATGCAAGTGGGTCAATGTCAATAATGGTGTTCGGATCGATCGGCTAGGATTTACATTAGTCGATGTCCATGGTAGAAGTTTTGGAGATGAACCTTTTATTATGGTAGACCAGGCAAAACAAGTGTTCTATATCACCGATCAAGAAAATAAAATGTGGTCTCGTAGCTCTCCAAGGAAAGAGGGTCATTGATATTGATGAGGAAATGAATTCGAATTATGGTATTCCGAGAGTACTCCTTTTTCAAGGGGTCTACTTGGACATAAACGAAGAAGATGAAGCGGATAATGAACCCGAGATAAGAAGTGATCATCAAGAAGGGATATGGGAAGATATCACTTTATAAAAGAGTCAATTCATAAGGTAATATTCATATGCAGATTTCTTTGAAAACTTTAAGGTTTTAATTATATTATATTCCTTCTATGTTCATAAACAATGTCACTGACTATGAAGTTTGTTCTTGTTTTATTTTTTTGGCAGGATTCGATTCAAAGGGGCATGTTATAAAAGAGGATGTTACATTGTCCGGTGGGAATCAGATGAAGGCATGGTGAATATTATTTTGGGCATGTGTGTTGTATTTGTAACTTATTGTATTTGTAAGTAAGTTATTTTATTGTATGAATTAATTTGGGTGTTGTAGTCATAGTATAATCATTAATTAAGAGGCCAAATAACTCATGGTGAATAATATTTGTATTCTTTTTCCAATTCCATTTATTCAAATAATTGTTCATAGCTTACAGCTTAAAGTATCGACTTTTATGTGCTAGATTGGGTGGTGGATTTGTGTGTATAATACAATTAGGAAGAACGAACAGGGAAAAATTCAGGAAAATTTACACCGTAAATAAATGCGCCGGTCCTAAATGGTGAGTTTTTAAGATCGGATGTATTTATATGTCCGGTCTTAAAGGTTCGAAAGCGCCGGTCTTAAAAGTCGGTCTTTTTAAGACCGGTAAATTTATACATGCGGTCTAAAATAAAATTTTTAAGACCGCATTTATTTATCATCTAGTCTTGAAATTCAATCTTTTAAGACCGCGTATAATTAGTCGGGTCTTAGAAGCCGCTAAGTTTAAGACCGTATTTATTTTTGTCCGATCTTAAAATTCTATCTTTTAAAAGCGGCCTAATTATTAGCCGGTCTTAAAAGTTGAGTTTTAGGACCGAAAAAAGTATTTCGTTTTATTTTAGTACGACTTTTAAGACCCAATGTTTTAAATGTCCGGTCTAAAATATTTTCTTTAAGACCGGTCGTAGTCCGGTCTTAAATGTAGACTTTTAATACCGGGCTGGAACAAGACCGGTCATGCGGTTCTGGTCCTACGATGCCTATTTTGTCTGGTCTTAAAAGCCTTTTTTGCACTAGTGTAGGAATTGGTTGATTGGTCTGTTATGTGCTTTGTAATAATAAGTATACTGCTATAGGTTTATCTATTTACTGGTATAGTTTTGCTTTTAGTAAGATGTGTGATAGGTTATACTGTTAGATTTTGAGGGTTTCTTGGCTTCGGCTATTAGTGTTTGTAATACTTGTTTTTAGTAATAAAATTTATTCTTTTGGGCCCAAAAAAAAAATCTTCACAGATTCATTAGGAAAATTGGAATAAGAAAAACAAAAACAAGAAAAATTTAGAAGGACTAAACTTAAGTCAAGTTTGTCCATCTAGCCGATTGAAGTGTGCCACGTGTTTTAATTTTTCCATGTTAGCACTTGACACTCACACTCACACCCCACCTAACCGGGAAAATTACACACAGGTCTCAAGGAACAGAGATATTTACATTTAGGTCCCTTGAAATCATGAAATTACACAGAAGTCCCTAGGGACTTCTGTGTAATTATTTCAAATGAGTAAAAGACCTTATTGCCCTTCTTCCTTCTCCTCTCTCCTCTCTCCCTTTTTCTTCTCTCTCTTCTAATATTTCTTCCGATGCTGGGCTAGAGTTCCACGACAAACTGTTGTCACTTCCGATCCTCGGCACTTCCGATCCTTGGCTAGAGCTCCATTACAAACTGCTGTCACTTTTTTCCAATCCTGAGACAGAGTCCCAAGGCTGAAAAAGTGAGTCGTGGAATTTGGACAAGAGCTTAAAGGCTGAAAAAATGAGTCTCGCATCCAAGGAAATCAGTTGAGTTCTCTATATTGCAACGGTGGTTCAATTCCCCCCTTTCTGTTGTTAATCGCTTCTGTCAGGGTTTTCAAAAGTTGTGGTTAATTTATGCATCTTGTATTGTTAATTTATGCATTTTGTGCTGTTAATCGCCTCTGGAAGTGACACATGACAAATTCAAGGTTTTCACAATTTGTGGTTAATTTATGCATTTTGTATTGTTAATTTATACATTTTGTGTTGTTAATCGCCTCTGGAAGTGACACATAACAAATTCAAGGTTTTCACAAGTTGTGGTTAATTTATGCATTTTTGTGTTGTTAATTTATGCATTTTGTGTTGTTAATCACCTCTTGAAGTGACAAATGACAAATTGAAGGTTTTCACAAGTTGTGGTTAATTCTTGCACAATGTACTTTTAGCTCTAAGGCTATTCAAAAAATAGTCGATTTTGCTCCAAAGTTGGTACATTCAGTTCAATACTTTCAACTACTTTACAATAAAACTACGACTCTATCTCTTCTTCTTCGATTGTTGGTTGCCAACCAGTTGGGACACCACCCATGGGGACCCAATTGCTAGTTTTTTAAGCCTTTTAGACCCTTCATCTTTGTCAGTTGACTGAATGTGCTCATCTTCTTTTTGTATGTCTCCTTCATTGTCATAATTCGGACCCTTCACTTTCAAGACAATCATGTTTAGGTAGGTTTTGCACAAATTAGTAGATGAGTATAATTTAGTTAGTGAAACTGAGAAATAGAACTTGGTGGTAATGACAAATTAGTAGATGAGTATAAATTAGTAGATGGACATCTAATTAAATAGGACATCTAATTAGTAGATCGACTGCATAAAGAAAAACAACAAGAGGAGGCAAAATCGATGCATGTTTGCTGGTGTAGTTCAAAATCTAAATGAGCTACTATGCCTCAATGCTTGTTTGATTGCTTGAGTTTAGTAAGTCTTAGTACGTGATACAGGGGTCGAGTTGAATACTATTGCCATTAGGGCTAAAGACTTAGCTGAGGACAATGTTTGCTTTCATTCATAAATTAACAACACAAAATGCATAAATTAACAACACAAAAAGCATAAGTTAACCACAACTTGTGAAAACCTTTAATTTGTCATGTGTCACTTCCAGAGGCGATTAACAACACAAAATGCATAAATTAACCACAACTTGTGAAAACCTTGAATTTGTCATGTGTCACTTCCAGAGGCAATTAACAACACAAAATGCATAAATTAACAACACAAAATGCATAAACTAACCACAACTTGTGAAAACCTTCAATTTGTCATGTGTCACTTCCAGAGGCGATTAACAACACAAAATGCATAAATTAACAACACAAAATGCATAAATTAACCACAACTTGTGAAAACCTTCAATTTGTCATGTGTCACTTCCGAGGCGATTAACAACACAAAATGCATAAATTAACCACAACTTGTGAAAACCTTGAATTTGTCATGTGTCACTTCCAGAGGCGATTAACAACACAAAATGAATAAATTAACAACACAAAATGCATAAATTAACCACAACTTGTGAAAACCTTCAATTTGTCATGTGTCACTTCCAGAGGCGATTAACAACACAAAATGCATAAATTAACCACAACTTTTGAAAACCCTGACAGAAGCGATTAACAACAGAAAGGGGGGAATTGAACCACCATTGCAATATAGAGAACTCGGCTGATTTCCATGGATGCGAGGCTCGTTTTTTCAGCCTTTAAGCTCTTGTCCAAATTCCACGACTCACTTTTTCAGCCTAGGGACTCTGGCCCAGGATTGGAAAAAAGTGACAGCAGTTTGTAATGGAGTTCTAGCTGAGGATCGGAAGTGCCGAGGATTGGAAGTGCCGAGGATCAGAAGTGACAACAGTTTGTCGTGGAACTCTAGCCCAGCATCGGAAGAAATATTAGAAGAGAGAGAAGAAAAAGGGAGAGAGGAGAGAGGAGAAGGAAGAAGGGCAATAAGGTCTTTTACTCATCGAAATAATTACACGAAGTCCCTAGGGACTTACGTAATTTCATGATTTCAAGGGACCTAAATATAAATATCTCTGTTTCTTGGGACTCGTGTGTAATTTTCCCCACCTAACCACCGCTAATCCTAAAATTCTCTCGGAAAAGTTTTCTCAATAACTGGATCTTTTACAAACAGTTATTGGACGTGGTAGAATTAAAGGACCTAAAATTTGTAAAAGGTAAAATTCATAATATCAAGATTTTAAATCTATAAAAACATATAACATCGAATAATTAAGTTTTTTTAACAAAATGCATAAATTAACCACAACTTGTGAAAACCTTGAATTTGTCATGTGTCACTTCCGAGGCGATTAACAACACAAAATGCATAAATTAACCACAACTTGTGAAAACCTTCAATTTGTCATGTCACTTCCGGAGGCGATTAACAACACAAAATGCATAAATTAACCACAACTTGTGAAAACCTTGAATTTGTCATGTGTCACTTCCAGAGGCGATTAACAACACAAAATGAATAAATTAACAACACAAAATGCATAAATTAACCACAACTTGTGAAAACCTTCAATTTGTCATGTGTCACTTCCGGAGGCGATTAACAACACAAAATGCATAAATTAACCACAACTTTTGAAAACCCCGACGACGATTAACAACGAAAGGGGGAATTGAACCACCATTGCAATATAGAGAACTCGGTGATTTCCATGGATGCGAGGCTCGTTTTTCAGCCTTTAAGCTCTTGTCCAAATTCCACGACTCACTTTTTCAGCCTAGGGACTCGGCCCGGGATTGGAAAAAAGTGACAGACGATTTGTAATGGAGTTCTAGGCGAGGATCGGAAGTGCCGAGGATTGGAAGTGCCGAGGATCGAAGTGACAACGGTTGTCGTGGAACTCTAGCCCAGCATCGGAAGAAATATTAGAAGAGAGAGAAGAAAAAGGGAGAGAGGAGAGAGGAGAAGGAAGAAGGGCAATAAGGTCTTTTACTCATCTGAAATAATTACACAGAAGTCCCTAGGGACTTCTGTGTAATTTCATGATTTCAAGGGACCTAAATATAAATATCTCTGTTTCTTGGGACCTGTGTGTAATTTTCCCCACCTAACCACTGCTAATCCTAAAATTCTCTGGAAAAGTTTTCTGAATAACTGGATCTTTTACAAACAGATTATTGGACGTGGTAGAATTAAAGGACCTAAAATTTGTAAAAGGTAAAATTCATAATATCAAGATTTTCTGTCTATAAAAACATATAACATCGAATAATTAAGTTTTTTTAACAAATAAAAATTGTCAAACAGAAACTTTTTACTGATTTTGCATATTATTAATAACTTGACCCCAATATCAGTTCATGAAAAAACTTAATTTTTTTAACAGCCATGAAAACACTTATAAAACTTGATTTTTAATCTTAGACCTCATGCAATACACGGGTTTACAAGATTTAGTAACAATAATGAATTTTTTTGTCAGCGTATGTAATAATATTGAATTAGGCTTAGAGAAGAGGAGGTGGTGGGATATGGTGGATGGGGAAGAGTAGTTGAACAATATAATACATTATATTGGCTCCTTAATTATTACTCCCTCCAATCCTAATTATAAGACATATTTAACCGATTTTGGAGAGATTAAGGATAAGAATTAAATTAGTTAATTTTACTCATTTTCTTAAAATGTCCTTATATAAATTTGGCACTTCAATTACCTTGTTGATTTCACATAATCCCTCATTCATATGAATATGGGTATTTTTAGGAAGATATTAACAAAAATTAGAATGTTGTCTTATAATTAAGACCAAAATGAACTCCTTAATGTTGTTTTATAATAATTAGGACCAGAGGGAGTATTATTATTATCATCAATCTCTTCTTTCTTTTTCTTCCTCTCCTCTCTGGAGTCTTTGCTCTCTTCGATCTTCTTGCATGCAGGAACTTCTTCCTCAGTAGCATCGCCAAGCAAACCGGGTCAACCCCGTCTCCGATCACCACCACTTGGTCTCCGTCTCTCCCTTCTATTGACACCGAACTCACCTGCATATACATACATACACATGCCGATATTATTCACTTTCATATCATCACTAAAGCAAAATAGCCTTTCTTTTATACATACATACACATGCCGATATTATTCACAGTCGTGTAGAAAGTTTAAGACCCATTAACTTTCTACGCCGATTGCAAAGTGACAGCCGGCGTAGATAGTAAAAAGGCACACTTACTACACCAGTTAATGTAGCCAAAGACACTAGGACTTAATTGTTGGATATATATATATATATATAGAGAGAGAGAGAGAGAGAGAGAGAGAGATTCAAAGCATGCATAATTATCAGCATAATAATTATATATTGATCTTACCTTCATGCTTGATTTCATATGCTTCTGTTTGTGCTTTGTGTCTCTGCAATAAGCGTGAATGTGAAGAGGCAATAATGAAGCTCAATTCATTGCTCTCTTAAGTATTAATATATAAAAAGGTACAAGGAAGAGTCCCTGAACGAAGTGGGCTTTTGTTTTCGGAAAATACGTTTCTTATCCTCATTCGGTTTTTTTTTTCCCCTTTTTTTCAGTTTTTTTTTTTGGGGGGGATGTTACGCACAATGACTACTATAGCACAGGCAAACAGAGAAAAAAATAACTATTGGGCATATTATTAGCTAACAACAAAATTCATGCAATCAAAGGGAGTATGTAAAGTTTAGGACTTCACATCAATTTTATGTAATATTTTCTAAAAGAATAATAAAATTCATATACTCCATCTCTCCATAATTATAAGTTTTAAATAATCGATTTGCATTGATTAAGAAAATAGTTAAAATTAGTTAAAAGTAATAAATGTATTATGCCCTTATTTGTAAAGGGGAGGAGATTCTCCCATCATCCAATTTCTCATGAACCCATATAGGCCATTGATTAGAAAGATGAGAGAAAAATCCAAAAAGTATTGTAACTTGATGATGTGACCTTTCGATTGATTGGATGACATGATCTAGAGATTATGAGTATTGATGAGAAAACGAATAATGAGAAAACCCTTACCCCAAAAATAATATTATTTTTTTATCTAAATGGGTCAAATTTGTGTATTATATATTGTGCCCAATTGGGATTTGGGAGTATCTTCCTCATAATGTTTTTTCTTTTTTATTTTTCTTTATTTTATTATTATTATTTTTTAATTTTAATTTTTTTTTTTTTTTTTTTTGCATTTACATGAATTTAAACTTGAGACTTTATACTTAAGTGGTTAGGGCCCCTTCTACTATGAACAACATTTTATGGTAATTTATCCTTCGAGTACTATATATACCATACTATATAGGAGTATCCTTTTTTTATGGGCAAGGTATATAGGAGTTTCCTTAATATAAAAAGCATGGATTTGATATATTCTAAAAAAATTCAATTAATTGCTCTCCATTTATACATCTATACTATTTTAATTTAAAAATATCTAGTAAATTATATACTGTACTATTTATAAGTTGATAAATAATATGGCTTGGTCGTCTCACAACAATGCAATAGCTCCAAGACAAACTAATTAAGAAGAAATATAATTACCACAAGTTACATTAAAATTAGTTTCTGGTCAATTTCTAGTACTTTCTTCATTATTTTTAGTGTGGTCCAGGGACTCACACACTTCAACTACAAGAGGATGACTAATTAATTACTGGTGACCAACATTTTTAGTTACAGCTAATAATCGCTGATTAATAATTTAGCTTTTAAACTAGATCGCTCCCATATATAATTTTTCTGTTATTACATTACGTATTCCTTTGATGCGCATTCAGTTCTCCATTATGTAACATCACCAAGATGGCAAGAATATTACACTAATTATATTTCTTTCTGTTATGGACCCGAATAATGGGCCTAGCATAGTCTAGGCCCAACAAGGGTACTTTATGACAGGATCTCCCTCAATCAGGAAAAACGCCAATCATCCCATGATCACACCCGAAATCTGAGGTAATGTAGGTAGTGGAGAAAACACAGCACTGATTGTGGAGACGTGATGCGGGGGAACAGACGGCATAACCAGTGGGCTGAAACCCTAGGTGACCTCTATAAATAAAAGGATATTCACCAGGTGCACTCTCTCCATTCTCTATTCAGCAATTTACATTCAGTCTCACTGTGCACACACCCCACCCCTCTGGCGATACGCCATACTTGTGTTGCACAGTGATCAGTGATCGCCCAGTGTTATCTTGACTATAGATAGCATTGGGCAATCTCCCCTTGGGTGTTCAAACATCCTTGGGAACCTTTAGATCCAATATCAATCATTTACTAGTCCTTTGAGGCAAGACACTTGTGTTCTACACTAGAACATTGGCGCCGACCGTGGGGATCCATAAAATTCGATTCCCAAACCACGAAAAGCTGCTGAGCTATAATTGAAAATAGCGACAAATACTCGAAGTTGCAGTCAGACAACTCAGCAGGACCAATTGCCGGGGGGACAACCACAACCACAACATCATGAGCAGGAGGTGGCGGGTTCCATGGCCCCAGAGGCAGATCATGTTGTTGTCAAAACTGAATCCGAAACCTTGGACACGGAAAACTCTCCGCCTCCCTAGAACATGGTCATCCAGCAAGTTGGTCCACAAGTACCACCTCAGGATCCTCCGCAGGAGTTCCAGATCGAGAATCCCGACATTCGAATGTTGCAAGCCACCCTCGGCTCAGTAATGAACCGGATGGAAGAAATGGAGACTCGCAATCGTCTCCAAAGAGAGGAGGACATCCGACTTATCCGAAAGGAGATGGACCATCATAATGCAATATGGAGACATGAGGAAGGTCGAAGATTACGACAGCTGTTAGAGGAGCATGTCGGATGGGTTGCGAACCTGGTCCAGGGTATCGGAAGGGATGTCGCCGGACCTAGCCGAATTAATGTTTCGGCATCTACAAATGCCAGAACTCCAGCTGCAAACCTGGTGGAAGCAAATGCGATTGATCATGATCAAACCCAAGTTGCGGAGGGCGACGTTTTGAAAATACAGTCCTAGAAGAACGCGTCAAGATGTTGGACCTATGAGAGGAAGATAAAATACTAAGAGCAGAACCAAATGGCGAGGTGGAAGACTTTATCTTGGGCACTGAGCCAGGGCAAACTACCAAAGTCGGTAGGACACTAGATGCTGAAATCCGCGTAGAATTGGAAAATTTCCTAAGGCTAAATAGGGACGTGTTTGCATGGAAACCATCCGAGATACCAGGGATAGATCCGAGTTCCCATGCCATAAATTGGCGATCCACCCGGATCTACCCCCGTTGCACAAAAGAAAAGAAAGCATGGCTTGGAGCTAATGGAGGCCATTTTATCAGAGAAGTGCAATACATGACATGGCTCTCTAACGTGGTCATGGTGAAGAAGCCTAACGGCAAGTGGCAGGTATGCACAGATTACAAGGACTTGAACAAGGTATGTCCCAAGGATGCTTTTCCTATGCCCAACATCGATCGGTTGGTCGATAACTCTTCGGTTTTCAGCTATTATCTTTCATGGATGCATACTCGAGGTACAATCAAATTGCTATGCATCCTGGGGATCAAGAGAAGACAGCTTTCATCAAAGATAAAGCAAATTATCACAAACGTTATGCCGTTTGGCCTCAAGAATGCTGGGGCAACTTATCAAAGGATGATGACCAAGGTGTTCGAGGACCAACTCGTGAAGAATGTGGAGGAATATATGACGATATGATCGTAAAGTCCTTAGAACCGGGGAACCACGTGCGTGACCTACAGCAGACGTTCGACAAACTGTGAGCCTACCGGATTCGACTAAACCAGGCTAAGTGCACCTTCGGAGTTCCGTCCAGCAAATTCTTGGGTTTCCTGTTGACTAACCGAGGCATTGAAGCCAACCCGGAAAAATGCCAGGCAGTGTTGGATATGAAGGCGCCGGCTAATAAGAAAGAAGTTCAACAGTTGACTGGAAGATTGGTAGCTCTAACAAGGTTCTTACCAAAGTCGGCCGAAAAGTCACTGCCCTTCTTTAAATTATTGAAAAAGGAAGTTCAGGGAGGATGGAACTTGGAATGTGACACTGCATTTATGAAAATTAAGCAATGTTTGGCTACCCTGCCGGTACTGGCTAGACCCGAGCCAGGCAAAAATTTGATACTATACCTATTGGTGGGGGAATAGGCGGTAAGCGTCATACAGGTTTGAGAAACGAAAGATGGCCAAAAGCCAGTGTATTTCGTAAGCCGGGCTTTATAGGGCTCAGAGTTGAGGTACCAGAAGTTGGAAAAGATGGCTTTTGCCTTACTCACCACGGCAAGACGAGTTCGCCCTTATTTCCATGGTCACTCAATCATCGTCAGAACGGATCAGCCCATTCGACAGGTATTGCATAAACTTGACCTCGTAGGTAGGATGATAAGTTGGGCCGTAGAGTTGTCGGAGTTTGACATTTCTTACGAAGCCCAGCAAGCCATCAAATCCCAAGCCCTGGCAAATTTTTTAATGGAACTAACCCCATCAGCTGAGGTGGAGATGGCGCAAGCAGAGCCGTGGAAAGTATTTGTAGACGGTTCATCCAATATCAAAGGAAGTGGAGCATGGGTCATCGTGGAAAGCCCAGAAGGAGTCTCCATGGAGTTATCTCTCCGACTTAACTTCCTGACTTCCAATAACCAAGCCGAGTATGAGGCCCTTATTGCGAGTCTGCTTCAAGAAAAGGAGAACGGAGCTAGGCAAATACAAGTATCCACGGATTCTCAGCTCGTAGCCTCCCAAATAAAGGGGACTTATCAAGCTAGAGGACCACTGTTGGCCAAATATCTCGTGAAAGTGAAGGAGATTATGGCAGAATTCGATGAGGTGATGGTTACACATATCCCAAGGGGAGAAAATACCAGGGCAGATGTATTGTCAAAGCTTGCCAGCACCAAGGGTCCCGGTAACCTACGAACCATGATTCAGCAGAGTTTTTCGGAACCAAGCTGTGTCATGGTAATCTCGGAGTCAAGCGATTGGAGGAAGCAGATTGTTGACTACTTAGAACGAGGGATCCTCCCAGATGATGTCCTGGAGTCGAAGAAATTGGTCAGAGCGACAGCTGCATACGCAATGGTGAATGACCAACTATATTGAAAGGGTTTGCATACCCCTATGTCCAAATGCCTCAACTCAGAGGAAGCCCAATATGTGTTGGCCGAGATACATGAAGGCATAAATCGGCAGCACATGGGCGTGAAGGCTTTAGCTCGTAAAGCAGTGCGAGCCGGCTATTATTGGCCTACAATGGCAGCGGATGCTAAAGATCATGTCCAAAAATGCGAAAGTTTCCAAAAGCACACCAATGTGATGCGGGCTCCCACGGCTCTCGGCATCGATCTCGGCTCCATAGCCATTTTATAAATGGGGCATGGATTTGTTAGGCCTGTTCAAGCCGGCGCCGGGGCAGCTCAGATGGCTGATAGTAGCAGTGGATTACTTTACTAAATGGATTGAGGTAGAACCACTGGCAACCATTACCTCGGTGTGAGTGCAAAATTTCCTTCAAAGGAACATTATATCCCAATTCGGCATCCCGGCGGAGATAACACGGATAACGGAACCCAGTTTATTGATAAAGGCTTCAGAGAGATAATGTCTAACTTCAGCATTAGACACAACTTTGCCTCTGTCGAGCATTCATAATCTAACGGACAGGCCGAGTCGGCCAACAAAGTTATCATCGATGGATTGAAGAAACGATGGAAGAGGCCAAATCTAGCTGGGTGGAACATTTGCACTTCGTCCTATGGGGACATCGAACCACCACCCAAACGTCCACTGGAGAAACTCCCTTCAGACTAACTTATGGATGCAAGGCCATGATCCCGGTTGAAATCGGCGAGCCCTCATGGAGGAGAATCAAGGCTCTATATGAGGAGCACGAGAATAGCGAGGCAATTGCGGTAGAATTGAACCTAATCGATGAAGTCAGAATCACGGCGCATTGTCGAGATATGGCTATGAAACAGCTGATCGCGGCTCGATGCAATAGGAAGGTAAGACGACGGTCATTTGAAAAAGGCGACCTGGTCATTCAAAGAGCCAATATAGGCAACAAGAACGCTAGTGGTAGAAAGCTTGCTGCAAAGTGGGAAGGCCCATATCGCGTCAAAGGAAAGCTCGGCAAAGGAGCATACACGTTGGAGACATTGAAGAAAAAGGTGATCAAGAGAACATGGAACGCGGACAAGCTTAAGGCCTACTATAGTTAACATTGAGATCCGTGGCGAGATGGCGTTGCCTCGAATCCTGAAATTCTTGGGGGCGAATTGGAAGATTTTTCATTCAAATTTCTGTTGTTTCATTTAATGTTAGGATTTTCCTGTGTTTTGTTGTTTTCAGGCATTTTGGCTGTAAGTCAGTGAAGATTCCTACGGGAATCAAGTACCCCAGCTTTTCCGCCAGGCTAAATGAATAAAGAATTCTGGGTCTAGGAACCCATTTTCATAAGATATGTCGAGAAGGCAATCTCGCCAAAGTGATTAACACGTATGAATTCTTGGTGAATGAACCAATTCTCATAAATCATGTGAGACAGATAAGCATGTATGGAACCAAGGTAGAAACCTTGTTTCCATGAATCACCAAGGTAGAAACCTTATTTCCATGAATCATGTATCAGTGGCAACGCCACCAAATTAATGTGCATAAATGAATCCGTTGTAAATAAACCGGTATTTACAGATTATGAACATGTATGGATCCGGGGTAGAATGCCTGTTTTCATAGATCATGTCTTGGCGGCAATGCCACATAACTAAATAAACATGTATGAACCCGCGGTATAGAAACTCGTGTTCATGAATCATGTAATGGTAGAGCCACCAAAAATGAAACAAAACATGTATAACCCGAGGTATAGAAACCCGTTTTCATAAATCATGCATCAGCGATAACTCTGCCCAGTTAATTTACATGTATAAATCCATGGTAAATCAACCAGTTTTTATGGATCATGTCAGAATTTAACGTACATGGAATCGAGGTACAAAACCAGTTTTCATAAGACGTATATTTAACAGCAGAATTGCGAAAGTAATAAGCATGTCGGACTTCGGGGAGTATAACCCAGTGTTCATAGGTCATGATTAAGACCGCTTAGTTACAAAGGCTAAGTGGTGAACAAAGCTTTGGGTCGGTAATCCGAGTTAAGTTCACATAAAACGTCGAAACTGATAAATGAGGGATAACTCGAATGGAAGAGAACCATTTCGTCGACCCTGATCAAGTCGAGCGTAACGTGTTTATCTTTGTTCCGAGATTGTGAAAATTAAACGGCAGACGCATCGATGAATTGATGATAATTCACAGATAAAGCAGATGCAAGTTACAAATCTAGAACGTCTAATTACGTGGGTTCAATGAGTCAAGGTACATTGGGAAGATAAACGCTTTCCAATAAGTAACGATTGTTTACACGATAAATTGCAGGAAATGTCAAGGGAATACAATAAGTCACTGCTAACATACTTGTACATCAAAAATCTACTATCAAATAAAGTTACGGTGAATCTTAACAAAAAAGGGGACTTCATCTCATAGAGGAAGGGGTCTATCAACCTAAAATGAAGGAGACTAGAGCTGTGATAAGGCTATGCTTAGTGTAATTTGGTAGCAGAAGCATCCTCGTTGGGACCAGCCGAGTTGGGAGGGTTGGCCTCTTCACCTCGGGCCTCCAGAACAATCTCGGGACCAGAGGCGGAAGGGCCAGCGGACGAAGAAGAAGGAGGAATGAACTTTCCATCCTCAATATAGGTGTTGTAGTGTGCCCTCTTAAGATTCAGCTTAAAGGCAGGGTTCAAGAATTGGGCTTGCTCTAGAGCATTATCAAAGGCATCCTTGACGCCGATCTTCAGCTTAGAGACATCATTACGGGCCGCGGCAAATGCTTCTTTGTAATGCTTTAGCTCCGCCTCCAGCTCGGTAATCATGGCCTTGTGCATGCTCATGGAGTCGATGTCGTGTTCGTGAATCTGCTGCCTCCGGGCCACCTTAGACTCGACCTTCTGCAAGGAGGTTATCCCTCTCAACCTTGATCGATTGCACCTCCATGAAAAGATTGTCCCTCTCCGTCTTGACACTCCGTGAATCTTGGAGAGTCCGAGTCGCCAGTCTGTGGGCCTTGTCCATCTCCACCTCGGCATTTTTCAAGTCCTCCGAAACCAAGGCGTGGTTTTCTTTGAGATACGCCACAAGCTGGCATAAACCGGTGATCTTTAAACCCGCACGCTCCATATCTCGAAGCTCTTTAATCTCGGGGTTAGATGTACCGCTTGCCGTCATAATAGTTCTTGGGAGGACAAATGCTTAGGCGCGGACATTCGGTGACCTTGTGCTCCCGGACAAGGGAACGAGGGAGCTCGATAAGTGCATCGGAAGTGGCAGCCTCCTCGGCCGGGGTTTCAGAATCCAAGACAGGGGGAGAAGGCGGTAGTGGGACCCCCTGAGTGTCCATGGCAGCAGCTTTCTCCTTAACCTGCGAGACCCCTTAAGCAGTATCGGCAGTAGTCTTCTTCTTCTTAGTAACCTTCACCTTTTTGGCAGGAGCCTACTGAGCTGGCTCAGGCACTATCCGCTTTGCAGTTGCCGTTGCCGTTGCCGTTGCCTTAGCTACGGTTGCACCAGTGGCTTCCTCCTCACGATCTGTCACGTCGAGGTAAAGGGGTCGCTTTCCCATTTGTCGACCTGAAAAAAGGAAACAAATAAATTATCTATGCGATCAAAAGCAAAGTGTAAAAACCGATAAAAGCTCAAATCCGTACTCGCAATAGGCCATTTTTTGAGTACAAGAGCCATGATATATTCAGCTGACTCTACCAACAGGCCCTTCTTGCTGGCAAGTTTTGTAAGAGTAAGTATGGCCTCCTCCTCGACTTCTGAGAGGCTGGTAGCAGAAGGGAGGAAATCTTTAGAAAGTAGTTTGTGGTAACCCGCACACCAATACAGGGGAAACCATTCTTCGACTTCCCCAGAGTCAACAGATTGGAGAAACCAAAGCACTTGCCCGGGTTTGGCGACAACCTTAAAAAAAGAGGTCTCAAAGCCTTTCCATGAATCTGTGAATGGCTTAAGAAATTTATGACCATGGGCAGCTCGGAAAGAGGTCAAACCAAACCATGTGCGGTCATCCTCGGTGGTGACATTGGTCTCTAACGGAACAAAGAAACTACAAAAAATGGGGACGGAGCAGACGATATCTTTGGTTTTGCAATAGTTCTCAAAAGCAATGGCAAAAGCCCAGCCATTAGGATGCAATTGTGAGGGGGTGAGATGCAAATGGCGAAGCAGGAACATTTGGAAGTCATAAAAAGGGAATTGTAAACCAAGTCGGGTAATTATATCCCGATAAAAATAAAAGTAGTGAAGGTCCCTATCGCTCGATCGAAAGGACGCGACCGACTCGGTTTCTTGAGGTAGACATATGTCATATCCCTCCCCACCATGAACGACTCGTCCGAGATCATCTGTGGGTAACAAATTCCTCATCCGAGTCACCGTGCTACTAACAATGAGCTCTTTGGCAACAGGTTTTGGGGAAGAACCAGAATAACTGGACTCTCCCGTCGTGGACTGATTGGTACAATGTAAAGAAGCCATCTAATACCTATAACAAGGAAAATGGCAAGAGTCAGAAAGTAAGAGTATACCTAACGCAGCAGGACTAATTCTGGGAACATAAATGGGGGTTGGGTTAGGATGATTCAAAAGAACGACAGCCGAGCTAGCTGGGAAAGCAATGTTGCACTGACACTTGTCCAGCAGCAAGTCGACCTCCCTGTCGTGGTCAAGCCTTGCAAGTTCAATGGTCTTGTAGCAACATTCGTCGCATGGTGTCGGACCTCGAGTCTGCATAGCTGAAACAGAACCACCGGGGACCAAGTTTGAAGCTTAGGGTATCGATGCCGAGACTTCGATGTTCCTAGGGGTGGAAGAGTTTGAAACTCGGGCAAATCCCCTGCTCCTACTGCCCCTTGAGGTGCAAAGGAAGGCTTCCCTTTTCTCCTCTTCGGTTGGAAGAATTGACTAAATCCAAAACTTGGTGGGCCGGGAAAGATTTTTAAGGATGTCCCTATCTTCTTCGGGAACGGGCCTACCATACATGTCCAAAAGCACGTCGGGATTTGGGTTCATTTGCGCGTTAAAAGGGAAAGAATGCTGAAGTTCAAAAAGGTTATCACATACTTGCATGCAAAATTGAAGTTCAAAAAAGGTTGCGAGGCAAACCCGGAAAACTCAGAAAACCCAGAAAAGCCAGTTAAAAAGAATAGCCAACTATCCGGAAGAACTTTAGCCAAACATGGGCACAAATCAATAAGACGACGATGACTCAGACCAAAAGATATCTCAACATTTGTTTTCAATGTTTCCCATTCAGAGAGGAATTCAAATAGGTCATCACTGTCATTCAGGCGCCCACACAGACGAGCACGAAGAAACAACAGCACGAAGAAATGCAATAACCCAGAACACACAGGAATAATCATGCAGAAATAGTGCTTTGGGTAAGTTCCCAATAAACTAAAGAGGAAAAAGGATCAGGAAGCCACGGTTAATACCTGATAGATGAATCGGGGAGCGGTTGAATGCTTCAAAAGCAAAGAACTTTGTAATCAGCAAGAAAGTTCTTGAACAGAAAGGAAAGCACGTAAACAAAATGACAAAATGAAGCAATAGATAGGGTTTTATAGACGTGACGAATTGAAGGGTCGGAGTTGTAACGTCGAAATAAGTGAAGCGTTATGTCGATCCAAAAAGGAGAAGGAGAAAACCCTTTAAAGTAATCATGACGGATGACGTGAGCATTTATTGCGCACGATAACTGAAGGTGGCTATTCAGGGCGCGTGGCAATTATTTTAAAATTATGATTGTAGGGAAACGAACAGACGCTTTCCTTGGGATCAATCACGCCCGTTCGTACGCCTGCTCGGTCCAAGATACCCCGGATTGGGGGAAGCACGGGACAAGGAGTGATAAACCCGGGTCCCCTCGACACATGGGTGATCCCGAGATAATCCCGGGTATCATAAAAGTAAGCGATCCTAAGAGGTACTCAGTGTATGTGCAAAAAGCAAAACAAAAATAAGCATGGGAATGTCGGAGTAATTCAACTCGGCAATAATAGCTAGGCCGAGTCATCATTCGTTCTCAAGAAGGGAAAGAACATGGGGGGCAAAGGGCAGAAGACTTTCAAATTTCTTTTGCCTTTACAAAAATCGGCAGACGGCAATGGCCAGACAAGCCGATAGAGACTCAGACTGGAAAAGACGAGGTCAAGCAACAAAATAATCTCGGCAGATCAGAAACTTGAGCTACCGAGCTTGGGGGCAACTGTTATGGACCCGAGTAATGGGCCTAGCATAGTCTAGGCCCAGCAAGGTTACTTTATGACAGGATCGCCCTTAATCAAGAAAAATGCCAATCATCCCATGATCACACCCAAAATCTGAGGTAATGCAGGTAGGGGAGAAAACACAAAGACCGATCGTGGAGACGTGATGGCGGGGAACGGACGGCATAACCAAAGCTGGTTGAAAACCCTAGGTGACCTCTATAAATAAAAGGATATTCACCAGGTGCACTCTCTTCATTCTCTATTCAGCAATTTACATTCAGTCTCACTGTGCACACACCCCACCCTTCTGGCGATACACTATACTTTTGTTGCACAGTGATCAGTGATCGCCCTGTGTTATCTTGACTATAGATAGCATTGGGTAATCTCCCCTTGGGTGTTCAAACATCCTTGGGAACCTTTAGATCCAATATCAATCATTTACTCGTCCTTTGAGGCTAGACACTTGTGTTCTACACTAGAACACTTTCTTTCTTGGATTTTGATGGATTTATTAGAAATGTGAATCATTAGGTCACATTGCTTCATAAATTAAATTTTTTCATAATCTCATTGTCAAATTATTTGTTGTGCTGGTGGGTTTGCGCTTATATGTGTGTGTAGATATGTATATATATATATACACATATCTATATATATGTATGCATGCATGCGTAAAGGGATATCTAAATATATGTGAGTATTTTTTATTGATAAAAAATATATTGTTATTTTATTTTGAAAATTATATAGATAAATTATTTGGTAAATGAAAAACAAATGTTTCAGAGCCAAAACGAGAGAATGAGAGCTCTTTTTTTTTAAAAAAAAAAAAAAAAAAAAAACTAAAGGGGAAGATCTCCCTTGAAAAATCTCGTACCAAACACAGCTTAGTAGAAAATGTTTTTTTTTTTTAAAAAAAAAATAAACCAATATTTTCTTAGAAAAATCCCATATAAAAATCATTACAAATGTTAAATGACGGAGAGGTGATTTCAATATTCATATTTTCCAATGGTTTGTGAGTACCCCAGCTATCCTTTTTCAAATTAAAAGGAAATTACAAAAATGACTCTCTACAAAATAAAATAAAAGACTGAATCCGTGAGATAGAAAGTGGCACGAGTTGGGGAGCAAGAGAAGAGGGAATCAGCGATAGAGGTGTGGAAAGGAAGTGAGGTACGTAAATTTTAACAACACAATCTTCTCTAATCACGCAATCTTATAAATGGTGTTCTTGGTCTTAATTTTGAATGTGTTTGGTGAGGAGCTGGGCTTTTAGTTTGAAGGATGGGGAACGTTGATGGATGAAAGAGGTAGGAGATTGAAGTTGGAAAGCCAATTGTGAAGCTAAACATTGTGATTTGAAAGTGTTAACTATATTGATATTGGTATGTTGTTTTGTGATTGGGAGGGTAATCGAAGTTGACGAAGGGCCAAGTGATACGGGAGAAATCAAAGAAGGCATTCTTTGATGATGTGAGGTCGTGCAAAAATCCTAACCCAAGATGAATTTTGATGTTGATATTTGAGGTCTTAAGTTTTAGTGTATGCAGATTTAAGTTGGACCCTTCGATATTTTTTGGCCAGAAGGGGTGGGCTAGATTGACCAATCTTATTTTGTAAGTAATATGGGGTGATGATGTCAGTGACAAAAGAACATTAAGTGAAACCATTAACTTAATGTCCTCTTATCCTCGAATATCATATATCCGGTTACTGTTATGACCTTACTGGTTTTTAGGTAATGCTTAATTTGAAGTAGTCACTTGCTTAAGATCAGTTGTCATTAGCTACATGTTCAGGTTTTAGTAGTTTTGTAATTCCATACCCCATATTTTGTAAGTCATAGGTAGAGTGATGTCCATGACAACCAAACATTAAGTGAAAGCAACATGTTAATGTCCACCAATCATTGAATATAACAGCTTTGTATTGTCATCGCCTTGCTGGTGTTTAAGTATTTTCTAAAATGATGAACTTATCATTTTTAAATATAAACTTAATTAGTAATTCCATGTTAGTTCTCTTTCAAGCAATCAAGCTGGCATTCTCATTTCTTTAAGTGAACTTGTCATTTTTAAATATGAATTTGGTAAATCCATGTTTAGTGTGAGAATTCCTTTTTTTTTTTTTTTTTTTTTTTTTTTTTAAACTTAGTGTGGGAATTCTATAAAGCCTACATTCTCATTTTCTCAAGTGATCATTTTCTAAAGTGAACTTATCATTTTTAAATGTGAACTTGGTAAACCCATGTCTAGTATGTATTCTTCCGAGCCCACATTCTCATTTTCTCAAGTGGTTATTTTCTAAAGTAAACTTGTTATTTTCATATCAAAATTTGTCATTTTTAAACGTGAACTTCGTAAACTCATGTCGATATGAAAATTCTTTTAAGTTTGCATTTTTATTTTCTCAAGTATTCATTTTCTTAAGCGAACTTGTCATTTTTATAAAGGAGCTTGTCATTTTCTTATATGAACTTGTCATTTTCCATAATAACAGCCATGCTAGGGCAAAGTCATGAACCAAATCCCTCCACCTACGCCTTCTATCCTACTCGAGTTACATAATAACAAGTTTTGACCAAGCGTCCTCTCTCACCACTAGGGGGAAATAAGCTAAGCCCTTAACATGACCTAACCTATTTAGTACATAGAATAGGCTTAGATTTAGCCCTATTGCCGGACCTATTTAAGTAAATAGGTCATACTTATTTTCATAAGGCCTAGCTTACAAGCATGACCTTTTTTTTTTTTTTTTTTTTCTAGAAAATGTATTGTTATGCATAATTATATATAAATTAATATAAATTAATTTTGCAAATTATTTATAAAATTTAATAACTTATTCTTAACCCTAAGTTTCACATTCCATCATTTATTAATGACCTTCATTCATCAATTTATCATATCTACTTCTCTTATTTTTTATTGCTTGAGATGATAATACCAGCTCACTACCTCTCCCTTGATCTATGTCATTTAATGCAACATAATAATTGCAATAAGTTTATTTTAGTGATGCCCAAATGAGAATGATCTCAATAGGAAGATTTTGTCTCATTTTTTGCAAGAAAAACAAGAGGTAAAATCTAATTTTACATGTCACTTGTCGTACTTACTTGATTTTAAAATATATCTCCTTAGTCAATAGATGATTAATTTTTTTATTCCTACTTATTTAAACAATTGTTGTCACTAGGTTTTTTTTTCTTTCTCTTACCATCTCTTTTATTTCATATGAAAATGAATCTCTAAACTTTTAAAGCATAAAGTAGGAATTTAAATAGGCTTAATGAATTATATAAAACATTAGATGCATAGGCTTTAAGTTTATTTAAAGGCCTACACTTTACATAGGCCTTTAAATAGGCTTTAGGCTTCTTGAAGGCTCAAGCTCATGCTTAAAAAAAAAAAAAACAAACAAAGCCTACATACGATTCAGGATTTAAGTTTTTGTCCGAGGCCCAGGCCTACTTAGTTAAAACCTAACCTATATCCACCCTTACTCATCACAATCTTCCACATCATTCACGACGAAATTTTTTTGCCACGATAACCTGAGAAAATAGCAGGCTGTGTGTGTGAAGTGGGCAAAAAGTCATGCCTTCTTCTCTCTTGTTTTAAAACTCACCTAGTGACATTTCTATAATTTCTTTTTAATTTGAAAAAAGGACAGCCGAAGTACTTACACCTCTGACATTATGAATATTGAAATCATATCTCTTTCATTTAGCATGTGTAAAATGGTCCTTACGTGGGATTTTCCGTATTTTCTTTAATAAAATCGTAGGAAAAAAGCAGAAATTTCGTATTAGTTTTTGGGGAAGTCCTAATGTCCTAGAAATGCCTTTTGCCCCTATTTTTGTTAACACTTTATTAAGGGTTGTTGTTGATAAAGACTATTTTTGTGGAAATAAGAATACTAATGTGCATATATACAAATTCCATTCACACTTGAACCTAATTTAAAGCCTATAGGGGAAAAAGAAGAATTATTTCAATGATATAATTAATATACTTTTTGTACCAAAAATTATATAAATTTATAAGAGATTATATTAATGTTGCGAAAACACTGGAATTTATATTTGTTTTGGAACAATTCTATGTTATTCATTGCTGCAGAAGCAAACAAGAACGTAGCCTCAGGAAACCAACTAGCCAATCTAGAAGGACCGACCAGGAAAATCAAGTGAAGAGGAAAAAAAAAAAGACAAGTACCCGACAGCAAAATGCAAAAGGAAATTGTAAAGGGTAACACAGATAAATTTGATGCTGTCTTTGTCAGAAGGCGTTATTAAATTGAGAAAATCATGTTTATGTCCCAACTTATTAATTGTAACTGATTCACTTATTAATTGTTATTGTTTCACTTCTTACTCAAGAGACTTTTCTTCTTTGGGACCTAAATATGATTTCCCCCATTAAATTTGATGAAATCCCAAAATCCCATGGCCCTTCTGATTTGGAGCATGTGTGGTTTATTCCTGGCAATCCAATGAGACTTGCCTCCTCCTCTATTCCCACCTTCCCACCAGAAGTTGGCCACCAAACTATTTGAACACTGGAATTCGTAGCTTGATTATATTATAATTGAAGTCCAAAATATTATTTTGATTAATGGTGTGATCTTATCTTGTTGAATACTTTAATAATACTGTCAAAAATCAAATATGTGTGTTTGTACACACTATCAAGCAATCTTGAAGGAATATAGCCGTTACAATCAGATTCCGCAATAGAATGATGTTTTTTTTTAATTACTTTATGTTATTCACGTAACATTTAATAATTAACATAATTAATTCAACTTCTTGAGACGAATACATTACATTTAAATTCGAATTTAAAGCTCAGGTCCATGAATCCACAAAAATTTGAAAATAACTTGAAAATTTTTCTGTCAGTAATATTCATATTGTTAATACTTAATACTTTAACTTGCAGTTTTAAAGGTACGTTTGGATTAACATTTATAGAAATAACTCTTTATTCGAATAGATTTTTATAACATGAAGTTGGTAATAAATTAATGCAATGGGATTTATGTTTGAATAAATTTTTATTAAAAAAAAAAGTCAATTTGACAAATTGAAACTTATTTTGATGATATATTAAAAAGTAAGTTAAATTTAAATTGATTAAAAAGGACATGAGTTTCGTAAAATGTACACGCCCTATATGTATATAATTTGATAAATTTTAAGAAAAATATTAAAGTTAAATTATAATTATAAAAATTGAAAGAGTTAAAAAATGTTGATATTGAAATTTTAAATGTTTACAAAACAATGTCAAATACTAATATAGGACAAAACAACAAATTTCTATACTACTATATGAGGTCAGCTATATAAATCAACAACGTCATTAATAAATGGATAAATAAGAAATCTCTCTCAAAAACTATGTCAATTACAAATATATGTAGAAAACAATTATTGAGACTAGATGTATTAGGATTAAAGAATCAACTAATTTGATAATTTTATGAGAAAAATTAAAGGTAAATTATATAAATGCTATTAGGGGGCAAAATAACTTTTCAGCTGCCACTAATCCAAACAAAAATGTTCCCGACTAACCCTTCATAGCCTTAATATAAGATATATTTATCTAATTTGATTAGATTAAGAAAGTTAGTAAACTCCTTCATTCCTCCTTATTATGGTTGAGGGAACATCAATGAGAGTAAATTAGAAAAATATTGACAAATATGAAAACCATGTCTTAAAATAAGACCAAAATTAAATATCTAAATATGTCTTATATTATGGACAAGAGGAGTATCTTTTAACTTCTTGGCCAAGGTTTGGGGCTGCAAAACACCAAACCAAACAAGCACTAATCACCAAACAATTCATGAAACCACATGCATGTAAAAGGGGTTCCAAAAGATCAATGTTTCATCAGCTGATCCATTCAAGTCCCTATAACAGAGAGCAATTCAGCTAAGTTACTAAAATAGTCAAAAAAGGAAACAATGTTTGAGTTCAACCTCAACATGAATTTAAGCACAAGAAATTCAACTAAGATGATTTAACGTTTTGACATGAGGAATCACATTATCCTATTCATGTGGGGGAGATCCACATCGCCTTTTAATTTCTTTCTCTGTATTCAACTGCACAGCTTCACCAATGCAGCAGCTAGTAGCTGCATGCCAACAACAGAAGAAGCTAAACAAAAGCCATAAAACAAAAGTTTAGGAACCAGATCTGAAATTGAGAGGCTTCATTTCCAACTCTAGAACCAACTGGCAACATGATATGGCCTAAGGGTACCATATTCATCTCTAACCTTGTCAGTTCCAAGATACGCAACATTCCTGGATTCAGGCCATGATGATCTCTGCAAGTGAGAATTCATTCCATGAACATAACCAGAAACATCTTTCCCAAATATCCTAACCATATTTCTAACATATTCTATTTTTGGATGCCTAGACACTTTTGATTCCGGCCATGATGATCTCTGCAAGTCACAACTGGATCCATGTCCATCAACATAACCAGAATCTTGTTTCCCAAATACCATAACCATATTTCTAACATGTTCTATTTTTGGATGCCTAGATTCAGTCGATTCAGGCCAACATGATCTCTGCAAGTAACGACTGGTTCCACCAAAATAACCAGAACTAGCTCTCCCCAGAATCTCTCTTTCACTGTTTAAGTAGCCTCCTCCGCCAAACATTGGGAGGTGACCATTTCTACAACTAATTACTGATTGTGGTGACTGATGACTAAGGATTCTCAGAAGGTAATGATGATTACTGAGAATTCTTTGGTTTCTGGGGTTGGATTGCTTCTTTGTTAACAAGACAAACTCGAATTGCTACATTTTCCGAGAGGGAAAGGCTGATCACACCTGGACCCATCTCCTCCCTTGTTGTTATAACCCGGGTAATCTTCTTTCTTGAATTCAACACACTCAATTGGCAGCAGAAAGTTTTGTATCCCGAGTTCCTTTATGCACCAGTCATCAAATGGAGGTGTGATCTTATGATTAATATGAATTTCACCATTGGAACTCAGCATGCTGCTTGCATTCTTAAAGAATCCTCGTATAAGGTCCTTGTGTTTCCTATAAATGCCAAAAAATGATGCTAAAACCTTCGGAGGGTTTGTAGTAATTGACTGAGAATGCCATTATATAACATAAGAATATATCAACTAATATACACAAGTTAAAAATAGTGCAACTCATTATGTAAACTCAGCGCGATAAATAGAAAAATGAGTCTAATTATATCCATACCAAAACAACTGAAACCAGACATGAGTGTTTGCGTGTACAGATGCATAATTGCAAAAATTTATGTATATATGGAATGTCAAGTTCTACAAAAGTAAGGTCAATAAGATTCAAGATAGTGTAAGGGAATACCTGTGGTAGAAGGAAATTTTAAGTTTATTATTTCTATGCAAGATGGCTTTCCTTATGGATTAAGTATTTAGCAATTGGAATTATTTTATTATATTTTGGCAAGTAGATAGTGTTGGAAATTAAGCCCTAGGGGCAAATTATTGTATTCTCCATTTCGTTATCATGTCATTGGCATGTTTATAATGATAACTGTATCCTTTGATATATCTTATAGATTATCCTAAATGTCTCAGTCGATCATCTACGCGGGAGCGAAGATGAAATAAGACCAGTATGACTTTGATGAGGTATGGAGATACGAATCAAAGTCATAGGCACTTGTAAGAGTACAAGGTGCTGGACTGACCCACTATGAGAAAGCTGTATGGATTAAGTCATAAGTTTTTCTTATGTATAACCGCGTCACAACGCCCTTTGACCTGAGATAATCATGGATTCCTACATGATGAGTCGCTGATCTTTTACCTAGTCAAAAGTCACCTTTGACCGGGTGATGATAAAGGCTTGGATCGAGATCAGTGGTTTTCATGCAGAGGAATGTGAATAATCAAGACGGAATTTGTCCCTTGCATTTGTAGAGAGATAATACCGGGTCCCTCGATGAGTGAGTTTGAAAAACGTATGGCCATATTACGATGGAAAGGAGTTTCCATTTCTAATTAGACTACTCAAGAATCGAGAAAGTAATGGTTAAGAACAGGAAGTTGACATTATCCATGCCCCATCCTTGACCAAATTATCGCGTGACAAAAGGGACATAACATGGTTGTACAATAGGTAGTATCGTATCATCAATCCCCATATGAATTGGGTAGTCACAATGTCTTACTAGAGGCCGCTTGTGACTTGTGGGCCGATACAGTATTGGCACACTGCCAATCTTATGTGGGTCTGCAGGGTCGCACACAAGAGTAATGTAACACGAGCAATAGTATCCAGATTCATTGAATCTTAGATATGTCTAAGATTTAATAACTACTGTAAATCTAGGGTTGATATATATATATATATATTATAATATAAATTCAAAATTAAATAATAATGATATTATTAATATAGATTATAATATCATTATATACATTATTTGTTTTTGTATTTAATTTATTTGATAAATTAAATATCTAAAACAAATAGAGATATTGTATCTCGATTTAATTTTTGAATAAAGATATCATATATCTGATTTAATTAGAATTGAGATATAGTATCTTAGATTTAATTAAATAGATAGATATCATATCTCGATTTAATTTATAGAGATAAATTAAATCGAAGGCATTTAATTTGGATTAAATAAATAGATTAGATTAGATCTATTGGATAGATTTAATTAATATATTATTTTAATCCAAATTCATATTTCAAGATTAATAGGGATTAATTTTGAATATATAATACGCCTATGGGGATTTGAAAAACCTACAGGACATTTTGTCAGACGAATTAGAAAAAGTCGCGAGAAACCCTAGAGACACGAGAATACGAAGGCGCTAGTACGCTGCCGTCGGTGTTGGAGGCCGTTCGTGTGGATACTGGTAAAGGGAGCGGATTCGCAGAGTCGGCTCCTAGTGATCGAGAAGGTAGCCCACGTGATTAAATCGAAGGAGACGCTTATTAATTCGCATAGGTACGGTTTCTAACGAAACTTGATTTGAACGCCGTTGATGGATCCTCTTATGGGATTCATAAGTTTTATAATTCCACTGTGTGTACGGATCCCAACAGATAGAGCAAGTGGGATTATTCTCTCACATTTTTCCCGTTGTTATTTGCAAGTTGTTTACTTTTTTGTTTTTATTTTGCAAGTTGACGAGAGCTCGTTTTATAAATATTCCTTTCGGTCCTAATTATAGAAGCACTTTTGTAGTGCAAGACCAAAGGTAGTAGCTTATTAGCTTCCACCTTAAGGTCTCGCATCCCATCATGAGCTGCATTGATAAAAAAAACGCATTAGATTTTCTCTTGACAGCAAATAGAGGTACTTTGATCTTTCCTTCTGAAAAATCATCACATGCAAGTTTCCAATGAAATGACTGAATCACCCTTACACATGCATTGTCTTTAAGTGAAAGTAACTAGAGCTTTTTCGGTAGAGTAATCAAAGTTCCGATGTACAAATAATACAAAACTAAGATAGGCATTTGGTTCTGGGAATATTATGACCTTCCAAGACTTCAAAAGTTGTTTGAAAAAACAGTCGATATATACATACGGTCAACCCAATGTTATTTAGGAGATATGCAACATATATGTATATGCACATACACTATACAATTTCATATTTGCTATAGCCAACCATCTTATGAATAAGTAGCCACATGCTAGGAAAACTAATTGGTCATGTCACAAACCAAATCAGCTAGCTTAAACTACAAAGCTCATATGGGCGGAAGAATCGTTAGATTAATGCATGAGGACAAGATATCAAGACTGCCGCTATTTTTCTCTCGTTGGAAATCGATTTTGAGCAACGGTAGTTATCATGTATAATCCTTAAGAAAAATATTAAAACAGAATAATTGAGAAAATATCCAAGAATGAGTTTACATTATACATCTAACACGTCTTTATATTATATTTATATGTGTGTGTGTCTAAATCTTAGACAATGAATATGAGTTATATAACGGGAACTCACTCAATCATGAAAAAGTCGTCTTCTGCGACTCTGCCATGAAAGCCTGCATGAGGGAAGTTGAATATAATTCTATCAAATCTCCTCATGTTCAAGTCTGGGTGAGATTTCATTTGGGTTGCATCAACTCCATGCAACACATCTGCTCCCAGCTTTGTTAAGGCATCTAAATTTGACATTGCCTTCTTGTACTTCCTCACAACTTCATCTCAATTAAACCAACAGGGAAAACAATCAATGACATGACTAGTATTCAACACTCCAGTAACAACAATAACGAAAAGCAAAAGAGTAATTAAACCAGATCTATAGAATTCCGACTGTCCATGAATTGGATAACTGTGATGATCATAAGATCAAAGGGAGAGCCCAATCTCAAAAGACTAGCCTATTATTATGAGGGAGAGCCTATTGATTTATAAACCACCCATACCTGGGAGACTTCCCAATGTGGGACTCACATCAATAACATGCACAAAAGTAAAAACAATTCATTCAGAGATGAGAGAAAAAAGTCTATGAGATGCTCATATAAAAATGGAAGAATAGTATATAAAGACAAGGATTTCCACAAATCTTGGAGAATCAGAAACCTAGCTTCTTTTTTCTAAAAAAAAAAAAAAAAAAAAAAAAAAAATGAGCAGAAGCAAGTAGAGATTAAGAAGAAAATCAAATGTTAAAATTACAAGAAACTCTTTGTTGGGTATGAAAAGGTCAAATGTTAAAATTACAAGAAAGCTACCGATTATCAATGATCCCTTCAGAAAAATCACAGAGCATAGCTTGACCTCCTTTGGATGCTTAGGAAAGAACAAGCGAACAGAAATCAAACTCACTTGGATGAAAAAATTCTTGGTTTAAACTACTAAGGGAAAATAATAGTCATTTCAAGAGAGAACTCAAAAGTTGCAGCAACATCTTAATGTCGTATTAGAAAGAAGAATAATCGTCAAGCTATTGGCAAAGCCCTCTACTATTTGAGATAACCCCAGTAATGAAAATAACATCTTTGACGACAAAGGGGAAAATTTTGAAGCATTACACACACAAACGTAAGAGCAGAGGAAGAGAGAGACCATGAGTATCAAGGGAAGAAGCAACGATGTTGGAAGCTGAACCAAAGGATTGAGCCAAGCAAAGAGCGAAGGAGAAATCACCCTCACCGACCAAAAGTATTTGATGATGAGAGGAATAATATTTGAGCGATTTTTCTTCTACTTCATCGTCGCTCAAACCCACAAGTCTCTTCCTTTTGTTCTTACAGCTCATTTTTAAAGTCATTGATTTCCACTGTGCATCCAAGTTTCAAACTAACTTCGAAGAGAAGGCTTCCAAGAAGACTGGATAGTGCCCATTCTTCTATTTTGCTTTTTGGTTGTGGAGCTCGAGCGCTGGTGGATGATCCAAGTGACAAATGAACCGACTTTTTCTGCATTTGTAAGTAAATTTGAAAATTAAGGAAAAATCGTCAGTTAAAAATTCTACGGGAGAGAAAGACCTGAACAGAAAAATATGGGTACTTTTTCAAATACACACAGGCATAGATATCAATTAATATTTTGATTTAGATGATTCTTATCAATAAAATTTTCAATAGCTGAACTTCCCCAATTTTTCTTTGAATTTACTACATTTTTGTTTTAATTTTTTTCCCATATCAAATCAATAAACTTCCATATTGCTACCAATAAGAAAAAAAATTCTCATTTTCACTTATAAAAAGAAAAATCTTTAAAAGACTCATTTTTACTTATAGAAAAAATCATTGAAAGACTTATTTTTAATTAAGTTTGATAAGGTTTAAATCAGATTCAATAATATCAAAAATAATACAAAATAATAAAACCGTTATAAATATTAATTATATGGATATCCATTGACTCAAAAAAACTTTTTTTACCGCCAACAAGAAGCTTCCTCTATAAGTTTTTCTTAATAGTGGCTTCTCCTACAAGCCTCCTAAAAATTTATAAATAAAGGTCTTGTGTATACATTGAATATATACTTGAATGAGAATTGATCCTCTTCCTTTCTCAATGGAAGTTTTTTCTATTCTCTTGCTCTTATATTCTATCTCTCATCTCATATATATTTTTATTTTCATAACACATTATCAGCACAATAGTTCTCTACTGTCTCGTTCTTTTTCTCACCGATAGTATGACATTTCTCCGGTGTTCAGCACTCGGCACTCGTAACAGCTGTGCGATCTCTATCCACTCAGGTACATTTCCGTCCGTTGCAGTAGGCTTCATCACCTTCCTTAATCTTTATGTTGTATTCCCGCTTCTTCTTCGATCTTCATCATTCATTTCACCTTCTCTCTCTCTTATCTCTATTCCTCTGGTTGCTATGTGCCAGCGTGTGGACTTTGTGGAAAGTCTAACAAAAAGGTACAAGGGATGAGAGAGAGAGAAACAAAAATAGTGAAGGAATGATTGAAAAGGAAAAATGTACAATTTTTCTTGATAATGACGAGAACATGGATACAGTAATACATATACAAGAATTTCTAACTTTTTGCGGTTTGTCATTTCTTGTTGGGTGTGGAGGAAGTTTTTCTTCTCCGGAGTACGGAGATTTTAGAGAATATATCTAAGATAATTTGAGTTATTATATGGGATTAAAGAGATACTTTTACAGATTATTTTAAATATCAGATCTTATGGGTAAGGTTAGAGATTAGGGAAAATTCCACTAAAATACCAAATGAATTTGCAAAACCCCCGAGGAAGTTCTCCGAATTTGCAAAAAGACTTAGAGGTGACAAGGACTTTTGGGGGATATGCAAATTCACGCCAAATGACCATTTTTGCCCTTAGTTCTAAATAATTTTTTTTTTAAAAAAAGGAAATACCCCCACGGTGGGCCCCCTACTTTGCTGGCCGGGCCGGCCACTGTGGGAGGTTTTTTTTTTTTTTTTTTTTTTTTTTGGGCGGGTGGGTGTTTTGTCAAAAATCAAAATATGGGTAGGGTTCGAACCCCCCACCCCCCACACAAAACCAAGTAGCCCAACCGGTTGGGCTACTTGGTTCTCTTATTAAATATATACACTAATAAATATATATATATATATATATTATATATATACACTAAAAAATGTTAAGAAGAATATATATATTTATTAGTGTATATATATAATAAGAGAACCAAGTAGCCCAACCGTTGGGCTACTTGGTTTTGTGTGGGGGTGGGGGTTCAACCCCACCCCCTACATTTGCAAAGCATATTTTTTATTTTTGACAAAACTCACCCACCCGCCAAAAAAAAAAACTCCCACCGATGGTCGCCGGCGGCGGGGTGGTGGCCACCGGCGGTGGGGCCCACCGTGGGGGGTATTTCCTTTTTTTATTAATTATTTAGAACTAAGGGCAAAATGGTCATTTGGCGTAAATTTGCATATCTCCCAAAAGTCCTTGTCACCTCTAAGTCTTTTTACAAATTCGGAGGACTTCTGGGGGTTTTACAAATTCATTTGGTATTTTAGAAGAATTTTCCCTAGAGATTATTACTGTTTTTATATCTTATTCTAATCTCAATTACGAGTTCTTTTTATAGTATTGATATTGTTATTTTTGTACGGCCAAAAGTCATACATTTATGATTTCTTATTCAAAAATTATATGACCACAAGTCATATCAATTTAATTTCTTATTTTGATATAATATGGTAAGAAGCCATATTTCTTTAATTCAATATTATATGGCTAAAAGCTATATTGCTTTAATTTCCTATTATGAATTATATAGCCGAAAGTCATATTTTTGTGACTCTTATTTTGATATTATATGTCCAAAAGTCATATATACCTTTTATCTTTTATCTTATTGTATGGTCGGAGGCCATAATATTTAGCTTTTATTTATCCTGAGGATAAACGGTCAGAAGCCATATAAATTTAATTTCTCACCATGAGATTAATTGACCCGAAGCCATGAGACAAATTGGCTTGAAGTCATGACAACTAAACAACCCAAAGCTATAAAGTTTTATTTTTTAATAATTTATTTTCTTTACGAATTTCCTATTATTATCGTTTGCATTATTATATTGCTTTTTTTATATTTCATATTTTATGAATTTCCTTTTATTACATTATTCTGAATTATGTTAAATATTATGAAATTTAAATATGTGGCACTTGTTATCATCAAAGAGAACTACTCATCTTGAATGCATGATCCATGGTTTTTATATGTCACCATTTGCATGAAGGCCTCAAAATTAAATATTTAGTATTAAAAGACCCCTTTGTTCTTTAAAATAAATTAAAGGAATTATATAACCACCAAATATGGTTGTTCTTCCAAAAGCTCGTTATACTTGAATGCATCCAATTCGCTCCTACACTAGCAATATTGTGAAAGAGATTTTAAGAAATATACTGAATTAATTTATTGCCTCCATGTGGCCAAATAATGACCTTTTGTTGAAAAAACCGTGAATCTCGTCCAATAGGCTCCACTTCATTCCCAAAAGTGAATGAAGTAACGAATGAATCTAATTGTATCCATGAACATAGGTGTAAGGCCATAGTTGTAATCGTGGTGGTTCAAAGTCCTACATGTAGTGGAGGAAAATTGATAAAAACCACAAAAGACAAACTAGTAGGCATAATAAAAATGTTGAAAATCCATGTTATCATTGTGGTGACAAAAGTCATTGGTCATGTACATGTTGTACGTTAAGACAAAAGAAAATGCTTAAAAAAATAATGGTAAAGATTGGGATAACTCATGTTGATCAGGCTAGTAATTTTAAGTATGGTGACATGCATATTACCCATTTGGATGTTGTTGATTTCTTAGTATAAGTTATTTTTTGTCTATGTGAACTGCTATGTTTTAGTATGGTTAAACTTATTTCTATCATATGTATTTATTTTAATTATGTTTTCATATCTCTTTTAATGAACAATGAATCTCATTGACATTAATCCTAAAGATTTATGTCTCATTGATAAGGCAACATCCCACACCATACTTAAAAATGATAAATATTGTTCTTCCTTAATAATGTCAGTGGCCAATGTTCAGACTATATTTCGTAATATAAATTTGATTTAAGGCTTTGGAAGAGCTAATATTTTGTTACCTAAAGGAACAAAATTATGTATTAGTAATGCATTTTATTCTATCAAATCTAGAAGAAACATGTTGAGTTTCAAAGATATTCTCATAAATGAAGAAACCTAATATTTCCCACCTTAGAATCTTTGGATGTGCAATATATGTGTGTAATAGCACCACCACAATGCACCAAAATGGGTCTTCAAAAAATGATGGGAATATATGTTAGGTATGAACTCCTTCGATCATAAAATATTTAAAATCGTCTACGAGAGATTTATTTACAGCATGATTTGCCGATGTCATTTTGATGAATCAATTTTCCCAACATTAGGGGGAGAAAATAAGCAGTTGGGTAAAGAAATTAGCTAGAATGAATTATCATCAGCTCATTTTGATCCTCGTACAAAACAATGTGAACCGAAAGTTCAAAAGATAATTTATTTACAGAGTTTAGCTAATCAAATGCCAGAAACATTTACTGACCCAAAGAAAGTGATAAAGTCACATGTCCTAGCTGCTAATGTTCCTATTCGAATTGATGTCCCTAAAGGACAACCTATTATAAATGAATTTAAAACACGCTTGAAGCGTGGCAGACTCATTGGTTCTAAAGATAAAAATTCTCAAAAGAGAAAAAATGCTAAGAATATAGATTGTTAAGTTGAGGATAATCAATAAAAGTTAGTAGCTTCAGAAGAGCATCTCCTTAAGAGTTATTATCTCCAGTAGAGATATTTCCAAAAGAAACTCAAGTACTTGACGCGTGTGAAAATAATAAGATATCAATAAACTATGTTATGAGTAGAATCCAATGGATCGAAATGAAGTCAACGTTGACGACATCTTTGCTTATAATATAGCATTTGATATCATGAATTATAATGAGAATCATGAGCCAAAATTCATAGGAAAATGTCAGAAGTACAAGTTCTCGATGGACTTAAGGTGCCAGAAGCATATGTTCCTGAGACACTTAAGTTTCAAAAGCGCTTGTCCCCAAAGGACTTAAGGTGCCACAAGCACATTTCCCCAAAGGACTTAATATGCCAAAAGCACAAGTCTTTGAAGGACCCAAGCTGCTAAAAGCATCAAATACAAGTTCTCAAGAACAATACTCAATTAAACTAAATAATCCTCTATATGGCATGAAGCAATCAAGGTGCATGTGGTAAAATCATTTCAAAGAATATCTATTGAAAGAAGGGTACAAAAATGACTCATTATGCCCATACATCTTTATGAAAAGATCTAGAAGTGAATTTACTATAATTGTTGTTTATGTTGATGATATCAACATTATTGGAACTCTTGAAGAGCTTCAAAAGGCAATTAATTGCTTAAAGAAAGATTTTGAAATGAAGGGCTTAGAAAGAACAAAATTATGTCTTGAATTACAGATTGAGTACCTAATGAATGATATCTTTGTATATCAAGAAGCTTATACAAAGAAAGTCCTAGAGCGATTTTATATGAATAAGTCACATCCATTATGTACTCCAATGATTGTAAGGTCTTTGCAAGAGGATAAAGATCCAATGTGACCTCGAATAATTAGCTAAGAAGGTGAAGAATAACTACTTGGTCCATAAGTACCACACCTTAATGCTATTAGAGCATTAATGTATCTTGCTAATCACACATGTCATAATATATTATTTGCTATTAATTTATTAGTAGATATTGTTCTTCACCTGTATGAAGGCATTAGAATGGAGTAAAATACATTCTTTGTTACCTTAGAGGCACTATGGACATAGGGTTATGCTACTCAAATGTATCCAAGCATGAACTAGTTAGTTATGCTTATGTTGGATTTTTGTCTGATCCATACAATGCAAAATCACAAATAGGCTCTCTATTTACATGTGGAGATGCAGCTATTTAATGGCGATCTATGAAATATACTATATCAACCACATCATACAACCATGCAGAAATTCTAGCAATGTATGAGGCAAGTTGAGGATGTGTATGGTTGAGGTTAGTAATACATCACATACAAACAAGTTGTCATTTATCTTCAAGTAAAATGGTCCCAACAATTCTATATGTAGATAATGCTACGTGTATTGGCCAACTTAAAGAAGGTTATATCAAGGGTGATAGAACAAAGCATATTTCACCAAAATTCTTCTTCACTCGTGATCTTCAAAATGATGGTGAAATAGATATCCAAAATCAGTTCAAGTGAAAATCTAACAGATTTATTCACCAAGTCACTTCCAGGTGCAATCTTTGAAAAACTTGTCCATGGCATTTCTCTTCAGAAATTTAAGGATCTCAACTTATGTTGTTTAGAGGGGGAGTTGATACACATTGTATTCTTTTTTCTCTTATCTAGGTTTTATCCCACTAAGTTTTCCTAAAAAGATTTATAAAGAGGCAGCATTAGAAGATGTATCAATGAATTATGTACTCTTTTCTTTAGCTAGGTTTTTGTCCCACTGGGTTTTTCCTACTTAAAGTTTTTAATGAGGCACATTCATAATGGACATCTAAGGGGAAGTGTTATGAATACTAATTATGTGGGTGTATATTGACTCACAAAGCTTCCTTTACAAGCCAACAAGAAACTTCCTCTACAAGCCAACAAGAAGCTTCATCTACAAGTTTTGCTTGATAGTGGCTTGTCCTACAAGCCTCTTAAAAAATCTATAAATAGAGGCCATGTTTAAACATTGAACATACACTTGAATGAGAATTGCTCCTCCTCCTTTCTCTCTGGATTTTTTCTCTCTTCTCTTACTCTCGTTCTCTACCTCTTATCTCAGATATATCTTTATTTTCATAACAAAAACTATTTTCTTGTCTTTAAAAATCATAATAATAATAATATTATTATTTTTTTGTCAACTCACTTTTGTTATTGAATATGAGAATGTCATTGATAAAAATGAACTTCTTACAGATTTTATTTCTTTTTCTTTTCTTTTTTTTTTAAGAAATCTAAGTTGTGATACCTCCTCATCTGTTTTTTTTTTTAAAAAAAAAATACTTTAGGTGACTTTCAAAAAATTGACTAAAAGGATCATTTTTGCAACAAAAAAAAAAAAAAAAAAAAAACTACTTCCTATGAGGTAGAAAAAGAAAGTTTTCTCCAATTCTCTTTATATGTCACTTCATTATTTTTTTCATGTGAATGTAACATTTTATCCTCTATTTATTATTTTTAGACTTTATTCTCATAAGGTATTGTGTATAATAAAAAGGTCAAGTTGGAAAGTTGTCAAATTTTAAGACAAAATTAATGAGATTTAAGGTTTTCTTGATGTGTATGAAATATGCTATAAATGACTTATAAATAGAATCATGTGAGTAAGCGATATTTTGTTTTGTTTTTGTTTTTTTGTTTAAAGAGTCAGCGATAAAACTAATAAAAATACCTAGTATTCGATATCTATATTATGTAACAAGTATCAAGTACATGCATACTCCTCTGTGCTATTTATAAATAGCTTTCTTTGGGGCCAATCCTTAATATAAACAACTTTTTTGTGTGTATCAAAATTTAAACTAGTTTTTCATTTTCTATCCCTATTAAATACATATTTTTATATTAATAAATTACTAATTCTCTTTCATTTAATCATTTATTACTCATTTTCCCTCATATTTGCTACTTATTTTTCTCATATTTTTACTAATTCTATTCTATACTCTTTTCGTAAATAGGAGCATAATTGAAACAGACATTACCTTCTTGACACATTTATTGTTTTAACTAATTTTTAACCATAAATTTGTTTTCCACAATTAAAATAATCGTTGCTTATAAGAAGGACAAGAGAAATTATTCAACAAGATTGGTCATTTAATTTTATAATCCTCTTGTCTTAATATATGACCTAATTTGGGAGTAAATACGGTCATAAATGTAAGAATTTTTTCACATTTTTATCACATTTTTACTAAATTAATTCTAGGGTAAATGTGCAAAAATGCACATGGACTTCTACTTAAAGGGCACCTAACACCAAATGCTTTTTGGAGGTATAAAAATATCCATGAACTTTTAAAATTGGTGAAAAAAATACTCATGCCGTTAAAATAGTTTAACAGACGTTACTTTTAGGTGGGCCCCACACCACTTAAAAAATAAAAATGCACAACTTTTTCTAATTTCCAAACTTGCCCTTGCCTTTTTCGTGATCGTATCCCTTCTCTCCTTTCTCATCTTGCTTTGATTTGATCTCTTAGAACCTTCACCTTCCTCTTCCTCATTGTCGCCAGCGGCCTCCATTTTTCACCATAGTCACCGACGGCCTCCATCCTTCCTCCCGCCACATCTCACTCCACCTCTGGCTAACATAGATGCGGGAGAGCACGGGGAGACAACTGCACCGCCGCCACACTCCGAGACCACACCAGAGGACTACGAGACTAGGACAATAGAGATTGATCTTCCTTCCTCTCTCTAGACCTTCCTTTCCCAATGCCCAGTCACCAAATTTTGTGAATGGCATATCTGCTTGGCTTTGTGTGTTCAAGAGCAAGAGGAACAACAGATCGTAGAGCATGGAAGTGGATGGTTGTGTACAGAAGAGGTTGGAGTTGTTTATGATGACCAGAGCTCCGGCCAGCGATCGCAGAGGATGTTTCTCACATGGAATGGCTGATCTTGCTAAGTATGGGAATGCCGACCACTATACTAAACAGGTGCCTTTGTCTCTGGGTTACAAATTTAGTTTCGAAACAACTTGTATTTGCGTTAGCCTTACATTAATATTGCTGCTTTGTTTTAGTTTAGGTGCCTTTGTCTCTGGGTTACAAATTTAGTTTTGACACAACTTGTATTTGCACCCACCATCCATTGTTCTTCAATTTGAGGACTTTCTTTTTAACATCCATCTTGTACAATTTTTTGGGAGAATCTGGTTTAAAGTAGTTTTAGAGTAATGCTTTTTTCTTTACTTACGCATTTTTCTAATATTTCTTCATTTGAACTCAGTAGGTGGTTATAATTTGGGTGATGTTGTTTGTTTATGTTGAGCCTCTCAATGTGGAAGTTGACAAGCGAAGAGGATGAATTGAGAGTTTGGATGTTGAGGATTTGTGAAGAGGATTGATAATTAAATATTTTATACACTACTTTTTGTCTCTTGATTGATAATTTAAGACTCTTTAGCTAATAAAAAATAGCTTTTATACTTATTTGGGCTTTGGGCCTTTTATTATGTTTTAGCCATTTTTAATAATAAAATTCCAGTTTTACATTGCTTCACTATTTTCACCATAACTCTTGAACCAGACATCGGATTTGCCTCATTTTTGTCTCATATTTCAGATGATTCAGAGAGCTACAATTGTTATGAAGACATGAAGAGCAACTTCAGACAAGAGGGCGGTCGATTTTGGAGCCGAAGTCATATGTATTTTTGGATTTCTGTTGGGCTCGAATTTTGTAATTAAAGCCCATTTTATTTTATTTTCATTTTGGGCTGACCCATTTCTATTTTAGGTTTAGGTTTAAGTTAGATGGCAGCCACAAACATTCAGTCATTCACGTTTTTAGATTTTAGTGGATCAAAATAAGAATTTTCAAATTCTTTGCAATGTTCTTCGCGTTCTTCATCAGTTCTTTGTCTTTCTTAATTATGTTCGGCTAAATTTACGTGATTAGCCCAACGATGAGGATTCCATCCACTATCCGGAGGATTCGCGCTTAATCGGTAACCATCTAACTCATTTCGCATTCTTTAATCGGATTCGATTTTTGGATTTGGATTGGGTTTTTGATTAAAAACCCGGATCGACATTTCCCAAGGACGTAGTTCGAACTAGGTTAAAGTATTACTTGTGCGATCGTACGGAGATACGCCACGATTCGAATAAATTCTCGGACGATTGTTCGGTTGAGGGAATTTCTGGACAAACGCAGAGATTTCGGTTCGTCCAAAGTCGATCACGAGTTTGGTTATAAATCTATTTTCATCCGAGGAAGGGAAGTAGTGGAATCCGAAATCCTGGGTTAATCCTTTAATCCTCTGTTTGTCCTGTTCAATTTGTGTTATTTCGTTTTGTCTTTGTTACTTCATTTTTCTAATTCTCTTTAAATCAAAACAAAACCCCCATTGTTTCTCGTTCTATTCTTGTTCAAATTAAACCGATGAATTCGTTGGGAAACGACTCGGGTTACATTATACCGCAAATCCTTTTCTAATCTGGTTATTTTGGGAGATTACGGCAAATCTCTCAAGGATGAATTGAGAGTTTGGGAGGCGGGTTTTTTTTGGAGTTCGGGGCATTTTGGTATTTTCATATTGTATGTAACATTTGTTAAGGTAATTTAACAGACCATGTCATTTTTGCACCAATTTTGAAGTTTATAGGTATTTTTGTACCTTCGAAAAGCATTTGGTGTTATGGGTGCCCTTTGGGTAAAAGACCATGTGCATTTTTGTGCCTTTACCCTTAATTAATTGATATTCCTTCAATAATAATCAAGTAGAAGAGGGAGGGAGGAGATTAAGAAAAATAAGTATTTTAGAAAAAAAAACATCATATTAACCTAGTTGGCAAAAAAACTAATTTCATTAATCTTATCAAACTATTTAATTAGGTCTTACATTAGACCAAATAAGTATAAATTTCAATTTGAATTTTTAATTGAATAAAATTCCTTTTTAGTTTTTTTAACTCGGCACCTACTTTTCTAGAAGAATGACAAATAAATACCAAATGAAATTTCAAAACCCTCGAAAGTCTGTTGAAATTTTTAAAGGACATAAAGGTGACAGGGATCAAATTGAGATTTTGAAATGTTAATGAATTTACCATTATGCCATCTCCTCTTCGTTCTCTCTTCTCCCCCTCTCTTCCTCCTCCTCTTCTTGCCGAACCATCGCTGCGAGACCACGACCTCTTCTTCTCTTCCCACCACAATGATCGCGAGACCTCCATCTTCTGTTGGTTATGATTAGTTTTGATGATATCTTATATGGATGCCATTATTGAAAGCAAAAAGATTGAGTAATATATTGAGTAATATAGTTATCTTCTACATTAACTAACTACTATGTTTAATGTAGATTAGTTCAAGTTGAATCATAGAGATTAATCAAGAAGGAGAGGAGATATTGAAGAAGGTATAACTTACTAAGAATGATGAGTCCAAGTTGAATGACAAAGAATGATCAAGAAAAGAGAAGAAAGAAAGAGTTGGATTATTAAGAATAATCAAAATGGGAGATTAAAGAAGGAAGAACTTGTTGAATGGAATGAGAATATAATTATTCAAGTTCTTATATTGATGCTAGAAGGCTCCAAGATCATATGGAAGTTTGAGTGGTTCAATTCAGAGTTAAATCAAGCAAATATGAGGTTTAGGATGAGAAAACTCGAGGTTTGAGTACAAACCTCGAGGTTTGAGTGCCTTCAGCGTCTCTGGTATCTCTGGACTAGCAAACCTCGAGGTTTCAGCCAAAACCTCGAGGTTTCAGCTAAAACCTCGAGGTTTCAGCCAACATCAGTTTTTCAGCTTCACACTGTTTCACGTTCAGCACGGGCGACGTCTGGTAATTCGATGATATCTATTAAACCAGAAATCGGATTGAGGTGAAATCAGTGGCATATGAAACTAGACTCCCAATGCGTCATTTTGATATATAATTCAAACCCAAATGAGTTCAGATCAAGGATCTATGATTTTTACAAGTTTCCACAAGAATCAACGTCATAGTCCAGACCCACCTTCGGTATTTTGAGTGTAACTCACAAACTACAAATCGGATTGAGCTAAAATTAGTGGCATATGAAAGTAGACTCATAAAGATTTCCATAAAGACTTGAATGGACCAAAACGGAGTTCATACCAAGGAGATATGTCCCTCAAAAGTTGACAGTCAGCTCAGGATGTTGCAAAAACGCTGGTCAAGAACAGCCTTCATTCATTAGATCATAACGGACATAATGCAATGGGTTTGGAGCTGATTCTTCTTGCTTTGAATTCTTACCTCGAGCTTGGACATGTAAACTTGAGTTTGAAATTGGCCAAGATTTTTCCAAATTTTCTGAACAAAGCAAAACCTCCAGGTTTATGAGAAACCTCTAGGTTTGAGCTCAAATGGTGCTTTCTCAGAATTTTCAGATTTAAGTGAAAACCTCCAGGTTTCTGGCATCCAGAGAGCAAACATTTTTCACTGATTTTCAAAACCTCCAGGTTTGTGAAAAAACCTCCATGTTTTTGTTTGGCGCAAAAACTCGAATTTCCACATTTAAGTGAAACCTCCAGGTTTTGGTGAAAACCTCCGGGTTTTACGGATCCGAGAGAGCAAACCCCTTTTCACGACTTGAAAACCTCCAGGTTTCTAGAAAAACCTCCAGGTTTGCTCTTGGCGTAAAAATGAGAACTTTTGAAATTTAAGAGAAACCTCGAGTATTGAAGAAAACCTCCGGTTTCTTGATCCGGAGAGCAAACACCTTTTTCCAACGTTTCACTTTCAAAGTGAAACCTCGAGGTTTCGAGAAAACCTCGAGGTTTTGGCACTCGAGACAAAACGCTCTTACGCAACCTTAAAAACCTCCAGGTTTGAGAGCAAACATCCGGGTTTCTTCGCGACTTGAATTTCAAATCGACGAATTTGCAATACCTTCTTGTTTGATCTTAATACTTCCTATGATTAATCTCTAATGTTCCTAGACATGTTTAACCACTTTTTTAGTGAGTTTCAGATGATTAAAACAAAGGATTAGAAGCAAACCTTCAAAATATCAGATTTGGTTGAACATCAAAAGTCATGTGCAAAAGTTCTAACGGCTAGTTTCTAACGGCTATATTTCTTTATCCAACAGTCATTGAATCTTCTCAACGGTCATATATTGATCTCTACCTATAAAAGAAGACAGATTCAAGCAAAAAACGCAGAGACACAAGCCTACATCTTCAAAATGCTCATACTCGATTTTCATACTACTCATACTGTTTTTTTTCAATGTTTACATAATTTATCATAGAGAGTGAGATAATTTGTATTGCACTTCGGTGTTTATCTTATTCACTTCGAGAGAGAAGATTCATTATAAACATTCTATCTTTTATTTGAGAGTTACTCAAGATTGGGTAATCTTGAGAGGGAAACAGTGTAACCTTGCATTGTGTAAGGGGGAGTATCTCGGTGAGAGATTTGGCTTCACAAGTGCACAGGTGAACTTGTGGTTTGTAAAGGCTTCTCTTGTGCCCAGTTTAAACAAGAGGATAGTGGATTGAAAATCTCAAGTGGAGCTTGAGGACTGGACGTAGGTCAAGGATTGGACCGAACCAGGATAAATCTCAGTTTGTATATTCTCTTCCCTTATCTCTTATATTTCCGGATATATGCTTGAATGACTGTCTATTGTTTTATAACTCTTTACTGTCATACAAACTCATTTTACTGAATTACAAAAAGATTTTCAAAGTTCCTAAATTTTTATACTTCACCCAATTCACCCCCCTCTTGGGTTCAGCCGGTTCTTACATCTTCAACCTCAATATCGTCCCATTGTCTTCAACCTCCCTCTTCAAAGAACTAGATCAAAAGCCAAAACCATTTTTTACCTAACAAATGAACTTGTTAGAACCATTACAATACTTGTTAAACCCATTCAAGAACTTGTTAATCTCAATACGACTTTTGTTCATAGTGCTCAAATGTTGGTTTCACCAAAGTGACATCTTTTTCACCTGACGAATGAACATATTAAACCTATTACAAGACTTGTTAAAATCATCCATGAACTTGTTAATCTCATTATGACTTTTGTTCATAGTGCTCGGATGTTGGTTTCACCAGAGTGACGTTGTTCACCTGACGAATGAACTTGTTAAACCCATTAATGAACTTGTTAATCCCATTACAACTTTTGTTAAATCTCACATTTACTGTTCACCTTCTTCTTCCCCAAAACCTAGATAATGTTAAACTTAGGAGGGGGTAGGTTTGAAGGTGGTGCAACAAATCAAGAAGAAAGTTGTGCGCAATGGATATGGAAGGAGAGCACGAATACAAACGGTGCGATTAAGGTTTAAGACGGATCTGGTCCTTTGAAGACAGAGGTTGAAGACAATAGAATGATGATTAAGGTTGAAGACAGAGATCTCGCGTGTTGATTCTCGTTTTAAGATTTTGATGATAACAACCACTCCTCAAAAAATAGAACTTATTGATTCAAGACAACTCAAGTTTACTCTTGCAAAACTCGAGTTCTCAATCTGTTATTAAAACTGTCTTGAGTTATGAAGTTCAAGAACTCGAGTTTTGGTTTTCAAAATCAATACAACAAAGTGCTCTAATGGCTAGTCCTACTTCTTCCGGAACAATCTACTCACAACTCGAGTTATGGTATATCAATTCGAGTTCTTGGTAAACTTTTAATCTTGTCTTTGCTCAATAAGATAAATACTATCAAGAACTTGAGTTCTATTTTTAACAACTTGAGTCAGTAATTGAGTTTGAATAATCTCAATTCGAGTTCTTATAGTTTTCAAAGGACTCATGATTTCGTAAAAGCTTCAAAATTTTAACAACTCGAGTTCCACTTTTATCAACTCGAGTTGGTAACTTGAGTTAGATCTTTACAACTCAAGTTCCTTTTATGTTTCAAAGAGGTTTTTATTTGAACCAAATGCTACAACTCAAGTTCTTTCTTTGAAAACATATTTATGAACTGAAACTTATAATACAATATAAGGTCACTAATTCATTTGTTTGAGATGAGGGGAGTGGTTTATCCACTCCCAACCACCCAAACTACTTATTCTTCTTCTCCTCTTTAAAATGCAAAGTGGGAGTAGAGAGTTGAGAGTGGAGAGTTGAGCAAGGAAAAGAGAAGAAGAGAGGAAGAGAACAAGGAGCTTATTCAAGTATTTTAAGGTATATTATTTATCTTATAAGATTATTTAGGTAACTAAACTATCTTCGTTTCAACAAACTTCCTTCATGAAAGTTATTTTACATATTTTTCTCTTTCTAATGAGAGTAACATTGTGTTGGTTAGTGAAAATATTGAGGTTAAGATTTTGGGAGAGTTTTGAGTTTTGACAATAGAAGACTATATATATGTAGTGGATGATTAATAGTAAATTTTCATCAGTTTACATTTATTGTTTGGTTGTTATAGGAATTTAAAATGAATTTTTCTATTTAAGAAGTATAGGATTTATGTCCTATAAAATGTTTTTACCAATTAAATGTTATGTAAATAATTTATTGGGGTTAGTGGAGATATTATGGGAATTTTAATCGCTTTAGTTTTGATATATGAAGGATCAAACTATCATTTCGGAATATTGGGATTGAACTATCATTTTTGGAATTTTTGAATAAACCAACACTTCTAGAATTTTTGAGATTAAACTGTCATTTCTGGAATTTTTGGGACTAAAACATCATTTCTGAAATTCGTGGGACTAAAATGTCATTTCTAAAATTCATGGGACTAAACTGTCATTTCTAAAATTCACAGGACTAAACTGTCATTTTTGAAATTCGTAGCACTAAATTGTAATTTTCAGTTTTTTTGTTATAATAATATATTATCATTAATATTTGTATATTTTGAATTATATGAAATTATATGTTATAATTTTGATTATGTTGAGTTTTGAAGAGTTATTAATAGTTAGTAAATTGATTTTTGGGGTGTGTTTGAGCTCTTGGATTAGGAACAGTGTAATAATAATTAGCTTCAGTGAAAGATAATCACTTTTCACTTGTTATATGTATTGGTATGTTGGTTGTGAGCATTTTGTGAAATAATTATGAATATTTTAATACAAATTGCCTTGTAAAACCTTGTGATTTGATATATATACATACATTGATATATGTATAAGATTGGACATTGAGATATTATGACATGTATATGAGAATGATTTAAATAACATGATATGAACGTAAAAAATCTAAGAAAATTCTCGTTGAACTATTTATTGTAATAATTATGGTACTAGTTTAATTGGGAAGAAATGGAGTAGTTTATTTTACCAAGTGGTGTAGCCTCCATTAGTGCACGATGGTTGGCTTTCTATCGTCTTATTAGTTTAATGAGGATTGCCCAACTGTTTTAATAAGGGCTTGCAACACCCTACTAGTGCAATGAGGGGAAAAGACCCACAATCTGGGACCTATGCTCTGGGGATTGTGGCCGGTCTTATCATATGACCAGTGAGCTTTTGAGTAGCCAATAATATGGATAGTAACTTAGCTCATGGGTCTAGTTGGTGGGAATAAGGCGTTTCGGTTGGACTTATGGAAGGAAATCTTGGGAATCGTGTTAAGGAAACTGTGATACAAAATTCATTATATGAAATGTGAGATTTGGAAATTGGTGAATTATATTTTCAATACGTTGTTATATATATTGTTCCACTTGGCACCTCACGAACACATAGTAGTATTTGTAATAAGTTGGATTGATGGTTACCAATATTTTTTAGGTGATAGTTCTCGTGCGGGTTCATCAGGGAAGATTTCGGAAGCTTAGGCTACTTCTGCTGATAGTAATGCTTCTATCTTTTTGTATATGTTGGATTGTTGTATATTGCCACGTTATGGCTCATTTTGCATACTTTAATTTATTTTGGATATTTTGATAAATGATAAAGCATTATTAAGTTACCGATCAAATAAATTCTTATATAGTTATTATAAAATGGAGGATGTTACACATTGAATCTAAAAAAAAACTTCTAAAACAACATTGCTTCTCGAGAAAAACTTTTGGAATAAATTTTCACCATAACCCCTTTGTAAAAATCACTATTATTCAAACTCAAATGTCTGCTTACTTTAGAAAAGGAAAAAAAAAAAGTCTTAATAACCTCTTATTAAAAAAAGTCTTAAGGGCTTGTTTTTTTGGGACGACTGACTTTTTACTAAAAAAATGCTTTAAATGGTAAGTAACTTTTTACAATTTCTAGTCTTCTTTTTTTTTTTTTTTTTTAAAACCTTCTAAAACTAGTTTTTTTAATATATCATCTAAATAATTTTATGTCAAACTGATTTATCTTTTATAAAAGTCTATTTAAATATAAATTACATTACACTACTTGACTTTTACCTAAACTTCAGTTTATAAAAATAAGTTGAGATAGAACTCACCCCACTTTTGATAACCTCAATCCCAAAAACTCCGATACAACCTTTGCATTCTTGCGTTGCCAATCTCTCTCATGATTCTTGAACAAGAATCAGTGATGCAGTTTCCTTGGTGCTGAACTTGAAAAAAGTTGATATAAAAAAAAAAATCAGTTTTGCGAGAAAGTACAAGATGTTTTGCAATGAGAATATATGTACTAGTGTTAAGGTCAATAAACATAAGAAGTTCCCATAATAATGCTTGAGCACGGTACACCTTTTAAAGGTAAAAGGGCATTTTGATTTTTTTACTTTTATATAAGATTTTAATTTGGTATTTTGGTTCGTTTCAGTACTTTAACACTCACGTTGTAGATACGAAATAATGTTTTTTTGTTTATATTATTATTTTTCAAGAATTAAACTTAATATGTCAACATTTGTAAATGTTTTGTTGATATCTAGAATTTCAATATCGGTTTTTTTTAATAAAATCAGTAAAATACATTAACTATCCCTCCACCCACTTTACTTAAATTACACAAACATCCCCTCTATTTTAAAAACGTATATTAACCTCTCTTACATATTTGAGATTTTTATTTACATCTATGCAGCTGTTAGTTGACCGTAAGTTTGACTATTAAACATTTATTTTGACCAAAACACCCATTTTTCAACAAATAAATGAACATTTATATTTGTCTAAGAATAATTTTTATACTTACAGAAATAATTCTAATATATATGTTCAAAATTTGCAGTATATTATAAAATTTTAATTTTTATTTGTTTCTTATTTATTGAAATTTATTTATTTTGTATTCTCTTAAATAACTAAAAACATATTTCTTTTTTTTAGCCACAACACCATGATTTGTTCACCATATGTTATTAAGAATGTAAATTTGAGACATTATATAACTCCTATTAATTTTAAATTTTATTTTTCAAATAATTTTTTTATAATCATTTATAAACATGTTTATTTAAGTATACATCTACTAAAATAATTAATCACATTTTTAATTAAATCATTGAAGTCTTCATCTCAAAAAAATCTTAAATTACTTAAATAATTTTAGCCAAAATTAAAAAATCAGTAATGATGAAGGTTAAATTAGTAAATAAAATTCATTTTAATATAAATTTTAATTAAAAATCAAAATCCTTGATGATTTGGATCTAAATTTATGTTTTCAAAATAGATAAGAGATCCGTGTAATTAAGGCAAAATATAAAGGAAATTAAAGTATTTTACTCTAAAATTAATGATGTTAGAGTTAGAAAGCTAACAAGACAGTTTATAATATTAACAAATCAAGATAAAAATTTGTATTAATTTAAATGATCAAATGTGAATTTTTGCGAAATTCAAATCGTGTATGAGAATCAAAATTTTATTAACTATTTTTTAAAATTTTATTGGAAAAATAATATGTTCACACATGATGATAAGATTTAAATTGGAGCCACTTTATGTGCTGGATTTTTTTTTTTTTTTTTTTTTTTTTTTTTTTTTTTTTTTTTTTTTTTTTTTTTTTTTTTTGAGAAAATAAAAATGAGCATGAGTTTTGAGGAGAATGAGAATAAGGATAGTATAAAAATGGAACATGGATCCACCCGCGGCTACCATGTTTACCAACTGTGAAGTGTGAAGGATTTGACAATTCGTGAACTATATACAAATATATAAATAAAATTACACTACTAAAAGCCAAAACATAGTAATGGTTAAATTAAGGTGATAAAAATTAGTCCAAAAGGGAGCATTAAAAAAGAAAATACAATGAACCCAATGCCTAATTTGATTTCAATTAGGGAAAAGAATCAAAGAAGAAGAAAATTGTTCAAAAACCGATTAGACGAGTCAACAAAAAGCATTATTATCCCTCAAAACAAGTAGTTAGTATTTCAGCTACATGAAAATTAAACTAGTCAACGTGTGGTAAAAATAGGATAGCCCAAAAATTAGAAGTTTCAAATATTTACAAGTTTTTTTCTTTTTTTATAATTTTCAAGCAACGATTTCAAATAATTATGGTCATTATTACTTAATGGGTTAAAGAGAGATTTTGTCTCAAAAGTAATCACCCATTAGTATTGGGTATTTCAAAGTTTTTTAAGGGGCTGAAACTATTTAAAAAAATATCAAATTCTTCCTAACTGTTAAGAAATTAATGTTGACTGTTAAAAGATAGATATTGACTATTAACATTTTTAACAGCAATAGGTAAAATTGTTTCTTGAAAAACTTCAGAATAACCACACTCATTTTAACCCTTAATTAATTATGCTCAAATTATTGTGCACGACCCCAGTATGCGACTGTGAGATTTTGTATGTCTCGTGTATATATACAAATTCATACATGCATATCATAAATATTTATTTTTCAAAAAATAAATGATAAGTTTTAGATATGTGTGTGTTTTAGATAGTGGTAGGAAAAATGACTTATTTACAATCTGATTTATAAAAAATTAAGATTAGGTAAAAATTAGATTGTGAAATACTCCTTCGTTCTAACTATAAGACATAATTTGTAGTATAAATTACACTATAAATCATGTTCTATATTTAGGACCAGAGGTAGTATGATTTATGTTTAGATTGACGGTAACATAAGTTTCTTTTGTGAAATCAAAGCTTGTTTGGAATGACAGTAAAATAAGTGATTTTTTAAATAATTATAAAAGAAAAATTAAAACAAAAGTACAAAAAAGTGAAAAATGCTAATTTACAAAATTTAGCAATGCTAAAATACATAATTTGAAATAATATTACATAATTTGAAGATAGCATAATTAATTGAGGAAGGCTCTTTGTCTCTATATTAATATTCTCATTTTCCAGCTTCCATGAAATTAACATTTACTTGAGAATTTCTCCTAATAAAATTATGCATGGCCATTGTAAAAAATTAATTAATATGCCATGTATTTTATAAAACACTCTAATCATTTTTTATTGATTTTCCTTTATTGATTATTGTTCCCTCTTCTTATAATGGAACACCGATACAAAAGAGTACATTGATTATTGTTGAAAAAGTATCATCCAGGGATAAAATATAAAATATTGACAAATATATAAATTATGTTATTATATTTAGAATTAATATCAACTTCTTAAATATATTTTATATTAAGAAGAAAACAGGAGCATTGAAGTAAGCCTGTCACAATTAAGTGATTAACCCTCTCTTTTAAAAAAAAAAAATAAATAATGGGGGAATGATAAATTGCCATTTGGCCAACTCTATAATAGCAAAATTAAAAGAATCCACAAGAAGACAAAATTGAAAGCTCTATTAATAGCAAACACACACTCCTTGTGGGCTCCTCTCACCCCATTTGAGGCGTCCTTCAATCGAAAAGTCATTCTTTTCTATTTTTCAAATAAGTTACTTTTACTCAAAACGATCGATTGGAGTGACTTACGAAACCCACACGTAAAAACCACAAAAACCCCAAAAGCCCAGTCAGAATAGTCCAATAGGCTGAATAGTGTTACCAAACATATCCCATAGGTAGAATTGGAAGAAAAAGAAATATTATTACGTAATGCAAAGCAATATCTCATCTATTTTAATAACCAGCACATTTCCTTTTTTATTCGTTTCCTGTTTCTTTTTGTCAGCATTACAAGAATCGTTCACCAGAAACTAATTTTTCTTGAAATATAAAAGCATTATATATGTGTGTGTGTGAGTGTGAGAGAGAGAGGGGAACCCCCAAGTTATTCACAGCTGCTGTCGGTAAAATAAAAGTAAAAGACAAAAAAATTTATGGTTAGAAAGTGATTTCCTTGGATCCACGGTGCGCTTGCAAAAGCTCATCTCCACAGTTAAATGTAATGACTAATATGTTTATTGTGTAAATGCATATGACGTACATTCTATTTTTCAAAAAACAGAGACCTCATTCAATCATCATTGCAATAAGATGAATACCCTATTGTGCTCTAGGATAGAAGTAACTGACTTGATTATGCTCTACCCCAATATTTGTAGGAAAGAGCAAGACAAAGCAATAGCCTTATTTTTGTATATATGTTTATTTGGCTGTTGTGAGGTTTGAGTATTTTTGGGTTAAATTGAAGATAGCTCTTCAAGGCATTTTTTGCACTCATATGGGCTTAAACTTAATTTGGCATGGTGTCTTCAGTTTCAACTTCAACAAATCTGGAAGATGTTGTCGAACACTCAAAACACTACACATCAAATAATGAAGAAGTTGTTAAGTTAGACAGAGGGCAGCAAAGAGTATATTAAGAAATTAATATCAGTTGAAATAGAATAAATCTTAGGATGCTCAATATTACTATATAGGATTCACCATCCTTGATTAGTTATGTTGTACTATTCATTAATCATCTTAGGATGCTCAATAAGCACTAAATGTGTGCATCTCTCTCAGTTGATATTCGAACCTTAGTTTGCCATACTGTGAAGGATTAACCCCTTTTGTTAGACCTAACCCCTCCCCCGGGTTAGTCATCCTTTTCTATTTGATTATTGTTGAGAAAATAATCCTCCATAATTTTTTTTTTTGAAGAAAAGATGGTGATTTTAAAATATCCAGTAAAGATTGATACAAATGCCATTTTGGACCAAAAATAATAAAAATGTTATATTCATTTGGGCCAATACTTTCTTGGGAAGATGATCTTCCCCTCATCATTTTTCTTATTTTCTCTCATCACCCATCTAGACTGTTTATTGGTTAGATAAGAGAGAGAGAGATTAAAGTAGTATTATGATTGATTGGACGGATATGATTTAGAGATGATGAGAGAAAGATTATAAGAAAAACCCAACCCTACTTTCTTGATGTTATATTCAAGAGCGTGGCCCAATAGTAATCTGAAATGGTTCTATAATTATTTTTATTGTTATATTATAAGGCCTCTTTTTTTCGGCCACCTGCTACCAGGCCTCTTTAGTTGTACAAAGTTTCAAAGATATTTATAGTACATTCAGGTAAAAAAAAAGAAAGAAAGATATTTATAGTGCGTTAGTTCAATCTACTTTTGAATTTTTTTGTCTCATTTTTTATTACGCTATATAAAACCAGAGATATTGTTCTAGTCAATGAAACAAGTGAGAACTTACATTTTACCAAAATGAGTCATATTCCCAAGCTATTCAGGAATTGTTCCATCCATTTTAAATTTCCTTAATATCCAGTGAAACAATCAGATTGATTGCGATTAGACATGAATACCTTTCATCTTTTGTCCTCTCCTAATAACTGCATTAGTGAGACATCGACTAAAAAAGTGAAGCAGGGTTAAGAATCTATATAATCAAAACAGTTTAACTCAGTGTTTGCAAATTTGTCAAGTTGCCATGTTGTCGCGTAGGCGAATATTCAGATCCATTCAGGTCAAGAATTATCTTGAGTATAACTCATTTTTAATTATTGTCAAATATAAGTAAAGGACAAGTCATATTTAAAACCTCCATTGCAATGAAAATCATCACCCCATACTTACAACTCAATGAGATTATTCATAAGTGAGATAATGCTAAAGGACTTGGCCCACTTAAACCACTCCCATAAATCCTCCTGACAAAATGAAAACTCAGTGATTAAGATTAAAGGGCGTTTAGTGGTATAAAAGGTGAAAGCACTAATAGCTAGCTTTATTATTTATAAGTGGGAGTAGGGATTTTTTATTTATTTGAATTTAATAAAAAGAAGTTTGAAATTAATTTTTTACTCTTTTAACTTACATCTTATCTCTGTTAAAATTTTGTAATCTCACTCTTCCAATTTTTATAAATTCAACTAATAAAAATTTTCCTTTCCCTTTCTCTCTAAATCCCTCGTACCAAATAGACCTTAGAGTTAATAAGGGGAAAAATAAAGGAAGAGAGAGTTTGTTATATTCTCTGGGACTTGTCCAACTCTGAATAAAATCAGGCATCTTCCCAGAAAATTGATTGAATCCCAAGTCCCTATCATTTTAGGTCAAGTTAATTTCCACCAAAGCTTTCATGAAATAAGAAAGGGACCTAAATGATAGAACTCACAAATTAAGGAAAGCAGAAATATTTCCTAGCTCTCGCAGGACGGTACACGTCAGTCGCTGTCCAAAAACCGATCGAACTATCGTAATTAAAAACAATGCATCATTCAATTCACATTAATTAGACCAAACTGTGATCATATTCACTGAGCTAAAAATCAAAATGTGAGAGATGAGAGAGCACATTATAGTAAGTTGAGTGGAGCCCCATCCTTGAGGGATTGTGTTGTTAAGGTAATTATGCCACATATAATGCTCTGGTGTTTCTGCTACGTAGGACATTATGCCACAGATTATTCCACATGTTATACCATGCCATCAATGAACCACCGTTGTCATCCTCGTCATCAATCTCATTACTTCCTTTTTTATGTATGCCTTGAGATATAAGCTTCCATAGCTCATGCCTTCAAAAAAAATTGGCGAGAAGAAATTGATATACTATAAGAAGAAAATGCATGGTTTTCACACTCTCCATCAGAAAAAGAACCTCCCCACTTCCTTTAGGGTTTATTTGGTATGAGGGGAAGGGAGGAAAAGTGAGCAGAGCGAAAAAAATTTTAAGCTAAGAGTTAAAAGAATTAGAAAAGTCAGGTGAAAAATTTTTAATTAATTTTTCTTCTTTTTTTTTCCTCTTTATTAACATTTTATAACCCCACTTTTCCAAGTTTTTTAAATCTAACATATAAAATTTTTTCCTCCTTTCCTCTCAAAATCCCTCGTACCAAACAAACCCTATAGATGTGGCAATGATTATGGAATGAACTACCCTATATTCCTAGTTTAAGAACCTAATCATGTATCTATCTCAAAAAATATATCAATAGATATTTTAAATGGTCACCCAACGGTATGTTGAAATAAAATAGTCATTAATATAATCACCCAGTAATAATTAGAAACAAATAAACAATTCATGTCTCCTGCGCTGAAGAATCATTTCAGAGATATTAGGATGGGGAGATCATCCGGAATGACATGTGACCACCAACTTCATTTTCCAATTGATTTTATTTCTGTTTCTCATCATGTGATTGAGAAAGGTTGATGGATTATAAAACTTTGCAAGCCATGATTTAAGTTTCACTTAGGCTTCGTAACCATTTAGTGATTGAGAATACAAAATAGCTCATTTCCTCTCTAGCTTTTGGATTTGAAATTTGACGAAATCAATGTTCCTTAACAAAATGAATACATAGATTGTGTTTTTCAAAAACAGAGATTTCATTGAATTTAAATACAAGTAACCCATTCCATTTCTTATACGAATCATGAGTTGAAGAACTCTACAATTCGGGAGGGTGAAAGATACATATAGAATGAATCCTTGTGCATGTTTAAATCATCATATACCTGGTTCTCCATAAAATGGAACAGAGCGAGTGTTGGGGAGAGAAGTGTGAACTAGAAGCCAAATTGAGGTGTTTGGTGATGCTGCTTGCCACCTTCACAAACCAAAAACAACATAATGATGATGTCACCTTAAAAGGGAATTTGACATACCTATTTAAGTCGGTGTATCAGTATGGCTTCCAAAATGAAACAAATTACCATATTCAGAATTGTTACACACAATCTTCAAAGGTAGCTTTCAAAAGCCAAGCCAGATCCACTCCAACTAATTAATTGCAGGTTGTAGCTGGTTTCCACAATTTTCCTGAATAAAACACGCATCCATTGATGCCAATGGATGTGATAATTATGATCAAGGGCGTGTATAAGAAGCATAAAATATTAAAAATTTAACTGAAAATGCAATACTTACTGCAATTGTTTAAGATAGAATGTGTCCTGAAGAACTTTGCTGAAGGAATTAGTTTTGGAGAAAGTGGTCATATTTTGAGGCATATGACTCCACAAGCGTTGAGGAGGCTATGAGGAGGCTATCACTGATTTCCTTCGCTATTACAAAATAAAATAGGACTTTCATAAATCAGCATCTTTAAGAAAACAGAATTTGGAGAGTAAGGGAGTAAAGCATATGAATGGAATTATACACAGTAAACCTCTTGTTCAAAAAAAAGAATGGACATTTTTTTTCTCACTGGATAGAAAATGTTATTCATAGTGCGCATTAAAAATCCATTAATCTATTCCTTCTGCAATTTTGGATTGCACATGCTCATGGATAGAAAACAGAGAGAGTAGCATGTGTTAGAGGAGAGTAATCTTATTTGCAACTGGAGAAAATATCTTATTTACATAAGACGGATTAAACTGCTACAACTTAATTTATCCAGCACATGATTAGGTATTTGCAACTGGAGAAAATATCTTATTTACATAAAAAAAGGAGGTTACAGCATAGGAATAGGATTAGATATATTAGAGGAGAGTAATCCCTCTATACAAAATAATGAATAAATAGTATTTTCATAATGTGTGCTGGATCTTCTTCTTCTTTTTTATTTTCTTTTTTTTAAGAAAAAAGATATAATTGGATCAAATAATGAATGGTATAGCGCAAGAAATTACCCATAAAAAAATTGATGAAATTGCGTTCTCATTTGGCTGTACGATTCTCCAACTTTAATTCCATTTGTTGAACTACCTCCTCTTGCAAGTCTGATGCATATATTGGCCAAATTCCACACTCATTTATCCAATGATGACTACATTCAACCTCACAATTTCTTAACCAATCTCCAACAAAGAATTCACATGTAAACTTATAAGTGGTACCCCCGTCAAAGCTCCTTTGGGTTTCCTTTAATATGCTTTCCATTAGATCATACCATAGATAAACATTACATCCATTCCATTCGAGGAGTTCAGGGAATGTATTTCCATCCTCGCAATAGATCTCTTTATCTTCAAAGAAAAATTTTCTCAAAATCAATTTCTTGAAACAGATAACGTCTGATATAGCAAGAACACAACAGGAAGCAAAACCCAACAAATGGTCAGAAGAAGATGGTGCAAGCTCTATAGTAATAAATCTCTCCGCCATCCGAGAATATTTGAAGCCCTTTGGAATTGTGCTTCCTGGGTAACAAACTTTAACATCACCAGAGTAGTTGTTATATATTGTCCGCATCACTTTGAAATCTATGGTCTCCAATGACGTGCATTCATCCACATAAAAATGAGTAATGGAAGGTGGAAGTTCTGGTAACGACCTAAGTTGCTTGCAATGACCCAAATCAAGTTCTTTGAGCTGTGAAAGATGCTTGATGCTATTAGGCAAACCCTCCACTTGGCATCCTCGTAGTGATAGAGTCCTCAACAATGACATGGCACTGATGTTGTCAGGGATCTCATAAACTACACAGTGTGTCAAATGCAATTCATCTAAAGAACGCCAGACATCAAACAAAGTGAGTAAATTTGATTCGCAAATTAGTCCTCCTCTAAACTCGTAAAGACTAACTTTTTTAAGAGATGTCAAGCAACTTAGCTCATTTATTTGAAAACTCTTGAGAGACCCATCGAGACATAGCTCTTCAAGTTTATTGAACCGTCCAATTGGCAACTTCAATGTTTCTATACCAGTACGAACTAAATTTAACCTTCTCATTTCTTCTGATGACAACAAAAATTCCACGAGATTAACACAACCTTCTAGCATGAGATATTTGAGAGATTTTATATGCTTATCCCCGTGAAGACTCTTTAGTTCCCAGCATCCCGTTAGATCCAAATAAGAAAGTTTAGGAAGAGATAAGATAGATGGATGAATACTGCATAACCTTGAACAATAATTGAGCTTCACGATTTCAAGATTTTGTGCCATGGACAAATCAGGCAACTTCACTAAATTTGAGGAAAATGAGAGATTTATTGTCTTCAAATTCATTAGATTCTGTGACAATTAAAAGACACAAGTTATAGGAAAAAAATCACCCTCGTAATTCAATGAGACTAAAAGAATGAAATATACATCAATATATAGTTACCTGCACATCATCCCATAGTTTTGCAACGTTGCTTTTAGGCATGTGGATTTCAACTAGTTTTTCTGCACAAAAACCCATTGGTAGAGACACCAAAGGATATTCATCCCAATAAATATAGCTTAGTTTATCAGAAAGTGAATCCAGACCATTAGGAAAATATAATTTACCACCGTCAATTGGATCACAAGGTTGGATCTTGAGAATTCTTAAATTACTCAAGTTTTTGAAAGCGTTAGCACTCAAGGATAGGTAGGACTCTATCTTCAATATAATGCCTTCTATTGCATCAGCTCCCTAACATAACAAAATTCAAATAATATCAAACAAGTGCAGTTTAAATATACTACTTCAATGAAGTAATGAATGAAAAAGGAAGTTAAAGAATCTCATACCATCCTATTTTCTAGTACATCTTCAATTTCCTTTGAATCATTTAATCGACTTCGCCTTTCAGGATGCTTTCTTGATTCCTCACGAACTATTTCTTCAGCCATATCTTGTAGCAGATCATGGATTCCTACTATATTGTCGCTTGAAATGGTTATGAGAGCTTTATTTATAAGGCCATCTATTCCACAATCCGCGTATAAGTCACCACAAGCATCTAGCACACTTATGATAAGTTCTTTTTTCTTTCCCCATAAGAAGAATGCAATGTCTAAGAATATCTTTTTTTCTGGTATGTCAAGTCCATCATAACTGACTCTCAATACATTGTAAATTTCTGGATTGGGATGCTTCCTCAATTTCTTAAGGGCACTCTCCCATGCTTTTGTATCTCTAGAGTTTAAATATGAACCCAAAACTTTTAATGCTAAAGGAAGCCCTCTTGCATATTCAATTGCCTGCATTGATAACTTTTCATATCCTATTTTGGGATGGTCTTGCTTGAAAGCATACCAACAAAAAAGTTGAAGTGATTCTTCCATGCATAATTCTTTCATCTCATGTACTTCATGAACTCCTCCACTAGTTAGAACATGTTTGTCTCTACTTGTTATGATGATCTTGCTATTTGGTCCCAATGAAAGATTTTCTTCAATAAGATAGTGTAATTGCCTAGAGGTATCTATATCATCAAGCACTAGAAAAGATTTTCTCCGACTAAGCCTCCTTTGAGTGTTAGGTCTTCTTTTATGTGTGAGATTTTTTTTGTTCAATAGTATAGAGAGGATTTTTTCAAGCAAACCAGTCAATCCGATCCTTTTTGATTCCTCTCTCACATTTGATACAAAGCAAGAACTATTATATCGGGGGGAAAATTTGTCAAATACAACTTGAGCTATTCTTGTTTTACCTATCCCGCCCTTACCCCAAATTCCAATAACTCTAACTTCCTCTGAATCAACTTTCATAAATGATTCAATAGTAGTCATATCTTTCGAAATCCAATAAGCCGATTCTTTGGCTCGCTTATGTCTTTATCTTCTAGCTTTTTCGATACATTTTTGACTATGTCATCAATAAGATCGATTCATTGCTGCCATATTAAAAGGAAGAAATTATTTTCGTAACAAATCATACCGCTGTAAAAAAATTAAACATGCATAAATATGATTTTTTTTTTAAAAAAAAAAAAAAATTATGGGGCTAACACATTAATGATTGATAAACTATGACAAGTTATATTGACTAAAGTACATAAAGACAAGATGCTTACAAATAATTTGAGGAATGATAACCAGATAAGTTTGCACTATTTTCCAAGACAGATTTCCAAAGCCTCATTAAGTCATGGTTGTACTTTTGTTCATCTTTGAGCAAAAGCATCTCCATAAGATCCTTCTTGATGCGACATGTGACGGATCTACGTTATAGAAAACTGGAATTACAATTTGATCATTGACTGGCTTGCATTCCATGATTTTTACTAGCTCTTCTAAGCACCACCGTGAAGAAGCATAGTCTTTTGAGAATATCACCAATGCAATTATTGAACTTTCTATTGCTTCCGAAGCGCGGTTGATATTTTATCTCCCCTCTCTAGCCTCTCATCCACATACACATCGATCTCCTCCCGTTGTAACTGCTTTTTGGATGGCTAAGAAATGTAGGTCTAATGTCGAACCTCTAAAACTGATAAAAACATCATATTTTTCTGCGAGAACTTGGGAAGAAGTAGCGAGAGCAGCCATTCTTGGACATATGAACAAAAACTATAGGGTGTTAATTATTCCTAATAAATTTGGATGCTAATCTCTTCACTGAAGTTTCCAATAATAACATTATAACAAGTATATAACTGTTGAAATATTATATGTACAAGTCAGCCCCTTAGATCAGTAGGGGAAATTTGATCTTTTTGCGCTTGTAAAAAATAACACTCAAGAATTTGAAACTTCACTGTATTTTAACAAATTCATTAGGCTTATTTATAAACAAGTCTTGTATTTGGAACATATTCATAATCTTTCCTGATAATAAAGATTGGTGGCTTCTACATGGTAAACTCTGAAGTATGACCCTTTGTTTCTATGTCCAAATGCTTATACTAAAGAAAAAATAACAGAATAAGAAAAGGAGTTCTGAACCAAGTTATTTTGTAATTGAAAGAGTAACTCTTGCATCTTTTATCTTAAAAGACCATTAAAAAATAGTACAAATTATTGAATAATAACAATAAAAATAAAAATTGTAAGATCATAATAATTCTTTGTAGATTTTATTTGAATACAAAAGGCCCGGCGTGCTTCTTAGTTACTTTGATTTCATATTTTTTTGGGAAAGAATGATAAATTATCTAAATTCTACAATTTATTTGGCTTTTAAATTCAATAAAAGATGGCAAAACTCTTACTTGGGTTACATTTACATAAAAATAAACTGTTATGGAAAGTATCAAATAAAACGCATAACCAAAGACATTCCGTTAATTGAAGGCGAGGGCGAGAATGAAATTCACGATATATTGAATATATTGATCGTGCATCATTATAGAATTCAAACAAGTGGAAAAGGACCGGTCTCCTCACGCATACGTGTGGGAGCTCCGTTCTCTCCGCCAGGCGTGAGAGTGGATCGGTAAGGAGGGTAGGAGGGCGTACGGTGCTGAACGACGGAGGCTCGGAGGGGCAATCGGAGGCTCGAAGTAGGGCGGTGCGGTTCATCGGAGTGCGACAAGAGCGAGTGCGCGAGTCCGTCTAGTCGGTTCCATCAGATCGATTAGGGCGATTCAAATGGAGCGGCTCAAATCTCGTCGCCGGTGTGGACGGGCGGTTCTTTGAGCGGATCTTAGTCGGAAAAGTACTATCAAACAAATCGTATGCGCGTGCGGCAATTGAATCGATTCTACAAAAAGCCCGGAATCGCAATCGGGTTTTAGTGTGGCGAAATCAGCGGTAGTGCGTTCTGTTCAAATTTTCGATGTTGATGAGTATTTTCGTATCCTACGTGGTCGGCCGTGGACCATTAATGGTTGTTTGCTGAACTTATTGGAGCGGTCGAAATTCAACTCTTGCGATGAGATGGATTTTGGCTGCTGCCCTGTGTGGATTCAAATACACAATGTCCCTTTGGAGGCGTTGTGCTTGAAGAATGTAGTTACAATTGGCGGCTATGTTGGCGACGTGGTTATGGGCGAAGATCCCTATTGCAATGGTCGAATCATCCGTAGCTTTTACGCGGGCTAGAGTAGTCTGGATCCGAGGGCTCCATTAGCTCATGGCTGGCTCTGCGAAACCGGATGGAAGACAGGTATGGATCTCTATCCGTTACGAGAAGCTGCAAAATCTTTGTTATAATTGTGGCAAGATTGGCCACGATAACCGTACCTGCAGTGTTGAGAAATTGATGTCAGTGGCTAATCCTAGTACACCTCGCTATGGAGACTGGCTAACGACTACCTCGTGTCGCAGCTGGGATGAGGCCATAGAGGTGGTACGCCAGGACTGGGGTGAAGCAGTGTATGCCCAGAGGAAGAAGGACGAGGCCATATTAAGACGAAAGGATGCTCATAAGCAACGAGAGGATTCATCTCAGGCACAGGCTGAGGCTAATCTATTTTGTATCAGGGTGAACAAAGAGCCCATGGAGGGGAACGAAGCTGCTGAGATGAAGGATAAGGGGGTGGGGGACTGGATGAGGGATGCCAACGATGATGTTGGTGGTGGCATACTGGAGCGGAGGGGACAAAGAAGGGTACATCCCAAGAAAGTTCCTGAGGTGTATGACGGTAGAGGAGTACAGCTGGAAGCAAAAGTCTCTAAGAGTGAGACGTCTCAAAGTAAGAAAGTGGTATCTGCTGGTCTAACCAAGTACAAGGCCCCTGAACAACTAGCTGATTCTTCAGGGTTTGACAACAAGGAGAATTCCTTAGCCATGGTGGTGTACAATGGTCGGGCCGAGTGATGTCATCTGTGGTATTAGTGGGCTCGGTTTGAAGAGAAGAGCGAGAGGAGGAGTTGATTCTAACGAACAAAAGCGGAGGAAAACGAGTCATTGAAGCGAGCCGAAATTAGCAATATCTGATTATGCAGATAGTTTGAGGAAGACCAAGGCAAGAGCTAAAAGAAATGTGAAGAGAAAGGGGCGAGGAGTTAAAATGCATGAGGAGAGTAGTGTGATCTCACAAGACACGGATATGGGAGGCCTAGAGGAGCCATTCTGCGAGACTCGAGGGGTTTATCTTCAAGCGGGAAGAGGTAGGGGCCAACAAGAAAGTTTACGAGGGCCAGGTTTGGTGGGCGGCCAACAACAAATGACGAGCACCATGAAACTACTATCTTGGAACTGTCAAGGTCTAGGGAGAACCTTGACAGTTCGGAATTGAGGATATGGTGAAAAAGTTTCATCCCTCAATAATCTTCCTAATGGAGACAAAAATCAACTCGATGAAGGGAAAGAGGATTATGTTGAAATGTGGTTTTAACCATGAATTGTTTGTTGACCCATGTGGCTTGGCGGGTGGGACCGGTTGTTTGGTGGAAGGAAGGCATGTGCGTATGCATCATGTACAAATCAAAGAATATTGTGCATACGGTGATTGAAGCTAGAAATTGTAATGTCTTAGAAATATGTGACGTTTGTATATGGGCCGCCAAAAGAATGTGAACGTAGAGTTGTCTGGAATATTTTGAGAGGTTTGGCATCTAATGTAAAGGAGTCATGGCTGGTTGTAGGAGACTTCAATGACATTAAATCCCAAAATGAAAAAGAAGGGGGCAACCCAAGGGCAATGAGGAAGATTATTAGTTTCCGAGTCTTAAATCGATTGTAATCTCTTAGACCTAGAGTTTAAAGGGTCTAAGTACACTTGGTGCAATAAAAGACCTGGTGCAATAGTGAGAGAGAGGTTGGACCGAGCATTAGGGAATGTTGAATTCAGAATGGAATTTGAGAAGGCTATGGTGTTTCATGTGGAGCCAATAGGGTCAGACCATCATGGTTTAATAGTAGATTGCTGCTTTATTGATGGAAAAACTCCTAGAGCGTTCCGATTTGAGGCGAATTGGGTAACACACAGGGATTTTTGTGCGGTAGTGAGGCAAGGTTGGAATGAGGTGGAAGAGGTGATGGAAGATAAAATCCTGGAGATGTGTTGTAGATTGGAGGCGTGTAGAAAGAGGCTGACGGAATGGAGTAAGAAGGAGTTCCCCAACTTTAGAAAGGTGATTGATCACTTGAGGCATGAGTTAAGGAACTGCCAATCTGGTATGTTAATAGCGAGAGAAGTTGCAAAAAGGCGAGGACTTAATTAAGCACATAGACGACGCTTGGGAAAGAGAGGAAAATGCGGTGGCGGCGGTCAAGAATTTCTGGTTAAAGTGTGGTGATAGGAACTCTAAATTCTTCCATAATAGCGTTATCCGGAGAAGGCAATGAACAAAATACTAAGACTGAAAAATGAGCAGGGTTGCTGGTTGGAAGACAAGGAAGGCATCAATAGGCTATTTTGTGACTTCTACCGAGGTCTCTTCAGTTCTGGGGGACCGAGACCACTAGAGGAGGCTCTAGCCTACATTCCAAGCATGGTTACAGCGAAGACAACGAAAACTTGATGCTACCGATTACTAATTCAGAAATCGAAGAAGCTGTTTTTCAGCTTGGATCCAACAAGGCACCAGGCCCAGATGGATTCTCAGCCCTGTTTTATCAATCATCTTGAAAGGAGGTTAGTAAAGAAGTGTGTGATATGGTTCATAATTTTTTTGGAGACAATGGAAGGCTCAATGAGATGAATGCTACTAATATAGTCTTGGTCCTAAGATTGATAAGCCAGAGGGAGTAAGTCATTTCGGACCCATTGGCTTATGCAACGTTTCTTACAAGATCATAGCAAGGCTGATGACAAATAGATTGAGAGGTCTGATGGATAAAATAATTTCACCCAATCAGAGAGCCTTCATAGCTGGACGTATGATTCAGGATAACATCTTTTTGGCATATGAGGCCTATCACTACCTGAACCACAAGAAAAAAGGAAGGAAGTATAAGATGGCACTGAAGATTTACATGAATAAGGCCTATGACCGCGTCGAATGGGATTTTTTGGAGGCGGTAATGTTGAGGTTGGGCTTTTGCAAGGGTTGGGTGAGGTGGGTAATGGATTGTATCTCTCTTGTAGCATTTAATGCAAGTCGATGGGCGTAAAATTGACACATTTAAGCACGAACGCTGAGTACGACAAGGGGGACCCATTTGTCTCCCTATATGTTTATTTTTGCATCGAGGTTTTGTCTCTTATCTTTGCTGCATGTAAACGGAAGGATTTGAGAGGTGTGAAGTTATCCCGTAAGGCCCCTGCACTATCTCATTGTTTCTTTGCCGATGATGCAATACTTTTCTTGAAGGCGGATGAGATGAACTGTAAAGTGCTGAAAAAGATTCTTGAGGTTTATTGCCAAGCTTCGGGGCAAATGATAAATTTAGAGAAGTCAAGCATCTTTTTCTCCTCCAATACTCCTAGGCAAGTTAAAGAAGCGATTTCGGCTTGCCTTGGCATTAGTTTTTCGATCAGTGGGAAATACCTTGGGTGTTTCTTGAGTAGTATGGGGAAGGTCTAAATCAGCTGCTCTTGCCTTTGTGAGGGATAAAATTGGGTTGAAGTTGCAAGGATGGAAGCAGAAGATGCTAAACTTTGCTGGGAGGGAAATCCTCATCAAGGCTGTGGCTAATGCCATCCCCACCTATCCGATGGCCTGCTTCCTTTTTCCAAAAAAGGCTTGTATGGACATTGACCGGTTGATATCTAATTTCTGGTGGGGCCAAAAAGGGGAGGAGGGTTCTATTCATTAGAAAAATTGGAAATACATGACTAAGAAGAAAGGTGAGGGAGGTATGGGCTTTAGGGATTTGCTTTGCTTCAACAAGGCTTTGCTTGCGAAAACAGCTTGGCGCCTTTTAAATCAACCGAAAGACTTGTGGTGTAAGATCCTTAAGGGAATCTATTTTCCTAAGGGAAGCTTCCTCCATGCGAAGAAAGGGAGGCACGCCTCGTAGGGGATGGTCGAGTCTGCTGGAAGGAAGGGATACGTTGCTGAAAGAACTCTGTTGGAAGATTGGAAATGGTAGTTCAGTCAAGGTATGGCATGATCAGTGGATTCAAGGCTTAAGTGGTTACAAGTTGCATAATGAGCCACTTTGTCGGAGGTGAAGACAATATGAAAGTGTCGATCGATCGGCTTGGGCCGATGGAATTTGTTTCCAATTCTTTGCAAAGATTACTAGCCTTGAAAAAGAGTTGATTTCAAAGATTCCCATCCCATTATCCTTTGTGATGACCAGTGTGATTTGGTTGGCTAATAGGGATGGGTGCTACTCTGTCAAGTCGGGATATACGGTGGCCAAAAAGACGCTATGGAGGAAGAAAAGGTAAAAGATCCGGTACCTCTTACTCTATTCCTAAATTCTTTGTGGAAGTGTATATGGAAGGTAGTGGCCCCCAAAAGTCCACCATTTTTTATGGCGTCTAGGAGTGGGTGCCTTAGCAACCCGAGATACACTCTATAGAAGGAAATGTGCTAGTAGCCCCTTGTGTCCCATATGTCGAATGATAGAGACCACCGAACATCTATTTTTTACTGTGTCCATGGACCAAACACTGCTGGTTTGGGAGTTCTCTAGGGCTCAAATTTAGTAAATGGTCAATGAGAAGGAGTGAGGAGTGGTTGTGTGAGATGTTGCAGGGGACTGATTCTCTGTCTGAATATGGGAAATCACTTTTTTGCTTCAACATGTTGGTGGATATGGAAGGCAAGATGCAATTGGGTGTTTAAGGAGGAGAAGCTTGATGCCGTATGGTTGTTCGGATGGTCGTTGGACGGGTGGAGGAATTCGGTGCTCTAAGTCAAAGGTGGAAGGCGAAAATCGGAAGGTTTATAGGGAGAATCCAATGAAAAATAGGTTGTGGGTGGCGCCACCTCCGGGATGCACTAAAATCAACATTGACGGTGCTTTCGGGGAGGCTAAAAGGGAGGGGCATCGTGGTTGGAAGGAATAGCAATGGGGAATTTGTTGGTGGTATAGGAAGAATCGTGGGCTTTGCTACTCCATTCATGGCGAGTGTATAGCACGAAAGAGGCACTTCTTTGTACGGACATAAATTTCATTCTTCACGAGTTATAGTCGAAACGGATTGTGAAACATTGTACAGTTGATAAAGAATCATTCATTGGTGGGGTGTGGCTGGAGGTGCCTAGATATGCTAGGCGAAATTCTGGATTTAATGAAGTCATTGGAGGGTGTTTCTTGTTTCTTGGGTCTCTAGAAATGGTAATAAAGGCTGCAAAAAGCGGTGATGCAACAAGGAGATGTATCCGCCTGTTTGGTGGAATCCTTTCCATCTTCCTTAGTCAATTTTCTAAAACATGACTTTGATTTTTCCAGCAACTTGCCCGCGTCAATGGTGGCTCACGATCTGCTGCACACGCTAGAACGAGGAATAGGCTAAAGGCTAAAGTCTTCTTGATAGCTCTTGGTTTATAGGATATTCTTGATAGCTTTACGGTTTATTAGGATATTCTTGATTGCTTTACGGTTTAATAGGATATTCTTTGATAGGCGGTTTTTATGATACTAGGATTAGCTTGATTGATTTTGTATGCAGGTTTACTTTGGATTGGTATGTGTGATAGGTTGTATACATAGGTTTTTGAGGGTTCTCTTTGGGCTTCGGCTATTGGTGCTTGTACTTCCTTTTTAGATATTAATAAAATTGACTCTTTTGGCCAAAAAAAAAAAAACAAGTGGAAAGGAAAGATGGTGAAACAGGCCAATAATACAATCATAACCAACAAAAAAAAAAGTCAATGTCCTAATATATCAATACCAATGCATCGATAAGCATGCATGTGGGCGTATATATAATGCAACTTAAATCAGAGTGTTCAGCTCAAGGAACATAAATGTCTAACCGCTAAGGGTTAGTATAGGATTGGTTTAGGATCTATGATTCTCTCCGAGTCAAGAGGTAGAGGTTCCGGAGAGGAGACAGTTCTATGATGTCTATGATGAAGACACCACAAAGTATCAGACGATCATTGTGCTACACAAGACTGGCACTAAGCCAAGAGGGGTGTGGTGTGTGCAATGTAACCATGTTGTAAAAGGATATGAATTGGGTTTGTGCACCTGAGGGTAATCTCCTATTTATGGAGATTACCTAGGGTTTTGTTGTGGAGGTTGTGTGTTCGCCCCTTGATCAACATGCAGCTCTACGTCCAAAGAAATGCCTGCTCCACTATCGACATTTCTGCTCCACTATCATACTTTGCTGAGAGATTAGAGTCTTGATTAAAGGGAAATTAGCACTTTGCCTACTTAAACCGGTCTTTTACCTAGGTGGGTCCTTATTGGGCCATGTTAGATCAGGGCCCAATATAAATTCGTAACAGTTTCCCCCGGAAGTTTAGGCTTCTAAGCTTCTGGGATGGATTAGTCATCTGACACAAAATGCGGCCTTAGCCTAGATATATTCAACTTATCCGAGTTGTGTTTTTGCATTTAACATTGCACGAGCAAATCCACTTGAAAATACTTGCTACTTCCGCCAATAACCTGGTTAGTAGCCCGGTTTACACATTCCTGGCGCTTGTTGCCTAACATGAGTTTTTGCACATCCGAGCTAGGCGGTCTGATTCTTCAAAACTCTTCCATTTTCTGACTCTTGACAAACTTTCAGCTTGCTTTTTGTCCTCCACTTATTAGTTATTTACTTTTCTGAGGATCATGGCGATACTTGTACCTCATTTCCCTTTATGAATTCTTGCTTTGTACTACCTCCCAAACTTGGAAATTCCAGTTTCTGAATAGCCGGGGTTGATGGTCTTGACAATAATCCATTCTTCTTTAATCTTTTCATCATAAACCTTCCTGCCCTTAATCTCAAGGAACCGTAGAAAATCGATTAAATCCTTCGTATCTTCCCCCAACCATGCAAACCGAGGTCTTATTTTGGTAGCCGAGTTACTGAATCTACATATTTTTGATCAATATACCTTGCCCCCATCCCGGGTACCACATAAATGTAGTTGAATACGAATGAGCTTGACTCTTCGTCCGTTGGTTTTCTGCATCATAGCATGTAACCGCCCTCTCTCACTAAAAAGCCACGCGTCTGCGCCAGCCGTCTTCAATTTTCATGCGCATTTAATGCCCACGTCCTTTTGGCTCCGTCATGATTACCCTTTATGAGATCTCACCCTGATTTGCCTCGTACTCCTCCCCGACTTTTCAAATCCGCAACATTTATATGTATTCCTTCCTTGCCACTTCTTTCTCATACTGCCTCTAGCGAGAAAAACAAATAGTGCTCTCTCATCACCAGGCTTTTTGTTCTTGACGTTGTTTCATCACTTCAGCATTTCTGCGGTCTCTCTACATTTTCTGGTTTGGACGTTCTCTTCCTTCAAACATCTAGCTTTCTAACCGTTCTAGGTAAGCATTTCAAATATTTCAAGTTAGGTTAAATGTGCATAAATTTCCAGCAACCCCTCCCTTTATGCTTTCTTAAAATGCGACTGGCTGGATGATGGTGATGACCAATAGTAATTCCTCTCTAAACGAGAAATGTTGAGGAAACATGTTGAAACCTCACTGCTTGGTCTGAATCATTCAAACACCTCCGGGCTTTTCTTTATATCGAATCTTTATTGATTTTCTTGGTCATGCTGTTGTATACTTTCTGGGCGACTTGATGGGCGTATTTTTAATTTTTTCTGGGTTTCAAGTGTCACAACATATTTGGTTACCCTCCCCCGGTTCTCTCCTTTTTAACCCCAACTCTTTTTTCTAGGGGCTCATAGATGCCAAGAATCTCCCATCTTTTGACTTTTATAATAGTTCTCCCCCAAAAATAGATAAGGAAATGCTCAAATTTTTTCCTGATGGACGTAAAATTTGGTTCTGGACCAACCCGCATCCTGATGAAGAAAAGAAGGATGCCTTATTTTGCAAACCCAGAAAACATAAACCTGAGTCTTGGCCTCAAGACCAAGTGCCTTTGCTATTTTATTCAAACACTACTCTTTCTGAACCTTCGGTTGGTCCCTTTTTTACCCATGATCGGGCTCCTGTCCTTCCCGCCATTTCTATCCTAGTCCCCCAATTTCAATTCTCTGATCTCATCCGGAGTAGGCCAGAACCAAATTCAGGATTATGGTGTAGAAAAGCTACACTGGCTATCTCGGCCCATATGGAGTTGAACTATCCTGACGTGTCGCCTTAACGCTTCCTGCCTAATGACTTTATTCATTCAGGTATATTCTCGGTTTTGACTTTCAAACTCTTGTGTATAGGTATAAATGTGTGCATCTCCATACCAAGTAAGACGATCAATGACTAAAGAGAAAGGTTCTGCAGGCCCCTCCGTAACTCCAAAAGTCCCGGATCTATGGGTCGCCGAAGAGGTATTGAATGCAAAGAACACCATGACCATCGATGAGCTTCGTAACACGGGCCTCCATGGCGGGGAGGATTACTTTATCCGTTTACCTGCTGCTGACGAATCTGTATCTAGCTGCTGAAATCTAGAGCGTGACACTCATTTCTTCTTTTTCTACCGAGATTGCATTTCTCGACTCGGAATCCGCTTTCATTTCACTGAGTTCCAAATCAACCTCCTGAATCATTTGCACCTTGCTCCTTCTCAGCTTCATCCCGCAAGTTGGGTTCTTGCCGTGGCCTTTGAAAAATTCTGCCAGGTCAAGGACTTGACTTGCACCATTCCTATCTTTTTTTATTTCTTTGAGATTCAACATACCATCGAGGATTCCGATGGTGATGTTTCCTCTTGAAAGAAATGGACCTCCATCCAGAGTATTCCAGATCGCCCTCTTTTTAAACCACTGGTTTACTCATTTCAAAACTTCAAGTCTGTCTTCTTTAAGGTAGTTGCTGAGGTTAGGAAACTTCCTTGGTTCCTTGAAGTCGCCAAGTCCGGGGAAGTGGAGGAAAAATTTCCTCTCTACTAGACCTACGATCACCACAAACTTTCTTCTGCTGACTTCACATTCCACGCCGACAGGATGTCTAATGCCGAACTAAAAACCATAACCATTCTGGAGCATCATGTTATAGATCACGGCCTTCTGATTCTGGCCGATCGGCTTTCCACCCTTAAGCCTCTACTAACAGGTATGATAATCAAATATGTCATATCAGTGCTCATTAAAGGTGATGACCAACCTTACATTTTTGTTCTGCAAATATGGCCAATAAGGATACGGCCGATGAGGAGTTTCCCTTCTTCGCTCGGGTATTGGTCAAAACCAACTCTACGAAGCCCGAGACCAAAAAGAGAATCGCGCAAGCATTTACTACCCCTAGTCCCAAAGAGAGTGTCCAAGCTATCTCGGCCAAGAAAGTGAGAGTCACTCCCTGCTCTTCTCAAAAATCAAAAGATTATGCAATTCCAAGAACGTGTCTCGCCCCGGTGGCCGCTATTTCAGCTTTCACAAATCCTCCTCCACCCCTACAACCATCCCCAGGGATTCCCCCTGGAGCTGTCTAGAGTCAGAGTATCCCTGCTGAATTAAGCCGTGCTGTCTGTCTCCCTCAACGCTTTTTTGAACCCTTAAAGTATGGGGATGCCGAGATTCAGAAGATCAAGGATCTCCAACTGGGCTCCCTTCAATTTTCTGGATTAGCTCAGACTTTGATTGTCGTGAACGCACAGTATGCCTCTCGAGAGGCTGAATTTCATAAGATGAAATCTAAGGTAGAAGGTCATCAAGCCTTGATAAAAGCCGTCAAGTCGGATGCCTTGAATCAAGTAAAGGCTGCTGAGGTAACCATAGGGACGACGCAGGCTGAAGCGAAGAAAACAAAGTCTGATTTGGAGATGGTGATTCATCACCTGAAATCATACCAGGAGGTTCATGCTAGGGATAAGTCCTCTATCGAAACTTTGCTAAAGAAGCAGGACGAACTCTAAGGTCATTTGAGCCGCTGCCAGTCGTCATTGGATGCTGCTAATGCCGCTATTAAAGAAAAAATGGGGCGATAGTGAGGTGTGTTGAGGAGTCCTTTGAGAATACTCTCGCTCAGATTCGCCTTCTAAATCCTGACATTGATTTTAACACAGCCGGAATGGATCCTATGTCCGTGGTCCGAAGGGATAGACTCATCCCTCTCTTTCCTTCTTCCAAGACCGCTATTGGAAGTCACTTGGAAAGGAATCAGAGGGTTGAAGAGAATGCGGAGGCTCATCCTGACCCTCGGGGTGTTCAGAATCCCTGATTTTATATTTTGCTGCTGGGTTTCTTAACCCTGACGACTTTTTTGTAACAAATTTATGAAAGGACATTAACGCTTACTTGTCAATCTTGAGGAATTCCTTTCACCTTTTGTTGTATCTCACCGTAATACTTGATAACTCCATTTTCTCTAAATCCAAATACTGCGTGGATCGGTCAACGAAGTCGGTCAGTGTGCGAGGATGTCGTTTCATGATGTACTTTTTTAAGCTGGACAAATTGTCCAAGCCAGCAATGGCACAATGTAAATGTATGTCCTCCTTTAAACCCGACACCTGCAAGGCTGTGTCTTTGAAGCGCTCCAAATACTTCTGTAGAGTTTCATTAGGCGCTTGCTTGACTTGGCCGAGCTAGAACTCGATCATTGGCTGCTTCCGGCTGGTCGCGAAGTTCAAAAGAAATTTCGTCTCGAAACTTTCCATGTCCTGGATAGAATTCAGTGGCAAGGAGTTAAACCAAATTTGGGCGGGTCCCGGAAGAGTCCTGGCAAATAAACAGGGAACTACCAGCCCTTTGAATCCCTTTACCATAACCTGCATATTAAAATTAGTAACATGATCTTGTGGATCCTGGCTTCCATCATATCTCGGTAAGTCCTTCGAATCTAAACCTTTTGGATAAGCCGCTGCCATGATCTCTTCCGAAAATATACTTGGGATTTTAACTCCGTTACTCCTTCTAGAGTGCGCTCCAATTTCTTGATCCTTTAACGGTTGCTCCCCCATTGCTCGTGTAGAGCCTGTTACTTGAATCCCTTTGCTCTGATCCTGGTTCTGCTTATCGTTTCTCTCTCTATCCCTGTCAACGTTTGCTTGCGTAGTGGTGGTGATGCTAACCCGATTAGGGTCGCTCACATCTCGGCCGGCATGCCACGAGGGATTTTCAAGCTGCCTAAGGCGTTCCCTTAACAATTGTATCCTTCGGGCTTTCGCTAAATCCTCTTCTTGGTGGTTCAATCGGGGTACCTCAACATTAACATGAGCCGACGCTGCTCTGTTAACCTGGCTTAGTCTGGCAACACCTTTGCCCTTATCTCGGACAAGGATAAATTCTTGGTTTGGGCCTATAATATCTTGGCTCGTGCTACATTCTGGATTCTCGGTACGCTCGTTCAACAGCTGTTGCACCCTTTGTTTTTCCTCTTGCCTCCAGAGGGCATTACATTGGGTTATGTTTTCTTGTGCCCGGATATCTTCTTGCCTCTGTTGTTGTCGACGAGTTTCCATTTCCTCCATTCGTTGCAACATTGAATCCATCATGTCATGCAAACGGTAGATATCGGGGTTCTCCATTGGAAATTCTAGAAGAGGATCCTGTGGCTGGACTTCCGACTGGACTGTCTGGTTAGGGACGGGAGAGGTTCCAGTATCCTCGGCTTCTCCCTCAACTCCCCTAGTAACGTGGTCATGATCCAGCATAACCAAATCAGCGAACTGGATTATCGGTTCTTGAAGTGGTTGCTGTTGAGGCCGCTCTTCCGGCATCTGATCTTGCCGAGCTGTCTGAGCGTGACTTCTAGTACTTGCGGCCATTTGAAATGGGTATCAGTGGTCTTTCATGGTTTGGGAATCGAAATCTACAGATCCCCACAGTTGGCGCCAATGTTCAGCTCAAGGAACATAAATGTCTAACCGCTAAGGGTTAGTATAGGATTGGTTTAGGATCTATGATTCTCTCCAGGTGAAGAGGTAGAGATTCCGGAGAGGAGACAGTTCTATGATGTCTATGATGAAGACACCACAAAGTATCAGACGATCACTATGCTACACAAGACTGGCACTAAGCCAAGAGGGGTGTGGTGTGTGCAGTGTAACCATATTGTAAAAGGATATGAATTGGGTTTGTGCACCTGAGGGTAATCTCCTATTTATGGAGATTACCTAGGGTTTTGTTGTGGAGGTTGTGCGTCCGCCCCTTGATCAACATGCAGCTCTACGTCCAGCAAATGCCTCCTCCACTATCTGACATTTCCTGCTCCACTATCTGTACTGCCGAGATTAGAGCCTTGATTAAAGGGCAATTAGCACTTTGCCTACTTAAACCGGTCTTTTACCTAGGTGGGTCCTTATTGGGCCATGTTAGATCAGGGCCCAATATATGAATCCGTAACACACAGTATTCACAATCAAGCATGAACATTTCAGCTTATTCATAAACTCTGTAATATAGGGGGAAAATGTGTGAAATCCTTTCAATTTTTATAAAATTCAAGAAAGAGAGATCACAACGTCATGGGACTCATTAGGAATGGAACATGGCTTTTCCTTACACGTATGTACGTGATGAATAGTAATAAAGGAATGAGGAAGAAGATAATCTTACCTGGATCGATCAAATCAAACCTTCACCGGCAAACTAAGAGCAATAGTGATGATGTCTGTGTAAACTAAAGCAATCCTATTTATAAGTGAAGAAGAACGTTTCTGGTAAACTTCCTTATCAATACGGGAAGTCTTTGTTAGAAAGCAAGTCTAATAATTTAAAGTCGCAAGTTGGCTTCTACACATTTCCTCCATTTGTCGAGCTCCAAAAAGAAAATAAAAAGTTAAAATAAATCTTTCCTTTGTTGACTTGATTGTTTTGTATCCTCAATATGCCGCTATGGTAAAATATGCTTTCATGCCCATCACCATGTTTTCCAAAATCATTATGTATTGGGCAATACTTTAGTAGGATTCATTGTTGTTTTAGCCAGGAGCGTAGATGATACTTCATCTCCCCACTCTAGCCGCTCATCGAAATGGCTGAACTGAGCTGCTTTACCTTAAGTTTAATGACAGCCAACTAGCTATCCTGAGTGAAAAGAATCAAATCTGAGGCATATCTCCCATTTTTCTCTGCTATATTTACATGCAGACCCCTAATCTGAAATTATAAAAACTAAATCCAATTCTGGATTTCTTCATTATAAATAATCAAAATGTCTTTGCTCCCTTCATATTTTTTTAAGAAAAAGCTCAATCACCCCCGGATAATAAAATGTCAAGGGCTTTGTACTCATGACTCTTTGGTCACCAAATGGCCATCACGCCTTCAAACACACTGAATTATATAATGTGTGTTGAAAAAAAAAATCCGAACACTTACTAGTTATTACAACATGAAGTGCACTTGTTTAGACTCTAAATTAACTTTCTAATTACAAGTAGCTAAATTGAAACAAAATAAACTTGCACAAAAATTAAAATAAAAAATTCTATCCCTTTAATTATAATTACTAAATAAAAGGTGTGATCAAAGTCTTGTTTTGGCAACGGCCTTTCAGGAATGAACAAATATTCATGTGAATAGTAAATCATTCTCTCTCTTCTCTAGAGAGAGAAGTGAAAACAATAGCTTCGCTTCCGTATTTGCAAAGAAATAGTTCAAGAAATTAAATGAGCCACACCAAAAACGATTGTCGACGCCAGAACAACAGGAAGTGAGATAGGAATTAATCCCTCATCTCCACTTCAAAAAGTTCCAATTTCAAGGATTGAGAAAGTGAAAGATGGTGAAACAGAGCAAGAACACAATCATATCATAAACTCGAATTGTAAACTTATAAAAATTTACTTTTATAATTAAATAGGTATCAACAGTGTATAATTAAATAATTAAAATATAAAAAATGACAAAAATTTAATTTAAATATATTTTAAATCCATATAATTGAAATTAAATATAGCAACATTGATAATTTATTATATTTAATAAAGAAATTTATATAAAATATAAAGTGTTAAGGAAGACAAAATTGAAAAAAGTATAACATGAATTTAAAAGTAAGTTAACATGGTTTTTTTAAGTTAAAATCGTAAAAGTGTAAACTTGTGAGTTTAACCGAGTTAAAAAATGCCACGAGTACTTGTATTCGACTCAATTTAGTAAGATAAAAATGTAAAAACGATAAATTCGGAAAATCAACTATCGAGTTTGACAACAATGTTATATTATAAATTTGTCAACATGTGTACTGTGTAGTTAACTTGTTTGACAATTGGATAATTTTCCTTTTCTAATGAAATGCAAATCAGAAATAATAATAGAGGTGCATGAACGATCCCTAACTTATTAAAGTCTTCCTCTAATCTTAATTAATTAACACATAGGGATTAATTGTAGTTCTCTAGAATCAAGGAGAAAGAGCGTGGCGTGGTTGTTAGGAAGGAATGGGGAGTTTTAATGAAATGAGTTCCAATCTTGGGAAAATTAGGAAGAAGGACCTAGAAGAGATTATATTTATTTGCAAGGACCGTAAAAGTTGTAATTATTTAAAATGATCAATTGTCAAAATAAAAATTTAAGAATACTAAATCACCCTTATTTAAACTTACTAAATTTTCTCTCATATTTCATTTTTAAAACCAATATGAATTTTTAAAGTTTATTATATTAAAAGCAAATTCTCTCATTTTTTTACGACGTACGTAGGGATCTATTAATATAATCAATAAAGTCCATATAATATTCAAATAATAATAATGTTTAATTTTTTTTGAGATAAAGCTTTTTTAATGACTAAGATATTAGGGAAAAAAATTTAACGTCTTCTCAATTGGTCTATTTTACTCCAAGTTTATTTTATATCGATTATATCAATCGGAAAAGAAACTTAATGATTTAAATAGACAAATATATGTGTTAATAATTAAATAATATATTGATGATATAATTATGTAGATGTTAGTTAAAGTTTAAAAAATGATGATTTTGGTGCTTGTAATTTTCGTGGAAAATAAAAATTTAAATTACCTTTGAAGTAGAATGTGGGAGAGATTGAAGGAGAGAATGTATGAAGTTTAATAAGGGCAATTTAGTTTTTTTAAATTTATATTTTGGCTATTGGTCCTTTTGAATAATTACAACTTTTATGGTCATTCTCAATAAATATCATCAACTCTAGGTCCTTGGTTCTAATTTTCCCTAAAATCTTTCTCCCACGATTTCTTCAGTGTTCAACACTCGTTCTCTTTGAGAATAAGATTTAACATGGTATTTTGATAAATATTTTTTATCCTATAAGATCTTGGTAATTTTTTTACTGTTTAAAGTATCTCAATAATAAAAAATAAAAATAAAAAGCCTAAAATATCCCCATTTTAGAACCCATTTGGATGAGCTTTTTTTATTTTCCAAAAAAAAAAATTAACTAAAAAATTACTTTTTTTATTAATTAATGAGTTTAGATGATAACTTTTAAAAAAGAAAAAGTCAAAAAAAAGTCAAAATTCTGCTTTTTTTTTTTTTTTTTTTTTTTTTTAAGCTTCAATTTGGAACTTTTTTTTTTAAAAAAAAAGACCACTTTTTTTTTAAAAGCTCATCCAAACAGGCTCTTAATTAGGGTATTCCACATGGGAGATAAACAAAGTAAGAAAAATTGTGAAATTAATAAGACTATTGTAAACAAAAATATTAAATTAGGGAAATAAAATAGATCAAGCTCTTATGTTTAGAACCAAATCATATCAATTAACTAGTCCTGAAGTGCTTAAAATAATGTATTCTCCCATACTAAATTTAGGAACTAGATGAATAATTTGTAGATATTAAAAAAAGAAAAAACTAGTTAACGTAGTAATTCATAAAAATTGTATGTTGATTTTTTTTTAGGAAAAATCCTAATAAGATCCGGCTAAAATGATCAAAACTAAAATTAGGCCTATACTTTCAACAAATTCTTAATTAGATCAAGAGGTGTAATTAGGGATTTTTAAAATTTGTTAAGAGACCATAATACCCCTATATCGTTGAAGAAAATTGAAGGTAGTTAAAAAGGGGAAAATGATTTTTAAATTAGGTCTCATCTAACTTAAATTAATTAATAATTATTGAATATATAAGCAGCATGCATTTGTTGTTCAAGCTTCTGACCTTTGACAGATTCTTTTTGAAACATATGATCTTTTTTGTGTGTGTGTAACATAGGAAAATATTAACAAAATATATAGTTTTTATGAAAAAAAAATATTAACAAAGCAGTAACTCAAAAATAATACCACTTTTTTTTTGTTAATTTCATACAATTCAAGATCCATCCACACTAATTTAAATAAAAAAAAATAAAAAACCTAGCATATTAATTTTTTTTTTAAAAAAATTACTTCGTTGTTCTGAAGCTTTTTATAACATGAATGAGTTGTGGTTCATCGTCTTCGCAAATCATCAATCTTTTTGTTTTATATTTCATTATGTTATTTATATAGGTGAAAAGTGGGAGCGCGATTTAACGTATAATATTCAAGTGCGTCCGGGGTCTATTTAAGGAGCGCGGATTTAGCGGTGGCGCTACCAAGATTCATGGTGAAGCAAAAAGGTTCTGCCTGAATATCTATGGAGGAGATAACCAGGAGAACGTGGAATCACCGTACACAACAAAGGGGTGGTGTGTGTGCACAGTGAGACTGTATGTAAATAGTCTAGGTTAGAATGTGTGCACCTTGTTACATCCTCTCGTATTTATAGAGGTGTCTGGTGCGATATCCGGGGCACGCCATTAATGGCGCGTCATTAATGGGGCGGATATCCGGGGTACGCCATTAGTGGGACGTGTCATTAATGGGGCGAGTATCTCGGTAGGCCGTTACGATAGGGGTGGATCTTGCCTAGCCGAGATTTCCGGATCTCCTGCTATGATTAGCGGATTATGCCTCCTGGCTCCGCTTGGGCCGCGCTATGGACTTGGGGCTTTTGGGCCGGTCCCGTAATGATTGCCCCCAACTCCTAGCTGTGCGGGCGGCCGAGGTGTGTAATTCCCGGCCCCGATTTGTGTTCGGGGCCTATGCTTCAGCCAAATCGGCGTCGACGCCGTGGCTTATCCCTCGTTTTGACAGTCTGGGTGGTGCCACGGGTCATGCACGACCGGGCGTAGCGAACGGCCTTGGACTTACGTAGTTAGCCCCCGTTCGAGGGTAAGTCGTTTGGTCTTCTTTCCGTAGGCGCCATCATTGCTTTTTACACCCGGCTTGCCCCGATTGGAAAGAGGCTGCGATCGTCGCGCCCTCCGAGTGCCGATTTACGTGCACATTTAATGCTCCTATGTCATTCGTGCATTTCCCATCGTGTCTGGGTTCAAAGACCGAGTTTCCCCCGGCGTTCCCTATCCTTTTCACTTATATGAAGTATTTGTTTCGTGTTTGCCTCTTTCATTTTTTCCCGCTACAACTTCACTGTGAACTTGCTCTGGGTTTATAGGATTGTCTCCTCCGCCAAAACTCCACTGTTCTCCATTTCCATTGTACGAGTCTCCTTCTTCTTACTCACACAGGTATTTTCTGTCTTTTTCTTTACTCTTTTACGGCGTACTTCGTATCGATTATATATCCTTTCTGGTTTTCTGAGTATCCATTTGAGACCATTTTCTGGGTTTTGCCTGCTTTTGACACATACGCGTCTGTGCTTGCCTTTCTTTCGACATAAGGCCTTTAGTTCTTAGGTTCTAGTTCCTTTCTGATGGATAGAAATAGGCATTTTCCTAAACCCAGATCAATGCTAACCCCTGAGGAAGAGGAGTTTCTTCGTACTCGCTACCCACGAGCTTCTTATTGGCATTAATGGGACGTGTCATTAATAGGGCGAGTATCTCGGTAGGCCGTTACGATAGGGGTGGATCTTGCCTAGCCGAGATTTCCGGATCTCCTGCTATGATTAGCGGATTATGCCTCCTGGCTCCGCTTGGGCCACGCTATGGACTTGGGGCTTTTGGGCCGGTCCGTAACAGGGCTACATGCCACAAACAACTTAAGTAATCCCTGCAACATTATTCATTTGTCAAGTCCCAATATTTTATCTACACATATACTTATATATATATATAATATTAACAATAAAAAGCTAGTTCTTTTTTCCAACTCAACAATAAAAGGTTAGCTGGATGTCACGGTCTTAGACGAAATCCACCCAAAACCGTGCCGGCCTTAGCTTGATCACTCCCTTGATCTTGACTAAGTCAGCTGAACCCTCACAAGTAGGCAATGAGCACAAAGGCAAAGAGAACTTTTAGAGAGAGAAGTAAACTTAGAGAGAGAAGCTCTGGAATGGCAAAGAACTTGTATTGCTTTCGCATGGTTTACAAATGAGGTGGGCACCTCTATTTATAGCCTACCACCTCCTCAATGAATGGCTAAGATTGATTACATCTGACGGTGGAGATTGGTTCTCCAGAACCTTCTCCCAAAATATCTAGATATTTACATCTTTCATTAGAGTTCTAGAGATTTCTATACAATTCTTCATCTATGTACAAGTATCTACCATAATCTGGAGTTCTCTAGAAACCTCCTATGGAGTGTCTTGTGCACAAAATATCTTGCGTTCCTTACGATCCGTGACACTCTCCCCCACCTAATCCGATGATGTCCTCGTCACTGACTTGTTTCTGTACTGGTGTAGGTGGTCTTCAAATTGCCAAAGATCCTCCTGAGGTTCCCATGTGGCTTCGCTCTCTGACAATCCTTTCCATTTGATTAAGTATTGGGTACTTGGTGGTACCCCTCGTCGCCGCACCACTCGATCAGCTAGCACCTCTTCTACCTCTCGATCGAATGACTTGGTCATGGTCGGAGGCGCTCTCGTCGAGATGGTTTGATTAGGATCATCCACGTCTTCATGAAATGGCTTGAGCATACTAACGTGGAAGACGGGATGAATCTTCAAGTTCGGGGGTAGATCCAGCTTGTAGGAAACCTTTCCTACTTTCCCCACGATCTTATACGGGCCTTCATATCTGCGGATGAGGCCCTTGTACACCTTTCGGAACACCTTGAATTGTTGAGGAAGAAGCTTCACCATTACCATGTCTCCCACTTGGTATTCAGAAGCACGCCTCTTCCTATCTGCAAACTTTTTCATCCGCTTGGCCGCCTTGACAAGAAAGGATCTCGTTACCTCAGCTTGTTCCTGCCATGATTTGGCCATGTGATAGGCTCCTGGACTCTTGCCCTTGTAAGTGGTGGCAAGGGCATGAGGAGTGAGTGGTTGTTGTCCCATCATCACTTCAAATGGACTCCTTCCGGTTGCCTCACTCTTTTGCAAGTTATAAGAGAATTGAGCCACGTCGAGGAGCTTGGCCCAATCCTTTTGGTTGGCACTCACAAAGTGCCACAAGTAGCATTCCAACAAAGAATTCACCCTCTCTGTTTGTCCATCGGTCTGTGGGTGAAAACTTGTGGAAAAGTGTAGCTCAGTGCCCAAGAGCTTGAACAACTCCGTCCATAGTTTGCCTGTGAAACGGGGGTCTCTATCATTGATGATTGTCTTAGGTAGCCCCCAATACTTCACCACATTCTTGAAGAATAGCCTGGCCGCCTCTTCTACTGTACAATCCGTTGGGGCAGCTATGAATGTTGCGTACTTCGAGAATCGGTCTACCACCACCATGATAGAGCCGCACCCTTCAGACTTTGGCAAAGCTGAAATGAAGTCCATGGAAACACTTTCCCATGGTTGCCCTAGTATAGGGAGAGGCTCCAACAGACCTGCAGGTTGTTGGTTCGCTATCTTGTCTTGTTGGCATACAAGACAAGTCTTCACATAAAGTTCCACCTCGTCCCTCATCTGCGGCCAGTAGTATGCTACTTCCAGTAAGGCAAGCTTGCGTATTTGTCCCGGATGACCGGCCCACTTGGAGTCATGACACTCTTTAATGAGCTCTTTTCGTAGATTCTCCCATTTGGGAACAAAGACTCGTCTCCCAACAAAGTATAGAAAAGCCATCCTCCAACCAAAACCTCTTGGTTTTCCCTTCCTTGGCCATCTCTACAAGTTGTCGAGCAACAAGATCATGGTTCATACCTTCAACGATTTTTGTGATCAAGTCGCCCTTGGCTTGACTCATTGACGCCAACTCTGCTTTCCGGCTTAATGCATCCGCCACTATGTTAGCCGTGCCGGGTTTGTACTCCATCACATAGTCAAACTCGGCTAGAAAGTCTTGCCAACAGGCTTGCTTGGCTGTCAACTTCTTTTGTGTTTAGAAGTAGCGAGTAGTCATATTATCGGTCTTGATCACAAACCTGGATCCCAGCAGATAATGCCTCCAAGTGCGCAAGCAATGCACTACGGCTGTCATCTCCTTCTTTTGGATGGTATAACGCCACTCAGCATCATTGAGCTTACGACTCTCAAATGCTATTGGATGCCTCTCTTGCATCAACACCCCACCAATAGCAAAGTCGGAAGCATCTGTGTGAACTTCAAAAGTCTTGGAGAAATCTGGGAGAGCGAGCACAGGTTCCTCCATTACTGCTGCCTTGAAGTCTTCAAAGGCATCTTGGCACTCTTTGGTCCATTCCCATGGCTTGTTTTTCTTCAGCAAGTCTGTCAAAGAGGCTGCCCTGGCAAAGTAGCCCTTGATAAACCGCTTGTAGTAATTTACCAACCCAAGGAAAGATCGTAACTCGGATACTCGGGTGGGTGGTTCCCATTCCTCAATAGCACGGATCTTCTCCTTGTCCATCATAAGGGTCCCTTAGCAAATGATGTGTCCAAAGAAGTGCACCTCCTCCTTGGCAAAAGAACATTTCTCCTTTTTAACATATTCTCGTTCTCGTGCAGAGTCTGGAACATGGCCCGCAAGTGTTCTACATGGGTCTCCAAGGTGTCACTATAAATGACTATGTCATCCAAGTAGACCACCACAAACCGATCAAGGAAAGGATGAAAGATCTCATTCATCAATGTGCAGAATGTTGTCGATGCGTTGGTTAGACCGAAAGGCATCACCAACCACTCGAAGGACCCGTACCTTGTCACACAAGCGGTCTTGGGTTCATCTCCTTTGGCAATACGAATTTGATGGTACCCGACCTCAAATCAAGCTTGGAGAAGTACTTCACCTTACCCAACCTGTCAAACAAGTTAGCTATTAAGGGAATAGGATACTTGTTCTTGATAGTTACCTTATTGAGGGCCCGATAGTCGATGGAGAGGAGTAACGATCCATCGTGCTTGTGTTGGAACAAGACAGGCGCCCTATACGATGCTTTGGAAGGCCGTATATGCCCAGGATCAAGCAATTCCTTCAGTTGTCTCTTTAGCTCTTCCAACTCAGGCGGTGCCATGCGATAAGGTGCCATGGCGGGTGGACGTGCTCCCGATTCCAATTCGATCTTATGATCCACCTCCCGTCTAGGTGGCAACCTCTTAGGAAGTTCTGGCGGCATAATGTCCTCGTTCTCTTTGAGGACGTTTTGAATGATAGGGGGAAGACTTCCATCATCCTCTTTATTAGAGTTCACCTCCTTCAAAGCTATAAGGTAGGTGACTTCCCCTCTTTTAATTCCCTTTTCTACCTGCATGGCTGACAAGTGAGCAGCCCGATCATCGCTTGTTGCAGGTACTGTGCAAGCGAGCCCCTTTTCCATGATACACACAGAGTCATAACATGGCATGAGGAATGCTTTTGCCTTGCGCAAAAAGTCCATCCTAAATACCACTTTGAAATCATCCATAGGGGCCACTGATAGATCCACGGTCCCCTTCCACGTGCCAAGGCATAGCTCTACTCCACTTGCTACGCCATTAAGGGGTTTGGCAGGGGTGTTCACAGTCTTCAACCATCCTCCTCGTGGTTGAGTAGCCGAGAGGCCAACTCGCTTAGCCTCCTCTAGAGTAATAACATTATGGGTCGCCCCGGTATCCACCATCACCTTTACAAGCTTCCCGTTCAGTTTGGCCTCCACGTACACCAGTCCGTTGCTTCTTGGAGCAGGTTGCACCGGTTTAGCCTTTAGAGCATTCAAGAGTCTGAGAGACCCTATTTGAGAACTTGGCCCTTCCTTGTTAAGTACATCTTGCCCTTCAACAATGGCTGACAAGGTACCAAGCTTGGGACAGTTGCTCATGCGATGTGGCCCTTTGAACACGAAGCAGCTGATTGTGTAGTTCTTGTTCTTCTTCTTTTCCTCATATTGATTCTTATGGAAGGATTTGCTAAGTCCTCCCTTGGTGGTCCCCTTGCCTTTGTCTCCCCCACCTTTTCCTTGATTAGGTTTGGAAGACTCACCTTTTTCTCCCCTTGAGTACTCGGTAAGGCTTTCGGCGAAGGTAATAGTTTCATCTACATTCGTCACGCCACGCCTTTGGAGCTCGTTCTTAGCCCAATTCTGAAGACCGTCTATGAAGTAGAACAATGTTTCTTCACCGGTCAAGTTGGGGATTTGCAATATGAGGGTAGTGAAATCCCTTACATAGTCGATGTCGTGGTCTTGTGTTTGAGTTCCCTCAACTTCTTCCGAGCCTCATAGACCACATTTTCTCGGATAGAACCGCTTCTTCAACTCTTTCTTAAAGTCTTCCCATGTTGTAATGGTGCAGAGGCCTTTTTCCATATCGGCATGCTTCCTACGCCACCATAACATAGCATTATCAGTAAGGAATAAGGAAGCAGTGCGTACTAGGGGTGAGCATTCGGTTTTCGGTTCGGTTTTTCGGTGAAAACCGAAAAAACCGAAAAACCGAAATACACTCATTTTAACCACCGAACCGAAACCGAAGAGCCGAAAAAACCGAACCGAAAAAACCGAAATATTTCGGTTAATTAACCGAAATATTTCGGTTTTTGGGCCTAAAATGGACTGTGGGCTTTTTTTGGGTGAATTCTTTTTTTTCCCCCTCAAATTTTGGTGAATTTGTTAAATGTCCAACCTACTATCTTTGAATTTATTTTTCTCGAATCAATCTACAATAATCTACAATATTTTGAGTGCAAAACAACGAAATACAAAACATGGCAATATTATACAAGGCAATGGAGCAGCAAGCAAATATATGCAGCTGGTATATATCAAGGCAGCACCAGATCTTGCATATCCTCATCATCGTCAAATTCAGCCTCATCCTCCTCATCATCATCAGAAGTTCAGAACCCTGCGAGCGACATGAAAGAAAATAGAGGAGATGATAACACAAAATTGAAAGATGCAATTTACTTTCTGGTTCTAATTCTTAAGCAAAGCCACCGATTAAACATCAATAGGTCTGATCTATCTTGCTTCATTGAACAAATAGAAGTTTACCATCATTCAAAAAGGTTGATAGTTGAGAGATTTACACCGATGCATGGAGAATGAAATGGACACTACAACAAAGGTAAATCTAGGAATATGTTTGGTAAGATCTAATATTTCATTCCTACTTGAAAATTCACTATACTTATTTCATCTAGTATTGAAAATTCACTAAAATAATTCCATCTAGTAATCAACACGAGCTATGACAGATATGAACCGGAAGAAGGGCATTTTATACGAGACAACAAGACAAAGCAATTTTTTAAGTGAGCATATCGTGTCTTCCCCTTTAATCTCACACTTCCTCTTCCCTTTATTTTTCAATAAGCCGATCTCTCTCTTTCCTTTAATTTTATTTCCCGAAGCGATTGTTTTGAGTGGGAGAAGGAAGCAACCAAATGAGGAAAGGAGAAGCAAGGAATGATGGAAATACCTACAAGAGACTCGACGACGGTGGGAGTCTGAGAGAGACGACGGTTGTGCTGGAGAGAAAGCTGGGGACTCCCCAGATCTGGCACCCACAAACAGATCTGGCCGAGAAACGGCAAGGAGAAGTCGAACACCCACCACCCACAACACAGATCTGACCCTCGAACAGCTTAGCTCACCGTCACCGGTTACCAGATCTGGATCTCTCTCGCTCCTCTGTCGGGTGATGTACTCGATGTAGTGATGTTGCCGATGAGTTGGAGAGAAAAGAAAACGATGGGTGAGAGAAAAGAGGAGGAAGAAGACGATGGAGTGATCGGAAGAAGACGAGAGGAGGAAGAAAAGAAGACGATGGAGTAATCAGGAAGAAGACGAGAGGAGGAAGAAGACGATGGAGTGATCAATGATGGACAAAAGATTTTTTTTAATGAAAGAATGAAAGCCGACAAATTTGATGGAGGAAGGATGGAGGAATTAGGTTAAATTTCTAATGGGACTTGGACTTGGACCTAATGAAATGGGCCTACAGATTTTTAAGTTTTTTTGTGGGAAAAATGAAACAAGCACACAAGCACAAGGCTTCATATATTTAAAAAAAAAAAACAAGATAATTTCGGTTATTCGGTTTTAACCGAATTTTTTTTAGAAAAACCGCACCGAAACCGAACAACCGAAATAAGGAAAATAAAAAACCGAACCGAAACCGAAAACCGAAAAAACCGAACCGAAAAAACCGAACACCGAATTAGTCGGTTCGGTTTTCGGTTTCGGTTTTGATTTGCTCACCCCTAGTGCGTACCTTGTCCGTGTCGTTGGCCAAGTTCATGCTCTCAGGATATCACTCCATTTGCCACAAGAAGTTCTCGACCTCTTTGGCATCACGGACACCTTTGAATTCCTTCGGCTTAGGGAGGTCTAGCCTCACCTCCCTTGCTCCACTGGTCCCAGCTCCCAACGGAGTTCTAGTTTGACTCTCCAAAGAAGCCTTAAGAGAGTTAAGCTGATCCTACATGGCAGTGATGACATCCATCACCTTTGCCTCGAGTCTCCTCATGGACTCAGCCCGTTCCTCCTCGACATTGAGGTGCGAATCAAGATTCGACCTCAGGTTGTCTAACTATTCTAGGGTGTGAGACTCGAGAGTCACAAAGTCTCCTTTCACTTTATCCACCCTAGAAACCACTTCTTGCAAGGCCTCCTCCAAAGCCTCTACCTTTACCGTTAAGGTGGCAACATCCGCAGCTTGACGAGACTTGCTTGTGCCCCGAACCTTCTTTGGTTGGTGAGGAGGTTGAGTCTCCCTACCCCTCTCTTCTCCAACCACAATGTCCTCAGTAGTGCCCGACATCCTTGCCTACAAAATGGCTCCCACGAACCACGCTCAAAGCTTCGAACCAAAGCTCTGATACCATGTTGTCACGGTCTTAGACGAAATCCACCCAAAACCATGCCAGCCTTAGCTTGATCACTCCCTTGATCTTGGCTAAGTCAGCCGAACCCTCACAAGTAGGCAATGAGCACAAAGGCAAAGAGAACTTTTAGAGAGAGAAGTAAACTTAGAGAGAGAAGCTCTAGAATGGCAAAGAACTTGTATTGTTTTCGAATGGTTTACAAATGAGGTGGGCACCTCTATTTATAGCCTACCACCTCCTCAATGAACGGCTAAGATTGATTACATCCGACGGTGGAGATTGGTTCTCCAGAACTTTCTCCCAAAATATCTAGATATTTACATCTTTCATGAGAGTTCTAGAGATTTCTATACAATTCTTCATCTATGTACAAGTATCTATCATAATCTGGAGTTCTCTAGAAACCTCCTATGGAGTGTCTTGTGTACAAAATATCTTGCATTCCCTGTGATCCATGACATGGAGCTAGCTAATCCCAATGACATCAACACCTCTCTTAAAGGTCTTTTAAGTGTAAAATTGTGAGTTCAATCCTTCTAAAGTATTGTTGTCAAATTTGTGAGCTGATTCTCTAAGTTTAAAGTTTTTACATTTCTAATTTACCAAATCGAGTCGAGTCATTGGTAAACTCGTAACCATTGCAAACTCGGTTAAACTTACAAGTTTATACATCAAGTTTATCGTTTTTTGCGTTTCAAACTTATAAAATCATGTTAACTTTTTTTATTTAATCATGCTTAGGTGCTTTATATGTGAGTTTTATAGAAATTTCTTTATTAAATATGGTAAATTTTACATATTGATGGATTTAATTTCAATTATTTGATTTAAAATATATTTAAATCAAATTGTTGTCATTTTTTATATTTTAATTATTTATTATACGTTATTAATACTTATTTAATACTTAAAGTAAACTCGCAAATGAGTTCACGATATGAGTTTACGTCATTGTCACGAGTTTGACTACCTTGCTATAAATAGTACAAGGAAAGTGTTAATTACCACTTGAAAAATAATTAATGTTTATTTATCAATTTTATTCTTATAATTAATGTATATATACGGCTCATATTTAAAATATTTAACCGGGTTTCTTTAAATTTGATAAAGTGATTGAAACTTGAAAATCACTTATTTTTTTGTTGAGGGAGCAGATTATAAAGAGATAGACACAAGTTGGAAAAAAACAGAGAGAGACGGACAAGTTTTTGGGGGTAGACACGGCCCGTCTTTATTATATTTATCTTTTCCTTGTAGTTATTAATATAGATTCAGTGTGGATCTTCCCAGGCTCCAAAAATGGATTATCATTAAATAAAAATTAAACAGACCATTCGAATAATTAAATGTACTGTATATATGTAGTTTGTCATAAATTTTTCTAATGATGAAACTGTTGTAATAGGACAAGATTCAAATATAATTAACGTTTAAAAATAAATGAATGTTCCCTTATCAAACACATATCTGATATATATTCAATGGTGGAACTACCTTATAGTTAGTTGGGGCCTTAGCTCCAGCTGACCTTCTTTTATCATGTATTTTTGTATGTATGTGTTATATACTATTCTCTCCTATCCTAAATTATAGGAAGCAAATTTTGGAAATTTTGATCCTAATTATAAGAAGCAATTTTTAATTTTTGTCATTTTTTCCTATAATACCCCTTCCTATAACTTTTATAGGCATGAAATGTGAGAAAACCCAACGAAGCAGAGTGTGAAAAGAAAATAAGAAGAAATTCCCAACAATTGAAAATAGGGGATTTTTTTTTTCTCCAGAAATAATTGTTTCGCCATCACATTGTCCCTGTAAATTCGAATTCGAATTTGATGGATTAAAAAAATAGAAAATATCTAATATAAATTAAATAACTAGCATTCCTATTATTTCTCTAACTCTCGTATCATCCATTATCTCATAACCTCTATCAAATATCATCATCTAGAATGATTTTTATATTTATTTTTGAATATTTATATTTATGTATTTGTTTAAATTATAATTTTTCATTCATTATTCAATGACATTGAAGATGCAGGACTCATTTCTCCCATCTCAGTTGTTCTTCGATTTATAAAAAATATTTTTCCTGTGGTTTTTAAATTAATTTCAACAATAGTTGTTCCATTCGGTATCTTAAATTCTTCAGGTTTTTATTTGTATTATTTATTTTTTATTCATTTAATATTTACTGTTATCTTTTTAAATATGTTAAATTATAATTTGTTCATTTTTTATTTTGAAATTATTTTTCTATTAATTTTAGAATTTATGAGAGATGTATTTGTATTAAATAAACTTGGGTAAGGGTATTTTAGGAAAATACACATAATTAACTAATTTAACTTCCTTCTTTAATCCCTCCAAATTCTGGTAAATAACTCCTACAATTAAGACCGGATGGAGTAATATCTTATCTTGACTAATAATTTAGACCCTTTTAATCTCTTATCTTTTCTATAGCTACACTTCTTTTTTATTAGGACAATGTTTGATTCATTATTCATTGGGTAGTAAGAGAAAAATAAAATTTTGATTTGAAATATCTACTGAAAAGTCGGTATTATCTTATATCTTATTTTGATTTTTTTAAAAAAAAAACCGTGTCCTATTAAAAAAATAAATGATAATAATAATTGAAGGGGTTGGGGCCCTTTAGCTTGCAAGTTCCCCACCTTCTTTTGTCATTTTTTTCGTGCGCATGAGACAGTCCAAAGCGTCAAACTTCTTGCACTTTCGGGCTCCAACGTTATTCATCTTCATTTTTAAGGATTAAATAGGTGCGAAAATCATTTTTTTCATCTGACTCAATTTATGAAAGTTATTCTACGTATTTTTCTCTTTCTAATGAGGGCAATATTGTGTTAATTAGTGAAAATTTTAGGGTTATAATTTTAGGAAAGTCTTGAGTTTGAATAATATATGACTATATATATGTAGATGATGATTAATGACTAATTTTAATCGGTTTAGATTTATTATTTGGTTGTCTTATGATTTTAATCAGTTTAGAAAATAAATTCTTATTTGAGATACCTACCTAAAATGTTAATATCATTTTATAATTGTCGGTTATAATTTATTTGTATTTTCAATATTATATGATATTATTTAATAAATAGTTCCATATATTTATTTTTTTGGCTTGGACTAAAATAATTTTCTGAGTCCCCCATTGTATATATTGATCGAAATCTGAGATGAATATATGATGCATTACAAATAACATATTCTAGAATACAAAAACTTCTTTAGAAATCAATTTTTTTTTTGGTTGCTTGTCTTAAATATCTTTATATTAATGGGAAAATTAATTATTTAGTCATTATAATTTCACCAAATTTGTAACTCAATTCTTATATTTTAATTTGTCACAATTCAGTCCTTATAATTTTACTGAGTTTATATACTTACCTTTATCACTGCCACAACATCAGATCTACGTAGATTCCACCCTGTCATTTTCGTTTTTTCCCCACTAAACTATTCAGCTTCACCGTCTTTGAACTCCGACATGTGGCCGTCTGTCATCCCATCTCCTTGAGTAAACAGAGCATGCTAATAAATTCGAGTTACAAACTCAATAAAACTATAAGGACTGAGTCGTGACAAGTTAAACAAAAGGAATTGAGTTACAAATTTAGTGAAACTATAAAAACTAAATAATTAATTTTCCTTATATTAAACTATAAATTCTTCTTTTAAGTCACTGAATTTTTAAGTATTTTTTTGTCAAATTTAATTGATACTTTATTAAATATCTACATCATCCATATACTTATTGTTGTCAAACTCACGAGTTGATTCTTTCAATTTATCGTTTTTACGCTTTATAGCTTACAAAAACGAGTTGAGTCAATGGTAAACTTATGATAGTTGTAAACTTCGGTTAAACTCACGAGTTTATACATTAAGTTTACCGCTTTTCATGTTTCTAACTTATAAAATCGTGTTAACTTATTCTTAAACTCGTGTTAACTTTTTTATTTGATCATACTCAGCTCCTTTATATAAAAATTTTATGAAAATTTCTTTATTAAATATGATAAATGATGAATGTTGATGGATTTAATTTCAATTATTTGGATTTAAAATATATTTAAATCAAATTATTGTCATTTTTATATTTTAATTATTTAATTATATACTAGTAATACATATTTAATAATAAAAGTAAATTCTTACAAGTTTGCGATTCAAGTTTACATCACATTTACGTCAGTTTACTTAAACTCGTAAGTTTGACAACCTTACATATATTTGTGGCTATTTTCAATACACATATACGGATATACTAATAAATGTTAAAATCTGTTATACCTAACACATGCGGCGTGCGTACCCTTATTTTTACATTATAGTTTAAGACATTTGAATGCCTTTTTTTTTCACGAGAAGATATTAAAAAATAAATTTTAAAATGCGTGTTTTTTTTTAATTTATAATTTCTTTTAATGATTTAACTTCACCAACTTGTGTAGCGCATGATTCATGATGTGTTGTTTATTTTTAATACGTTTAACCCATCTTGACAATTATTCTATCACAACACACGCAAACTCCCTTCTAATTATGAGGACATAATAATAATTTTATATAAATTAATGAAATTGGTTGATATTAGTTATTTCTTGTAAAGCATCTAAATGATCCTTAATAAAAAAATCATTAGTTAAAAGAGTTTGGTTAATTAGTTAGGGAGTTTCATAATTAATTAGGGATATTAGGTTTAAAAAAATATTATTGCTTTAGACAAAATACGCACAAATAATGCAACATGCACAGTTCTTTATAATAAGAACCTAGGGGAGTATATTGACAAGCACGAGGAGTAGACCCCACCGATCCCATTAAGAGCTAAGAGCATGCCTCTCATAACTTACACACATAAGGGTTGATATTCAGATTCTCTAACTACTTGTTTGAATGAAGACTATAATATTACCACTACTACAACAAATAAGCATTATCTTATTAGTTAGGGCCGGTTACTTGCATCTTACGATACCATTATACTTTATTAATAAGTAAATCTTAGGTGGCACCTTATAGGTGTGTGTTTTGGCCAACTCTTAGGTGGCACCTTATAGGCTACATATATTTAATTATATATTCCCTTCTATATGTATAAATTGAAGGGAAAATTTTAAATAAATACCTTTTGAATTTATAAAATCACTAGAAGTCCGTTGAATTTGTAAAAAGACTGAGAAGTACCAAGGATCTATGAGGGATATGCAAATTGGGTGAAATCACCCTTTTGCCCTTAGTTTTAAATAAATAAATAAAAGAAAAAACCCTCAAACACCCCACCGCTGCCGCCCGACTGACCACCGCCACCGAAGGGGCTGCCGGGGGGTGGGCCGGGCAAAGCGGCAATGGGTGGCCGACCATCGACGGTGGGGTGTTTGAGGGTTTTTTTTATTTATTTAAAACTAAGGGTAAAAGAGTAATTTCACCCGAATTTGCATATCCCTCATAGATCCTTCGTACTTTTCAGTCTTTTTATAAGTTCAACAGACTTCTGGAGATTTTACAAATTTAAAAGGTATTTATTTAAAATTTTGCGAATTAACTGATTCAAAAGCTAATTGGCCCCGGAAAAAGACCGAGAAGCTAGAATTGACCCATTTTTATTATTTTATTTACGGCTGTTGATTTATTTATTTTTATTGCATGGGATCTTACTAGGATCCTAAATAGATTCGCTGATGCCAAAAAAAAAAAAAAAACAAACAAAAAAAAAAAAACCATAGCTTCTCACGTTGAACGAGGAAATGGAATATTGGAATGTGTATATGTCCAAACAAGATGAAACATATTTAAGGCTTTCATATATTTAATCAGCATGCATGATTACGCATCAGATCGTGATTGAATTGTATATAGTTTGACCTGTTATGATTAATTTAATATATTTTTGGCTTGATATCTTAACTATGATATTATAATATTAGAATTTTGAGAGTATCTTCCTCCAATAAAATTAGGTGGAATCGAAATTAGTAACTTTTAAATTTTTTAAAATTTTATAATAATTATATAAATTATATAAAAATTACTACATCTCATTATTATTTTCTTCTGATTTTTAAAATTGTAGAACAATTATAAATTTTCCTAAATTATATTTTTTTTAAGACCAGCAATAACTTGTTTTCTAAATTGAAGAGAAGGCAACCTACCACCTTTTTGCCTTCCAATTGTATATATTAATAAAATAATATTTAGTAATAAAAATAAAAAATTAACTAAAACTCACCCTATAAATCTAATTTGGTTAAATAATATTTTATAAAGTATTACAGCTATTTTTTGTTTGTTTGTTACAATACTACCTCTAATATTAGGAAGAGAATACTATCATAATCATGTTTTTATTTTTCTTCTCAGTATCTCATCTCCACTTTTGATTAAAAAAAATAAATAGTTGAAATTTAATATTTTATAAACTATTATTATAGCATTTTGTAATTTATTTATTTTTAAATTTTGTTTGTCTTATAGTTATGAATTGTGCATATTATATTTTAACTGTTAAAATTTATTTATTTATGTTTAAAATAATAGTTTTATAAAATATGAATTTTGAACCATGTATTTTTTTCTTTTAATCTAAAGGTGGAGATGATCCACTAAGAAGAAAATGAGAGAAATAGTTTTGAGAGAACCCAAACTCTATTTTATCTTACTCAACCAGTTTTGAATCCATTTGAACCGTTCCTGATTTTATTGCTCATATTAGACAAAATGTTAAAAATAAGGTTAAGTGCAAACTTGTCTTAAAGTTTTCGTTCATGAGTAATGTTGTACCTTTTTTTTTTTTTTGTTCAATATTATTCTGAAAATTTCAAAATATAACAATATTGTCGTTTATTGTTAAAAATGTTAACAGTCAACATCAATTTTTGAATTGTCAACATTAATATAATTTTAACGGGATAGAGTAACATTATTGCATTTTGAAACTTTTAAAATGACATTAAACTAAAAAAAAAAAAAAAAAAAAAAAAAAGACTTATGAAACGACATAACTCTTGAGTGGAAATTTTCAATATAAATTTGTATATGAACCCTTAAAAATATTAAAAGATGAAAATAACTTTAAAAAAACCTAGTAAATTGTGGTCTATAATCCATTGGACAGTTTGATAAATTAGTAAACTTCTCTCCAGTTATTAATAGGTGTTGGTCTTCTTAGAATGAGCTTTTAACAAGTCTTGAATTCAAGTCACGTGTTCCCGTGAGTCCCACAATATACAAATTTGGCATAACTATATGATAAAAACTTGCGGCTTGGTTTTAGCGCGCCTATTGTATGATCAGTTGATCACAATCCAATGGACGTTACGAATATATCTGTGGGCTGTGGGACAATTTTGACCTTTCAACCGTATCCATCACATTTACGTAGTTCCTTGTTTGAGGAGTTTTATCTTGAATCATATTTTTTCGGCCCGCAGCAGAATGAATCACATTTTTCCGGCCCGGAGTACAATGATGAACCATACTATTGTTCAATGTTTTTTTTTTCCTGATACAAAAATTTTAAGAAAGGGGTTGAGTTCACCCACGATCTAAGGGTAGGGCAAAATCTCCCTTTCTCTTAGGTCATACCGATGTTGGATAAGGCGAGCCATCTATTACTCTCAGACGTTTACCTAAGCACCTATGAGTTAGGATGCCTCTCCTAGTATCTTGACCAATTTCAAAATCAAACCCCCTCATTTTGGTGAGAGTCACCAACCCATTTACCAGTTAAGGTCAAGGACAAGGGGTTTGTTCAATGTTTATTGCTCACGTGATTCGTATCCATAATAACCGGTTCTGCTTTTAATGATATCGTATTAGGCCCATAATTATGTTTTGAGTATTTTAAGTCATAACCGATCAGGAAAGCTGTCCAACTGCACCTACACATACTCGAATATTGTCCAATCAGACTAGTGGTATAAAAATAATTAAATTTCCAATATATATACTACTAATTCATAAAATTAAATAAATTGTGAATCCGGCTTGATAAATTACAAGATTCGTTTGTAAGAAGATTGATATAAATAATTGGATTCATCAAATGAGTCTAGACCCAAATTTTTTATTTATTTTTTGCTAAACTATAATTTGAGTCTTAAATTTATCTAAGTTATATTTGTAGTCTCTTAACTTAATAAAGTATATTTATGGTTGTTGTGATAGAACACAATTGTCTAACCCCTTAGGGCTAGTGAGTGATTGATATTGGATCGATCGACTACTCTACGGATGCCTATTAGGAGAACATCCGAGAATGGATTACCTGTTGGTATCTATGAATGACATAACAACAAGGTTCTCCGAGATCACCGTGCAACACAACGACGGCGTATCGCCAAAGGGGTAGGGTGTGTGCACAATGGTACTCGAAACTAAAGTAGTCAAAGGTTATGGAATGTGTGCACTGATGAACGTCCCGCTATTTATAGAGGCTTCCTTAGGTTTCGTTCCTCCCGTAATGCTTCCTTCTTTAGGTAATGTGCGTTCCCACGATCGATTGAGGAGATCCTCCATCATTTGCATTATCCGAGGTTGTCGGCATGATCCTGGGAAGATCATCCTTTTACCAGATTAAGGAAGATTCAAGAAGATCCTGTCAAGACGTTTGCTTGCTGGGCCCTTACTTTACCAGGCCCATTACCTAAGTCCACAACAGTTGCCCCCAAGCTCGGGAGCTTAGGTTTCTGATCTGCCGAGGTTACTAAGCTGGCCGAGGCCGACTTTCCTACTTCGAGCACCTGTTGATACCCGGGGTTTTTAGGATTTTTTATTCCTTAACCCGAGCTTTTTCTCCGTAATACATGTTGCCCCCAAGCCTAGGGGTGTCAATAAAGATGAGACGAAAAAGGCATGACATTTCGCTTTACCAAGCGTCTATCTGCTTTCCTGCTTCATTACATAGGATCATCAAGACTTATACGCATTCCACGTGTTTTTTCAAGACGCCATCGATTTTCACGCGCCATAAATGCCACTACTACAAAACAAAGGATACGAGTCCTATTTTTTGTACTTTTGACGTCCTAATCCAAAGGGGACGTCTATGTAGGGCCTTGAGGGAAAACTTAAGGAGTCCTACTTTTTTATTAGACGCCTAATGTATGGAGTCTAAGTTTGAAATTAGACTCCTTAAGTGATGACTTAAGGAGTCTAATTCTGAACTTAGACTCCTTAAGTCATCGCAATTACCCCTTCGATCTCGGTTAAGGAGTCTAATATTAAAAACTTGGACTCCTTAAGTCTCGCTTTAGGAGTCTAATTCAAACTTGGACTCCTTAAGTCTCGCTTTAGGAGTCTAATTCAGAAACTTGGACTCCTTAAGTCTCGCTTTTAGAGTCTAATTCAAGAACTTGGACTCCTTAAGTTCCCCTTTAGAAGTCTAATAACAAACTTAGACTCCTTAAATCTCGCTTTAGGAGTCTAATTCCGAAACTTGGACTCCTTAAGTCTCGCTTTAGGAGTCTAATTCAGAAACTTGGACTCCTTAAGTCTCGCTTTAGGAGTCTAATTCAGAAACTTGGACTCCTTAAGTCTCGCTTTAGGAGTCTAATTCAAGAACTTGGACTCCTTAAGTTCCCCTTTAGAAGTCTAATAACAAACTTAGACTCCTTAAGTGTTCCTTTTTTTAAAAATAATTGCTTCGTACTTTCCCACAAATTTCTTACTTTAAACATCCTTACAAACGAAACCGAATACATCAACAAATCCAGCCAACAAAAAATACATCAACACCCTTACAAAAACATCCTTACAAACAATCACCAGAAGATATCCAGCCAACAGAATACATCAACACCTTGGCTAAACATCCTTACAAATCACTAGAAGATATCCAGCCAACAGAATACATCAACACCTCGGCTATGTGCTTTAAACAAAAACAGAATACATGCACCTTTAGCTCAAGAATAGTTCATAATGAGTTGGACAGCAAAGTAGTAACAACAAACTTGGCTAACTTCAAATCATTTCAACCAATTAGCTCTAACTAATTCAAGTGGGGTAACTACTACTACTTCTATGTACAATCACCACAAAGGTGTCAAAATGTTATCTAGCTACCGCTACTAGTCAAGTAATATAAGGACTACCTTCATTCATCTATGTGTTGCGTAGAAGAACAAAGTGTCAAAATGTTGTCTAGCTACCTACTACTAATCAAGCAATAGGAAGACTAACTTCATTCATCTATGTGTTGCGGAATATATCCATAACAAAGTTTGAACCAAATCGATTTCTTCATTTGAGTAGGCATCCTTAGTACCAAAAATCTGTAAAATAGAAAATAAAGTATAAGTTAAATCAATCAAGTGAATGAATTAATTATACAACTAAAGTACAACTTCAAAAAATATTATCATTTGAGAATGAAGGAAAAAGTACCTCCTCAAAATCTGAAGCACGTGTCTCGAATGATGGAGTACATGTAAAGCATAACGTAGTATCCACACTCCTAACTCCCTGGTTGTTGAGGGCACTATAAATCAAAAGCACGCAAATAGTTACTTAAATTCTTTTTTAATGAATATAGGCATATCAAATTCCACTGTCAATGAAATAACTTGAATGGAAACAAACTACTTACTATCGGATAAACCCACGTAGGTTCTCTACTTGGACCCGCTTTAATCCCGAAATCATTCTATATGCCTTCAAGGTGCACTATAATTAAAATGAAAATGAATAGACATTATAACAATTCATTTAATTCAAGAATATCAATGATTGTGCAAAAAGTTTACATACTTGCTTGAACATGTTTTTTATTTCTTTGTGCGGCCTCCCACCCATGGAATCGAACCAATAGACGGTGTTAATGGGTGGACAAACAACACACAAAGTATAATGATAACTAAAAACAACACATACAACGAATAAGATGAAGTTAAGATAAGAAGATAATTTATTCTTAAACATTTTAAATAGACAAAACTAAAATACGTACCCTTCATGAATCGGTGCTATATAACAAGGCAATTTCGACTCACGCCGGTGTAGAACCCACATAAAATGTCCTTAATTCCAAGGTACTTGTGGCTCCTTGATGTGTTCGATGGACATAAAAATCCATATGAGTCTTTTTCCCGATTTGTACGCATAGGTTGTGGAAGAAACTATGATGAAATTAAAAAGATAAATGAATTTGAATATATAAAATGAAAAAATCACATGATTAATTGAAAGGCGAAACATTTACTTACGGACTCACACTTTAAGCCAACATACATCTAGATCCTCTAAATGAATAAACTGCGATAAATGCGTATTGTCAACTTTAAAAGGATATGATGGCACTCTTGAGCCAAGAATTTCCCCGAGACATCTGCATGCCGACTTCTTTGATGTCATCGTACACTGTTGCAATTGTGCCAAGAAAGGAAATTGTGTCGCATGGTGATCATCCTAGTAAAACATAAAATACAGTTATGAGCGGTTTGACAAGAAAATGTAGCAATCACTGTAAAGTTCAAGTTTATGTAAATATACACAATTTAAGCAATTTCGAGGTTTGACAACAAAAATCCCAAAGTCACGGCAAAGAAACGATGTCATACACAAGATTTTCTCTCAAACACATAAGCACAACAATAATGATAGCAATAGTCTAAAATTCAAGTAATAGTTAGTATTTCCTACCATTGGAGGTACCGACTTGCAGTCAATAAGTCTCTTCGGCCAAAGGATGAACAACCCTATCGCTTTGCCTAGTTTGGGAACCTCGTCATCAGGGATCGGGATGGCTATTTCTCCTTCCCCCTCTCGAACACCCGTCCACGGTCACCCTACGTTGATTTTTTAGAATTTGTTTATTATGGTGGGTGGTGAATTGTGAGTGAACAAGGGCATCGGCAACTTCACGACGTTGTGGGACATCCACATATAGCTTGCAAGGTTCACCACCCTGTGGATGGAGAGAAGGTTCACATCCTTGTACCTCCGGAGGGTTATAACTGTCTTTCGTGCTTGGGATGGGTTGGGAATCCTGGGTTGTGTGTTCCTTTGACGATATCATAGTTGCCACTTCACCCCGCACCTGTTTCATGATATCTCCAAGTAGTTCCGCTCGAAGTTTGGCTATAAGCTCCAAACTAGGCTCGATATTTGAACAACAATGTGATTTGCGTCCAAAATATTTTCCGACACCAACTCCTCTTGGCTCCCCTCGAAGACAACCAGGGTTATCTGGTTTCCCAATCGCTGTTGATAGGATGTCCATCCGGTGACTCGGTGTGAATGAACCTTGGGAGCTCTGCTCTTCAAGTGAATCCTGTATCATACAATTTTAATCCAATGAAAATTAAAAACTAATAGTAGGAAAAAAAATTATCAATATTTTATCTACTTACGATCTTTGCGGAACCTCAAGAATAACTGGATTGATGTATTTATCACCCTTAAGCCTCGCAGCTTTCCATTTTTGGTAACGAGAGAGGATCTCGGGCTGAACAATCATGCCGGGATGCGATAGAGCAGCTTCCTTCCTTTTCTCCAACTCTTCTACGATCATCCGTCGTTCAAGCTTTTTATAACCAGCTCGAGACATGTAATGCTGGTACTTATTTGATTCTTGCTTCACTCTATTTGCTTCACTTACTTCCTGTGAAACAAAAACAAAGAAAACTAAGTCAATGATGTCAAGTATATTGAAATAAAAGATAAGATTTGAAAGAAAATTTACAATAAATTGAGGCTCTTTGTCGTGACGCCACAAAACGACCTCCAGTCCTCTGGACTAATGTATGTATATTTAACACATGGATCCTCGTCCCTCCTTGCCCCTCGAATAAACTTTCGGGTGAGCTTGTTCTTGAAATCTTTCCAAATGGCGAATACGAATCGCCCCCATCAAGTGTTTCTTCATCGCCTTATTGTGCGGGACATCGTACGTTTCTTTTAAGGTAAATAATAAGATAATTACATTTCAAGCAATATGACTAAAGTTTTTTAGTGTAGATATATTGAAAGTTTATATACCAAAAGTTGTTGCCAAATCAAGTCCTTCGTTTTGAGTGGAACCGATCTCCATCCGAGTATACAATGCGAACTTTGCTTCGACCTAAATATCCAATATAGCTAATGAATTTGTCTTCCTCATGACCAATTGGATTCTTATTAGCATCAAAGTCCACATGCGGTCTCTCCGTTGTTGTTCATGACGTGCAACCAAAGCTACCATCTTTGTGCAACCTCTAACCCTTTTCGAACGGGTTCGGGTTCATCATTTTGTGACCCATCGAGTTGTCCATATTCTGTTGAGACAAATAAATATGAGATAGGTTATTAAGTTATAATTAAGTAATTAAAATAAACAAAACGGGTAAAATGAAAACAAAAATCACATGGTACCATTGAGGAATACTTAAGGTCTTACTTTATATGGTTTCCCATATTCCTTCACAATGATCATTTCTTACAAGATATTCTTCATCATCTACCAATTCTACTTGATTCTTTGCGGGTGGATTTGTTGTAAAAGATGGTGTATCGTCAAGGTTTAAGGATTCTTCACCATACTTCTGTTTTCCACTTTGGATTACAATGGACATCTTTTTATTTCTTTAAGGTCTGTGACATAAAACACTTGTTTCGCTACGGCTTGCGAGAATGAATGGCTCATCTCTATGACCAACTCTATGAAGATCAAGCGAGAAAAAGCCAAATTGTGGATCTACTACAACAAAGATTATTGCTAACCCACTTACATTTGAATAAAGCAACTTTGAACTTATTGTAAGACATCTCCCATATTTCTTCAATAACGCCATAATAGACTATTGATGCTAATACGGGGTTTTTGTCTTTCGAGCTCGAAAAATGCATGGATTCAGCTTCAACCATCACCCCACTATTTTGCATAGGACTTCTGTCATCTTGGTCTTTGGTGTAGAAAGAATACCCGTTTATCTCATAACCACTCCAAGTGATGACCTGATGAGAAGGCCCCCAAGCTAACCACTCGATTGTATCAGACATCTCAGTCTGGTGCGACACCTTCTCTTCGAACCACTTTATGAATGTCTTGTTTTGCTCATTCGTTATCTGCATGTCATTCTTCCTTGGATTCATATTCTTCAAACTCTGCCTATGTTCATCTATGTATGGTTGGACTTCTTCCATATTATTCAAGATATATAAGTGTGCACGCAACAACTCTTCACGAGGCATATTCTTTATTTTGAGCCCTCTAGTTCCCTTGCTTATCCTCTCATCATGCTCGGATTACCGTGGCCCCGATAGATAATCTCTCGCAAAAGTCCATAGCCTCCTCAACTACATATCTCTCAACAATTGAGGCTTCCTGTCGATAAGGATTTTAGAATACCCTTTTAAGATCTTCATATATCGCTCAAAAGGGTACATCCACCTTAGGTAAACTGGACCGCGAGCCTTACCTCCCTTACCAAATGCACTTTGTCAAATGCACCATTATATCAAAAAATGCGGGAGGAAAATGCATCTCTAGTTTAGACAAAATAATATAACCCTCATTTTCCAATTCATCCAACTTTTCAATGTCAATGACTTTGCTACGAGATAGCATTAAAAAAAATACACAGCTTTGTTATAGTGGTTCGCACTTCATCTTTCATAATGCCTCTAATAGCTACGGTAATAGTTGTTGCATCAACACATGATAATCATGGGACTTCATTCCTATTAACTTCAAATCGTTCATTGACACACACCTGCTCACATTAGAAGAATACCCTTGTGGAACCTTAATGTCATATAAACACCCACACAAACTTTTTTCTCCGTTTTTGATAGTGTGTGCGCTGCTGGCCCCATGTATGCCTTCTTACCATCTTCTTTGATTTGTGGATGTAACCGTTCTCTTATTCCCATTTCAACCAAATCTAGTCTCGCACTAATTCCATCCTTAGTCTTCCCTGGTATGTGCAAAAGCGTACTGACAAGGCTATCACAAACATTTTTCTCCACATGCATCACATCAAGACTGTGTCTTACATCAAGACTATGCCAATATGGAAGATCAAAGAAAATTGATCTCTTCTTCCATATGTTCTTCTCACCTGCAATCCTTTGTTGCTTACCCAAGCGACATTGATATGTTCCACCCAACTATAAACTTCCTCTCCGGTTAATGCCTTTGGAGTCTGTTCTATGCTCGGTAAGCCGTTAAAAAACGCTTTCTTAACCTACGGTATGGGTGAAACCGATGAAGAAACCTCCCGTGACCGAGGTAGACCGTTTTTTTCCGTGCTTTAGTTGATGGAATGTTGTGTTTTCTTCACATATCGGACATGCTTTATGCCCCTTCACACTTGTACCACGACAAATTTCCGTATGCGGGAAAGTCATTTATTGTGGTAAAAATCATTGCACGCACTTGAAGGACTCCTTCTTGTATGCATCAAACACATCTACACCTTCAAACCACAGCTTCTTCAAATCCTCAACTAAAGGCGCCAAGTACACATCGATATTATTTCCTTTGTTTTGGTCCGAGAAATCATCATAGAAAGCATCACATACTTTGCGTTTCATACATAGCCAGGGAGGTAAGTTGTATACTACAAGGAGAACCGGCCATGCACTATGGGTGCTACTAAGAGTTCCATACGGGTTGAAGCTATCTGTACAAAGCCCGAGCCGAAGGTTTCTTCGTTCGGTGCCAAATTGATGGAACATTTCATCTATTTTCTTCCATTGTGGAGAGTCAGCTGGCTGCCGCATATATTTTCCATCCGATATTCTCTCATCAGAATGCCATCTCAACTTCTTCGCGGTTGATGCACTAGTAAACAAACGCTTAAACCGCGGTATTATTGGAAGATACCACAAAGCCTTTAAAGGTTGCCTTTTTCTTTTCGCATCTCCAGAACCACCATCTTTGTTCACTTTGTATCGTGAAGTATTACACTTCGGACACTTACTAAGGCCTTCATACTCATTTCTATACAATATGCGATCATTGGGGCAAGAGTGTATCTTTTTATACTCCATACCCATCGAGACAAGATTTTCTTTGCCTCATACATACGATTTGGAAGTACATTATCGTCGGAAACATATCACACAACAAATCAAGCGGCATTGTGAAACTACTATCGGTCCACCCACAAGTTGCCTTTAAGTTGACCAAACGTAAGGTCCCCGATCAACCGTGTATACCTAGTACACCCGGGAATAAAGGTGTCTACGCATCACTCCGCATGTTATCATATTCACGCGATTGTGCAAAAGATTCGACCTCAACATCATGAATCATTCTCTCCATTCCATCATCATCTACCTCAACTTCATCTTCGTGGGACACAACAGGTTCTTACTTCCTCACCATGCCATATCCACGTTGTGTATCGAAGGTTTATTCCGTCACAAAGCAGTGATCCCTTATATTAGAAATATCTCGTCGTCTCTCATTTAAACAATTTACACATGGACAAAAATACATCCCATTTTTTGTAGTCACATTCCTCCTAGCAAATTCAATAAACTCTTCTACTCCATTCTCATATTCTTTACTAGTTCTCAAAGCATTCATCCAACTATGAACCATTTTATTACCACGACATTTCCAACAATATCGCCAGGTTAAATCCAGCACTTTTATCAAGAAAGAGAACACTATAATTATTCGTACTAACATATACTTCAATGGTAATGGTAAACCATGAAGCCATCACTTTTTAATCAAGTTCATGTAGTTCGAGATGACTAATAATGAAGAAAAGACAATAGAACAATCTCGGCTACTAGATTAAAAACACTTAAATCCATAATGGTAAACCATGAAGCCATAAGACAAGTGTTGTTCTCACTAATTTTAGAGTGCAACAGTTTGCTTCAAACCTTTGACCAATAAGGTAGAACTTACGAGATTAAATTTTCCCAAGAGTGGGGACTCACACGAAACGGATTAACTACAAATATACTCTTATTTATGAAGAGAGTGAGTGAGAAAAGAGGAACAAGAGAGAAAAGAGATGAGAGGGATACGTAATTAATTGGTAGTAAAAATGAGAAATATAAATTAAAATTTTAGATAAATACAAAGTATTACATCAGCAACAAAGAACACTCACGAGAGGCACTAAAGTAGGAAAAGCCACAAAGAGACAATCAAAAAAGGCCAAATGTTAAACTCCAAAAAGTCATAAATCCATAACTTGCAATATTAGATAAACCTCTCACCAATCAATGTTGTTAGCCTTTCATTTCATTTGTGATTGCTAGCCCTCTCTTCTTTCCTTTTCGGATTGAAGATTTCAACATTGGGAACTCTGCGCAATTAAAACTTGGAGCAATCTTCTCAATTTCCCACAATAATTATCAAATAAAAAACGAGTTACTAACATTGATACAATATATATGTAATATAATATTACCTTCGAGTCTTTAATATAAAAGCCTATTTGTAGTACAATTTACACTATAAATGAAACCCAAAGTAATATGATTTTTTCATCAAACTACAATATTTATAACATGTACCATTACCAAAATAATTGTCATTAGAATATGTGAATACGGGTCGGTGAAGGGATTGCCTTTGAGTAACTTCACCTCACTAAGAACAACAATTTAAAATAAAATTCAGCAAAGATTTCCCATTTAAAATAATACATCCTAAAATTTAAACAACAATTCGATTTAGCCGTATTCAAACAAAACTAACTAAAGCAATTCAAGACTATATTAACAACAATTTAATCAAGTAATTTCAGCAATCCGAGAAGATAAAATAATAATAATAATAATAACAAAGTTGTCTAATTCACGGTCCCAAGCACTATTCTCAAACTTGCAATTAAATCCACCACATTTGTATTAGCATAATGAGGGAAGTATGGCTTCCATAAATAGGATAGTGCCTATCAAAGAAATGATGCTGTATACGGAACTTTGTGGCAAAATATTCTGAGTACATACCAAAATAGGAATGCAAATCACAACTACGAATTTAGAGCATAAGAGAATGCACTTTGCAAAAAGAAATTCAACAACCTGGTGCCCTTTGTATTAGTGTAATAGATCAACAAGTTTCCAATGTACAAAATGATTATTCATCACACTAATAACAAAGGATTTAAATCATGCTCCAAGCAAATAGCATGAAAGAATACATGACATTGAGGTAGCATTTTCAGCAATCTATAGTGTAGCCATCTAATGCTAGCTTTAACCTTCCGATAAAAACCAAAAAGGAGGGGGAAAAATCAACGGGTTTACCGAGTCTAGGCCATTGATGTGTACTAGCGGGATCCTTCATGCGGAAAGCGATTTTGCAACTCACATTTCGAAACCAACACCTATGATTCATCCGCCATCATGAAAGGCATGAACTAATAGCAACGAGCTCCCCTAATGATTTTTGTACAACTTTATGATTTTATTTCAACTCTAGAACATTTTCTTCTTATTGCATTATATCATTATAGCTCGGGGAAGGATGAAATTCAATCACAATGTTCTTGTGAGCACCAAAGTAATGCAAAAAATCTTTGAGGAAGTCAACTCGATCTTTGGATTCAATTTTGGAAGATCAAAATAAGTTTTTCTTTTAAATCACTCGACCTACCAATGTAGAAGTGGACAACTAAGCGTCATTTTCATCGGTTATATGGGATCCTTATTTTGTAACATAAATATCATTGACAAAGGAATATAATATTCATTCTTATTTAACTCTTTCTAGCATAACTACAGGGAAAAAGGATTTTGGGTACCCATGCATCGTTATTAAACAAGTCAAACTTACCTATAAAAATATTCGTCAAATGAGATTACAACTATTGAAAATTTAAGAAGAAAATGATAGCATCCAATGATATCTTTGAAGTAAACAAATAGCCCCGACACCATAAAAGAAAAAAACACGAAAAAAGAAAGAAAACAATTGATAAGCGAATATCTCTAGACATAATGTATTTATCCAATTCATAACTAGTTCTTTAAACACCAACTATCCCACAATATACGATTATGATTCTTTCAACATTAAAGAACATGAAAGAAAATAAATACAATGAAAGATCTAGTTATGAAAGAACATGAAAGAAAATAAATACAATGAAAGATCAACACCAAGGCTTCCTAAATATTAGGATCACTTAAACAAAGGCATTAGTTTTAGTCACTAAAATCAATTTGGCCTATTCTTGACCCACTTGGCGATGATTCTCGTTAAGACAGAAATTAGAAATTATTTATAGTCTAAGCATGGAAATAATGAAGGTTGAAGTGAACAGAGCATTTTCTTCATCTCGCATACTTCAATTCAATGTACAAGTCAATGTTAGGTTATATTGACCAAACTGACTAAATAAATTACATATATATAGTCATAATATTTAGCATTTAAGACTAAATATCACGTATACGAGGACTCGATCGGTAAGATAAAAGTGCCGAACAAAGGGACACAATCATTCTTTTCTATATATTGTCCGGCAAAACCGAATCATATCGATAAATCTTTGCAAACCCACGAATCTTTCTTAAACATCTTAACAATTTAAACTTAGTTAACTATTATCATGCACGATTGCTCCACCAACATCTTTTTACAAAAGCCATTTAAAGGAATATTGAGCGAATGTGTTTCTTACCCTTTCGCCCATCATCTCCCGCAACGCCCATGCCCTCCCGCCTATTAAGCACGGATCTTGCTATAATGAAAGGAAAAACAATTACATTAACAAGATATAATGAAAGGAAAACATTAGCACATCTCAATTGCATCTCCAAGAAACTCGGCAAAACAATAAAATTAAGATACGTATAGCAAAAATCAAGGGAAAGACCCAAGAACAACGAAATCATACAATTTCGGTCCACAAAAGGAGGAAGAACCGAAGATTTCGGACACTGTGATCACAAATCGTAAATCGTAATGACAAGGAGAGGAGAGACCGATCTGGGATAGGGAGAGACGGGAGAACGCGACTAGCCCACTTCGATGAAGAACAGCTCACCGAGTGTCCGGGACCGAGCTAAGAGACCACCGAAGATGAAGGCGAAAACGAAGTCGAGGAGAGACGGCGACGACCGAATACGATAAACTTGCGATTTCGGATGGTGGCGACTTCGACGGTGGTGATTCCAAACGGTGGCGGCGTCGGCAACTTCGAGTTCGGAGTGCGAGTGCAAAATGGGTTGGGAGGAAAACCTGAAGACGAGAACTCGACGGCACGCGGAAATTCGGCGGACGGAGCTCGGCGACATCGATTTAGGGTTGTGGCAAAATGGGTTGGGAGGAAAACCTGAAGACGCAAACTCGACGGCACGCGGGGAGACAATACAATCGAGGAAGGTTTTGTGAAAATAAAAACTTAGGGAGTCTAATAAAAATAGTTAGACTCCAAAAATTTACCTAGGAGTCTAATAAAAAAACTTAGACTTCGAAAATATTACCTAGGAGTCTAATAAAAATAGTTAGACTCCAAAAATTTACCTAGGGAGTCTAATAAAAAAATTAGACTCCGAAAATGGTTAAATTCAGGCCCAATTTCCGCTTTCACGGGCTTATCACTTGGATTTGGCGGACTTTTGGCATTCTAGTTAAATAATTAGACTCCAAAAAGTCACCCAATTATTACAAAAATGCCACCGCGTGTGTTTTTACTTCCTCTTTTTATAATAGGACGTCTATTAGAGACGTAAATGCCATTTTCGTAGTAGTGTGCTTACGTCGCTTCATAGCCATCATGATTGCTATTGAGGGTTTTACTCTTTTGGAAACCGTCGTAACGCCTCGATGGTGAGCGTTACGTTTTCGACTCTTGTCTTACTTGGCCTATAAATCTCTGTCGATACTTCATCTTTTCGTTATTTCGCTTGCGAAATTTTGCCCGAAAAACTATCTCACCATCATCTAATCCTTTCTCTGAAGCTTTTTAACTTCTCCAGGGCTTTCTCCCTCTTCCGTGTATCGTCGAACACTTTCGACTTTCTCCCTCTTCCGAGGTATCGTCGAACACTTTCGACCATTTCGCTGTCTTATGTTCTATTACTTCTGTGTTAATCGGTGTATGCTACATTCAAGTATCGTGTTCTTTCTTTCGCCATTTTTGTTTCGATTTTGGAGGAGTGACTGTGATGACCTATTTGAATTCCTCTCGAAGGAGAAGTGTTGAGAACGAACGCCGAGCTTATCTCCCTTGGTCCGAGTCACCTGCAACGCTTGGGAGTTTTTGGTGATTGTTGGAACTCTCTTTATTGTTGAAATTTTACTAGCTTTGTGAGGAACTTTTCTGGGTTTCGGTCTTTTTAGCCCCTTTTGTTCTTTATTGTTGAGCTTTTGAACCTCGGCGCATTTCCCCCTGCTTCTTGTTTGCCCATAAACACGGACCCCGACGTGATTCGGATACGCATGGTAGGCCCGTGTCGAAGACGATAAAGATATTCTCGAGAGTTTTTCCGCATCCACCAAATTCTGGCTTAGGTCGGTTCTTCCTTCCAAATAGTACATAGGGGAAGCATTTTTCCGTACCGCGTGGGGGAAACGGAGCGAGGAAAGCCGCCGAGTCCTACAACCTCCCTTTCATAGGATTGTAGGAATTCCACCATTCTTACCCCAAGCTTTATCTTTAGGTGAGGACTTTTGTCCACGAATATGTCGTCTTCTGGCCCTACGCCTTATGATGAATGTTGTTATAAGGCTATCGAACTTGCCGGGTTTGGATGCAACGGGGATGCCGAGTTGCTTCCACGGATAAATGCCGATGTAATGTCAAGCTTGTTCCTAGAGCCACGAGTGTCTTTTTAGAACATCAACTTTCCCAAGTTACTCCTGCTTTGTCAGGCATACTGATGAAGACCTTTTGTCATTAGCCTCGGGGTCCACAATCAACAATTAACCAAGGATTGCGTATAGGCAAACCTAGGATCGTTCTCTTTTTCGAGGAGCCTTTTATTGAATCCTAAGTAATCTAAATGTCATGCAAATGCAATGAAAACAAGGGGGATTGGTTTTGGATTTTTAAATTAATAAATTAAAATAGAAATGCAATTTAAATGAAGCAAAGAAAAGAAAATGAGAAGAAGAAGATTAAAATTGATCAACCCAATATTCGGATTCCGAGACTTCCATCATTGAACAAAATATAAATAACCCACGTTTGGCTCGGACGAACCGAGATCTCGCATTCGCCCAGAAAATCCCTCGACTAGACGATCGCCTAGAATATGTCCGAACAACGGCGTCCCACTTGTGCGATCGCACACTAAAACTTAAAACCTAGTTTGAACTCGATCCTTGGGATAAACCAAACCGAATATTAAATCTAATATTTGAACTATTTTCAGAAATCGGATCCGATAAGATGAAAATAGAAACGAGTTAAATCACCGATAAAGCACAAGTTCTCGGATGGATCATGGAATCCTCACATTGGGTTAACCACGAGAAGCTTAGCCAAGCATGGCTAAGCAAAACACGAAAGAAATGATGAAGAAGAAAACCAAAAAGAAATCCTATTCAACGTAATTGAGAATATGTTTTTAGCCATCTAATATAACCTATAAATAGGAAACACTAGGGCTACAAGATTGGCCCAAAAATAGGAAACCTCTAAAAATAGGAAACCTCTAATAAATGGTCTTTTATTACAAAATTCGAGCAGAATAAAAATCCAGAAAAATGGGTCTGCCTTTAGCTCCAATTTCGTCCATCTTCTTGTCCGAATCAGCCTTCCGAGTCTTCATAACAATTGTAGCTCTCTGAATCATCTAAAAAAGGAAAGAAGAATCAGGCTAATCGGATATTTAGATCAAAAGTTATGGTGAAAATACTAAATCACTGTAAATCTGGAATTTAATCATAAAGAATGAATCAAATCCAATTAAAAGCTCAAAGCCCAATTAAGTAATAAAATCCATTATTTATTAACTAAACAATCCTAAATTTATTCACCAAGAGATACAAATAAGTGTAATAATATTCAATCATCATATACCTTCATATTCTGACTCCAATCATTTCTCTTATTATAGGTATTAGATGGCTTCTTCTCATGACACCGATCAATCCTCGATGAGAGAGTGCAGTGCGGAGAGTCTAGTTACTCGATTCTTCCCCGTCCCTCGGCTGCCAAGGAACTTATTATTAGTAGCGCCATGACGCGGATGAAGAACTTGATGAAAGCGGCGAGCTCTCAAAAGTGGTCCGAGGTGGGGAAGGTTATGATATATGCCCGCCCGAGCCCGGGGAATAGGTGGCTTCCGGCGATCGGACGACCCAGGGCCCTCACTTCTTTTATTTTTATTGAGACGTAATCACACATGGCTAGGTTTACGGTTTCCCTTTACCGATTTCCCGATGTGTCTTCTACGTCGCTTGCATCTTGCCCCTTCTCAGTTGCATCCCAATGGTTGGGCTGCTACCATAGCTTTCGAGAACTATTGTCGAACCCATGATCTTTTCTGCTCCGTACCCATCTTCTCAGTTTCTTTGCCTTTTTAGAGACAAACATCGTCGGGAGGGCGATCCCAAATGGTTTGGGTGGACCTCTCTTCGAGCCGCCACGGACGGAAATTCCTCAAGCCCTTCACCGATTCTTGGAAAGGGTTCAAAAACCATGTTTTTAAAGTGATTGCCAAACCTAGGGAAGTACCCTAGTTTTTTCAATCCTCCGACTTTGGTGAAACCGAGGAGCGGTTTCCATTGTATTGGTGTGCGGATCACCACAAGTTAGATTCCATAGATTTCGCCCCTTCTGCTACCAGTCTATCCGCAGCCAAGGAAGAAACCATACTTGCCCTTACGACCCTTGCCAGTAAAAAGGGCAAGTTGGTGAACTCGGCTGAATACATTACTGCCCATTTATCGAGAAAGTGACTCGTCCTTAGTACGAATTTACTCTTGTTAATGTTCGCTCATCTTTATTTGCCCGGTGACTTCTTGATCTCGGTCAGTGTTTGTTATTGTTGCAAGTCGGCAAATGGGGAAGCGACCTAGTTATCTTGATGTGACCGGCCGGATGAAGAGGCCCTAGGTACGGCTACGGCTGGAATTGTTGTCGGGGCAAAACGTGCCACTCACGAGTCCATGCGGTAGGTGGCGACCAAAAAGGCCCGGGTACCTAAACAGAAATCTGTCCCCGTCGCTGCTCAGGATGCCCCACCATTGCCTTCTCCTTCGCGAGACTCTTCTCCACCACGAGATTCCGAGCCTCAATCCCTTGAGCCTGACCCCATTCCTACCAATCAGACTATTTCGCTCCCCCGGTGTCATGTTTGGGAATGTAAGGTAACTAAGGGCTTGCGTCAAGGTATTCGACCCCCCGACCATTATTTTGATGACGAACCCGTGTCCGACAGTGAGGTGAAGGAACTCTGAGATTTGGAGCTTAAAGGGTTAAAGCTTGCCGGGTTGTGCCAACTTGTCGCAATTTTTAAAGAAAGGCATTCCCAGGACCAGGTTGCCCTAAAACATGCCCTGACCGAGAAAGATAAAGCAAACGGTCTGGCCACCCGAATCCTCCAGGAGTCTCAGGCCATAAAGGCGGAAAGGGATAACCTTCGCACCACCTTGCCCGCAATCCAGGCGGAGAAGGAGAGTTTCTTCAAAGAGCTGCAGCTTGCTCGGGAGGGCTTGCAGAGATCTGAGTCTGAAGTGGCCGAAAAACGGCGTATTCATGAGAGCGACGTTGACAGCATAAGCCGGAGCAAGGCCATCCTCTCGCAGTTGGAAGCAGAACTAAAGCATTACAAAGACGGCTTTTCCTCTGCTCGCTCTGATATCTCCAAGCTAAAAGCCGGCGTCAATGATGCTTTTGACAATCTTTGTGGAGCAAGTCCAATTCTGAACCCGTCCGTTTCTCTTAATCTTGAGGGGATGCACTACAATGCATATGTTGAAGATGGGAAATTTATCCCTGCCCCTTCGTCGGTTGTCGGACCACCCGTCCCTGGTCCCGAGGTCACTCCAGAAGCTGGTAGTGAAAAAGTACTGGGGAACGGGGGCGGAGAAACTAGCCATTCTAGTCCGGCTAACCCAGATGCGGCTGCTAGGCCTTGACAGGCATGGCTTTTTTTTGTAAGGGCGTAATGCCTTCAACTTGTTATTTTGCTTGGGGTTGTATCCCTCATTTTGTAAACAATGGATGTTTTTTCTCTTATCGCCTTGGCAGCGCCTTTAAATTGAAGCAAGTCCAGCCTTTGCTTGAGTTCCTTTGTGTTGCTATGCCGAAATTCGTTCGGCCGGTAAAATGGTTTTGCCCAACTTGATCAAGGTCATAAAACCGTTTATCCACTTGCGCGAATTACTAGCCCGTGTTGTTTAGCAATTGAATCCGGATTCGTGACCATGGGTTCAATAGCCCGGGTCGTATATATCCCATTCTTCGCATGTGTATTACGAAATTTGTTATCCTGGCATACACATCGTCATTTTTAGGGTATGCGCTGCATGATTCATGAAAACGGGCTCTCACCTCGGATTCATCCATGCTTTCTTACGATGCGAAGCTACCGCTTAGTTGTGGTTTTAGGATACGAAGCATTCTACCTCGCATCATTCATTTATGCCCATTTCTAGGCGGTACTACCGCTAATATGTGTTTCACGGAATCAAGCTTTTAAGCTCTCTACATGCTTACTTTAGCTTACATGATCCATGAAAATTGGTTATCTACCAAAGATTCATACATGCTGTAGATTGATTTCTGAAAATGGGTTCCTAGACCCAAACTTCTTTATTAACTTGCCCCGATGATACCACCGAGGTACATTATTGCTCAAGGACCCCTACTATGTAATGGTCCGATGGCCTGAAATAAACACAACAAAAACAAATACTAAAAAATGAACTGATCAATGAACAACTCATTAAATTCTAATGCTTAGCCACTAGGATTCTAGGATCCTAGTTTGTCACTAAGATTTCAACTTGTAGTACACTCGAGTTTGGCTGCATTCCACGTCCTTCTAATTTTTTCCCTTTCAAATAAGTTTCCGGTGTGTATGCTCCTTTCCCCAGGCCTTTTTGACGTGGTATGGGCCTTCCCAATTTGCCGCGAGTTTTCCATCGCCAGCATTCTTGTTTCCGATGTCGGCCCGTCGTAGGACTAGGTCGCCTTCTTGGAATGACCTTGGGTTCACCTTTCTGTTATATCGCTCCGCAACGAGCTGCTTGGTAGCCAAATCTTGGCAATGTGCCGCAACTCTAGTTTCATCAATTAGATCTAACTCCACCATGATTGTCTCATTGTTTCCCCCTTCATCTGTTAGGGCCTTGATTCTCCTCCATGAGGATTCACCGATTTCGACCGGGATCATCGCTTCACAACCATAAGTTAGTCTAAAAGGTGTTTCCTTCGTAGAGGTTTAGGCGGTGGTCCGATAACCCACGTAACGAATAGAGATGTTCCACCCAACTAGCTTTAGCTTCTTCCATTCGCTTCCTCAGTCCATCAAGGATGACCTTGTTCGCTGATTCGACTTGCCCATTGGACTGGGGGTGTTCGACGGATGTGAAATGATGCTTAATCTTAAAATCGGACACCATTTCCCTAAAGCTATTGTCTGTGAACTGGGTACCATTGTTGGTGACTATCTCGGCGGGGACCCCAAATCGGGAAATAATGTTCCTTTGTAGGAACTTCTGCACTCACGCCGAGGTGATGGTTGCTAAAGGTTCGGCCTCAATCCACTTTGTAAAATAATCCACGACTACTATCAACCATCGAAGCTGCCCCGCGCTGGTTTGAATGGTCCTAACAAATCAAAACCCCACTTGAAGAAGGGCCAAGGGGCTGATACTAATTCTAACTCGGATGGGGGAGCTCGCATTATTTTATCATGCTTCGGCGCTTTCACATCTTCGCACATGGTTCTTTGCATCTGCTGCCATCGTGGGCGAGTAATGTAACCGGCTCCCACGGCTTTCCTCGCTAACGCTTTAGCACCCATGTGTTGTCCGTTAATACCCTCATGAATTTCCGCCAACACATATCGGGCTTCATCCGAGTTGAGGCATTTGGACATCGGGGTATGTAATCCTTTTCGGTATAACTGGTCATGCACTACGTGTCATGCTGCTGCCGTTGCCGCCCCTAACCAGACCTCCCCGGATTGTAACATGTCCTCTCGCGTAATCCCCTTTCCAAGTAATCCACAATTTCCTTTCTCCAATCACTTGACCCAGTAATAGTCATGACACAACTCGACTCCGATAAGCTCTGTTGAACTACGGTTCTCAAATTTCCAGGACCTTTGGTGCTAGCCAGTTTTGACAACACATCAGCTTTAGCATTCTCCCCTCTCGGGATGTGCACCACCACCACCTCATTAAACTGTGCCATAATTTCTTTTACCTTAGTGAGGTGTTTTGCTAGCAATGGCCCCTTGACCTGGTATGTCCCTTCAATTTGGGAGGCCACTAGTTGAGAATCTATGGACACTTGTACGTGTCTAGCTCCATTCTCCTTTGCCGGGATCAATCCTGCAATCAGGGCTTCATACTCGACTTGATTATTGGAAGTTGGGAAATCTAATCGGAGAGAAAACTCCATGGAAACTTCTTTAGGGCTTTCCACGATGACACCCGCCCCGCTTCCTTTGACGTTGGACGAACCATCTACAAACACTTTCCAAAGTTACCGACGCCCCCTTCTTCCTTGGTTGACGGTGTTAGCTCCAGCAAAAAATCTGCTAAAGCTTGGGATTTGATTGCCTGCCGAGTCTCGTAGGATATGTCAAACTCGGATAACTCCACCGCCCAACTTATCATTCTTCCGGTGAGGTTGGGTGTATGCAACACTTGCCGTATAGGCTGATTGGTTTTGACAATGATAGGGTGGCTATGGAAATAGGGGCGGAGACGCCTTGCGCTGTGAGCAAAGTGAATGCCATCTTCTCCACTTTTGATATCTTAGTTAAGCCTTGCAAAGCCCGGCTTATAAAGTATACCGGCTTCTGCCCGATCCTTCGCCTCACGTACCAACACGGCGCTCACCGCCTCCTCTCCTACAGATAAATACAGAACCAAACTTTCACTTGGTTCGGGCCTGGACAAAACCGGTGGGGTAGCCAGACATTGTTTAATATTTGTAAACGCCGCGTCACACTCAGAATTCCATCCTCCCCGAGCTTCTTTTTTCAATAACTTAAAGAAAGGTAGTGACTTTTCAGCCGACTTTGGCAAGAACCTTGTTAACGCAGCCAATCTTCCGATCAATTCTTTGTACTTCTTTCTTGCTAGTAGGTGGCTTCATGTCCAGTACCACTTGGCATTTATCGGATTAGCTTCGATACCTCGGTTTATCAACATGAATCCCGGGAACTTACCCGATGGTACCCCAAAAGCATTTTGCCGGGTTCAACTGAATTTGGTATGCGCGCAATTTGTCAAATGTCTGCTGCAAATCCCGGACATGGTTCTTTGGCTCCGGGGATTTTACAATCATATCATCTATATACACCTCCACATTCTTCCCGAGTAGGTCCTCGAACACCTTTGTCATCATTCTTTGATATGTTGCTCCGGTATTCTTGAGACCAAACGGCATGACGTTGTAGCAATAATTTTCTTTGTCCGTAATGAATGCCGTCTTCTCCTGATCTTCAGGGTGCATAGCGATTTGATTATATCCCGAGTATGCATCCATAAATGATAAGAGCTGAAACCCAGATGAGTTATCAACTAATTGATCGATACTGGGCATCGGGAACGCGTCCTTTGGGCAAACTTTGTTTAAGTCCTTGTAATCTGTACATACCCGCCACTTGCCGTTAGGCTTCTTGATCATGACTACGTTGGAGAGCCACGTGGTGTACTACTCTTCCCGAATGAAACCTGCTTCGATCAACTGCTTTACATGCACCTCTAACGCCTTGCCTCATTCAGAACCGTGTTTTCTCTTTTTCTGCGCCACCGGGGTAGAGCCCGGGTGGATTGCCAACTTGTGGTTGCAAATCTATGGATCTATTCCTGGTATTTCGGATGGTGTCCATCCGAACACATCCCTGTTTTGTTTTAAAAAGAGTTCTATCTCATCGTGAACCTCGGCATCCAACGCCTTGCCGACTTTGGTCACTGCCGCTTCCGCAGTACGGATCCCAAAATGAGATCTTGCAACTCACCATTTGGTTTTGCCCGCGACATTTTATCTTCTTCCCTGAGGTCCAATTCGACAACCTGTACCGGTTCCTTTTCTTTTTCCTTCCCCGACTTCGTCTCCTTTGATATTTTGCTTCCTTTAATGGCCTCGAAATAGCATTACCGGAATCTTTCTGATCTCCTCTAACAATGACAACTTTATTCTTTTTGTTAACAAACTTCAACCTTTGATGCTTGGAGGACACTAACATATCCCAATCATGAATAGTTGGCCGCCCTAGAATGACATTATATGGCGAGGGGAAGTCAGCCACAATAAACCAAACCACTTCTAACTTGAATGCCTTCTCCGTTCCTAACGTCATTTTAAGATCTACATAACCTTTAGGCCGTGTATCCTGGCCATTGAACCCTATCGGTGTAGTTCTACATGGTTTCGGTCTTAGAGTCAAAACGCATGCGCTTAAATGCATCCCATAGGATTATATTCACTGCACTCCCGTCGTCCACGAAGATTTTCCTAACAAAACATTCTACCACCATTCCCGAGATGACCAACCCATCATGGTGGCCAGGAGGTACATCTTCCAACTTGCCCTTAGTAAAGAAAAGTGCTTGGCGTTTTGGTTTCTTCTTTCTCTTTTTGAATTCGATACAATTTCTAACGAAAGGACTTCTTCTGAAAAGTCTTCTTTTTGATACTTCTTCCTCTCGGGAGGCGAGTCTCCTCCACCACCGAATCCTCCCATAATAACATGACAATCATATTTGGGTTTAGGAAACTCGTCATCACTCCCGCCTTTACGCTCGCGTCTCTTCTTTTTGGGGGTGGGCTCTTACTCGACCCCTTTGACGCTTGTTTTGTCACCCTCCATCTAGATAACATATCGCTGGAGCTTTCCTTCCCCGACGAACTTCTCTACCGCATCTCGAAGATCCCAACATGAATCGGTGGTGTGGCCATGCTGATCGTGGAACTCACGATGCGCGATTTGTCTAGGGTAGCCTCTCGTTGTAAGGGCCGAGGTCATTCAACCTTTTTCATCTCGGTGGCGGATACCTCCTTCCAAATTTGTGCCCGAGATACTTTAAGTGGGGCATATCTGTCGTACTTCCCTTTTGCCCGTCCTCCTCTGGGTCGGCTTTCACACCCGCGTGACCGAGAGTCTTGCTTATTTTGACTGCACTGTGCCTTGCGGAGGTGAACTTCTACCTTTTTCCCTTGGTTCTCGGCTCATCATTTCCAACTGTTCCAATTCTAAGTATTGTTTGCATCGGTCCCGGAATTCTGCCAAAGTTCTTGGACGGGTTTTTGTCATCGACTTTTTTAAGCGAGACCACTTGTCTAAACCGGCTATAGCACAATGAAGATGTATATCTTCCTTAAGCTCTGGCACTTGCAAGGCCGTGTCTTTGAAACGCTCCAGATATTTCTGCAAAGTCTCATTCGGTAGCTGCTTCACCTGTCCGAGTTGAAACTCGGTCTTTGGTTGCTTTCTACTGGTAGCGAAATTCAATAAAAACTTTTTAACTAAGTCCTTGAAGTCGGGGACCGAGTTCGGTGGCAATGAGTTGAACCAAATCTGCGCAGCTCCCTCAATGTTCTAACGAACAACCTTGGAATGATGGCCCCAGTATACCCTTTCACTATGATCTCCATTTTGAAATTGTTCACATGTACCTGCGGGTCCTGACTTCCGTCGTACTTTGGGAAGTCCTTTGTATCCAAGCCTCTAGGATAGGCCGCGATCATGACTCTCTGCGGGAAAGGACCTCTCAATCTATCCTCCTCATCAGATATTTCATCCTCCTTAGACAGATCTTGATCCTCAATAAGTTCTTTCTTTTAAGGTCGTGACTCTTGGTATTTCCAGCGATTCTCAATGTTAGTTCAGCAACTTGTCGTGATATGGGAATCGAATTTTACGGTCCCCACGGTTAGCGCCAATGTTCTGTGATAAAACACAATTGTCTAACCCCTTAAGGCTAGTGAGTGATTGATATTGATCGACTGACTACTTTGGATGCCTATTAGGAAAACATCCGAGAATGGATTACCTGTTGGTATCTATGAATGACATAACAACAGGTTCTCCGAGATCACTGTGCAACACAACGACGGCGTATCGCCAAAGGGGTAGGGTGTGTGCACAATGGTACTGAAACTAAAGTAGTCAAAGGTTATGGAATGTGTGCACCTGATGAACGTCCCGCTATTTATAGAGGCTTCCTTAGGTTTCGTTCCTCCGGTAATGCTTCCTTCTTTAGGTAATGTGCGTTCCCACGATCTGATTGAGGGAGATCCTCCATCATTTGCATTATCCGAGGTTGTCGGCATGATCCTCGGGAAGATCATCCTTTTACCAGTTAAGGAAGATTCAAGAAGATCCTGTCAAGACGTTTGCTTCTTTGGGCCCTTACTTTACCAGGCCCATTACCTAAGTCCACAACAGTTGCCCCCAAGCTCGGGAGCTTAGGTTTCTGATCTGCCGAGGTTACTAAGCTGGCCGAGGCCGACTTTCCTACTTCGAGCACCTGTTGATACCCGGGGTTTTTTAGGATTTTTTATTCCTTAACCCGAGCTTTTTCTCCGTAATACATGTTGCCCCCAAGCCGGGGTGTCAATAAAGATGAGACGGAAAAGGTATGACGTTTCGCTTTACCAAGCGTCTATTCGCTTTCCTGCTTCATTACATAGAATCATCAAGACTTATACGCATTCCACGTGTTTTTCCAAGACGCCATCGATTTTCGCGCGCCATAAATGCCACTACTACAAAACAGGGATACAGAGTCCTATTTTTTGTACTTTTGACGTCCTAATCCAGTGGGACGTCTATGTAGGGAGCGCAGTAGGGAAAACTTAAGGAGTCCTACTTTTTTATTAGACGCCTAATGTATGGAGTCTAAGTTTCGAAATTAGACTCCTTAAGTGATGACTTAAGGAGTCTAATTCTGAACTTAGACTCCTTAAGTCATCGCAATTACCCCTTCAGATCTCAGTTAAGGAGTCTAATATTAAAAACTTGGACTCCTTAAGTCTCGCTTTAGGAGTCTAATTCAGAAACTTGGACTCCTTAAGTCTCGCTTTAGGAGTCTAATTCAGAAACTTGGACTCCTTAAGTCTCGCTTTAGGAGTCTAATTCAAGAACTTGGACTCCTTAAGTTCCCCTTTAGAAGTCTAATAACAAACTTAGACTCCTTAAATCTCGCTTTAGGAGTCTAATTCAAACTTGGACTCCTTAAGTCTCGCTTTAGGAGTCTAATTCGAAAACTTGGACTCCTTAAGTCTCGCTTTAGGAGTCTAATTCAGAAACTTGGACTCCTTAAGTCTCGCTTTAGGAGTCTAATTCAAGAACTTGGACTCCTTAAGTTCCCCTTTAGAAGTCTAATAACAAACTTAGACTCCTTAAGTGTTCCTTTTTTTTAAAAATAATTGCTTCGTACTTTCCCACAAATTTCTTACTTTAAACATCCTTACAAACGAAACCAGAATACATCAACAAATCCAGCCAACGTAAAAATACATCAACACCCTTACAAAAAACATCCTTACAAACAATCACCAAGATATCCAAACAATGAATACATCAACACCTTGGCTAAACATCCTTACAAATCACTAGAAGATATCCAAACAAACGAATACATCAACACCTCGGCTATGTGCTTTAAACAAAAATGAAATACATGCACCTTTAGCTCAAGAATAGTTCATAATGAGTTGGACAAAGAAAGTAGTAACAACAAACTTGGCTAACTTCAAATCATTTCAACCAATTAGCTCTAACTAATTCAAGTGGGGTAACTACTACTACTTCTATGTACAATCACCACAAAGGTGTCAAAATGTTATCTAGCTACCTGCTACTAGTCAAGTAATATAAGGACTACCTTCATTCATCTATGTGTTGCAGAAGAACAAAGTGTCAAAATGTTGTCTAGCTACCTACTACTAATCAAGCAATAGGAAGACTAACTTCATTCATCTATGTGTTGCAGAATATATCCAGCCAACAGGTTTCGAACCAAATCGATTTCTTCATTTGAGTAGGCATCCTTAGTACCAAAAATCTGTAAAATAGAAAATAAAGTATAAGTTAAATCAATCAAGTGAATGAATTAATTATACAACTAAAGTACAACTTCAAAAAATATTATCATTTGAGAATGAAGGAAAAAGTACCTCCTCAAAATCTGAAGTACGTCCACTCTGAATGATGGAGTACATGTAAAGCATAACGTAGTATCCACACTCCTAACTCCCTGGTTGTTGAGGGCACTATAAATCAAAAGCACGCAAATAGTTACTTAAATTCTTTTTTAATGAATATAGGCATATCAAATTCCACTGTCAATGAAATAACTTGAATGGAAACAAACTACTTACTATCGGATAAACCCACGTAGGTTCTCTACTTGGACCCGCTTTAATCCCGTGAGAAATCATTCTATATGCCTTCGATGCACTATAATTAAAATGAAAATGAATAGACATTATAACAATTCATTTAATTCAAGAATATCAATGATTGTGCAAAAAGTTTACATACTTGCTGAACATGTTTTTTATTTCTTTGTGCGGCCTCCCACCCATGGAATCGAACCAATAGACGGTGTTAATGGGTGGACAAACAACACACAAAGTATAATGATAACTAAAAACAACACATACAAAATAAGATGAAGTTAAGATAAGAAGATAATTTATTCTTAAACATTTTAAATAGACAAAACTAAAATACGTACCCTTCATGAATCGGTGCTATATAACAAGGCAATTTCGACTCACAAAGGTAGAACCCACATAAAATGTCCTTAATTCCAAGGTACTGTGGCTCCTTGATGTGTTCGATGGACATAAAAATCCATATGAGTCTTTTTTTCCCGATTTGTACGCATAGGTTGTGGAAGAAACTATGATGAAATTAAAAAGATAAATGAATTTGAATATATAAAATGAAAAAATCACATGATTAATTGAAAGGCGAAACATTTACTTACGGGACTCACACTTTAAGCCAACATACATCTAGATCCTCTAAATGAATAAACTGCGATAAATCTGTATTGTCAACTTTAAAAGGATATGATGGCACTCTTGAGCCAAGAATTTCCTGAGACATCTGCATGCTGACTTCTTTGATGTCATCGTACACCTGTTGCAATTGTGCCAAGAAAGGAAATTGTGTCGCATGGTGATCATCCTAGTAAAACATAAAATACAGATTATGAGCAGTTTGACAAGAAAATGTAGCAATCAGCTGTAAAGTTCAAGTTTATGTAAATATACACAATTTAAGCAATTTCAGGTTTGACAACAAAAATCCCAAAGTCACAAAGAAAACGATGTCATACACAAGATTTTCTCTCAAACACATAAGCACAACAATAATGATAGCAATAGTCTAAAATTCAAGTAATAGTTAGTATTTCCTACCATTGGAGGTACCGACTTGCGATCAATAAGTCTCTTCGGCCAAAGGATGAACAACCCTATCGCTTTGCCTAGTTTGGGAACCTCGTCATCGGGGATCGGGATGGCTATTTCTCCTTCCCCTCTCGAACACCCGTCACAGTCACCCTACGTTGATTTTTTAGAATTTGTTTATTATGGTGGGTGGTGAATTGTGAGTGAACAAGGGCATCGGCAACTTCACGACGTTGTGGGACATCCACATATAGCTTGCAAGGTTCACCACCCCGGATGGAGAGAAGGTTCACATCCTTGTACCTCCGGAGGGTTATAACCGTCTTTTCGTGCTTGGGATGGGTTGGGAATCCCGGGTTGTGTGTTCCTTTGACGATATCATAGTTGCCACTTCACCCCGCACCTGTTTCATGATATCTCCAAGTAGTTCCGCTCGAAGTTTGGCTATAAGCTCCAAACTAGGCTCAGTATTTGAACAACAATGTGATTTGCGTCCAAAATATTTTCCGACACCAACTCCTCTTGGCTCCCCTCGAAGACAACCAGGGTTATCTGGTTTCCCAATCGCTGTTGATAGGATGTCCATCCGGTGACTCGGTGTGAATGAACCTTGGGAGCTCTGCTCTTCAAGTGAATCCTGTATCATACAATTTTAATCCAATGAAAATTAAAAACTAATAGTAGGAAAAAAAAAATTATCAATATTTTATCTACTTACGATCTTTGCAGCAACCTCAGCAACAACTGGATTGATGTATTTATCACCCTTAAGCCTCGCAGCTTTCCATTTTTGGTAACGCAGAGGAGGATCTGGGGCCTGAACAATCATGCCAGGATCTGATAGAGCAGCTTCCTTCCTTTTCTCCAACTCTTCTACGATCATCCGTCGTTCAAGCTTTTTATAACCAGCTCGAGACATGTAATGCTGGTACTTATTTGATTCTTGCTTCACTCTATTTGCTTCACTTACTTCCCCGTGAAACAAAAACAAAGAAAACTAAGTCAATGATGTCAAGTATATTGAAATAAAAGATAAGATTTGAAAGAAAATTTACAATAAATTGAGGCTCTTGTCGTGACGCCACAAACGACCTCCAAATCCTGGACTAATGTATGTATATTTAACACATGGATCCTCGTCCCTCCTTGCCCCTCGAATAAACTTTCGGGTGAGCTTGTTCTTGAAATCTTTCCGGCGAATACGAATCGCCCCATCAAGTGTTTCTTCATCGCCTTATTGTGCGGGACATCGTACGTTTGCTGCAAAGGTAAATAATAAGATAATTACATTTCAAGCAATATGACTAAAGTTTTTTAGTGTAGATATATTGAAAGTTTATATACCAAAAGTTGTTGCCAAATCAAGTCCTTCGTTTTGAGTGGAACCGATCTCCAGTCTGAGTATACAATGCGAACTTTGCTTCGACCTAAATATCCAATATAGCTAATGAATTTGTCTTCCTCATGACCAATTGGATTCTTATTAGCATCAAAGTCCACATGCAGTCTCTCCCGTTGTTGTTCATGACGTGCAACCAAAGCTACCATCTTTGTGCAACCTCTAACCCTTTTCAGAACGGGTTCGGGTTCATCATTTTGTGACCCATCGAGTTGTCCATATTCTGTTGAGACAAATAAATATGAGATAGGTTATTAAGTTATAATTAAGTAATTAAAATAAACAAACAGGTAAAATGAAAACAAAAATCACATGGTACCATTGAGGAATACTTAAGGTCTTACTTTATATGGTTTCCCATATTCCTTCACAATGATCATTTCTTACAAGATATTCTTCATCATCTACCAATTCTACTTGATTCTTGCGGTGGATTTGTTGTAAAAGATGGTGTATCGTCAAGGTTTAAGGATTCTTCACCATACTTCTGTTTTCCACTTTGGATTACAATGGACATCTTTTTATTTGCTGGGTCTGTGACATAAAACACTTGTTTCGCCTGGCTTGCGAGAATGAATGGCTCATCTCTATGACCAACTCTATGAAGATCAACTGAGAAAAAGCCAAATTGTGGATCTACTACAACAGCATTATTGCTAACCCACTTACATTTGAATAAAGCAACTTTGAACTTATTGTAAGACATCTCCCATATTTCTTCAATAACGCCATAATAGACCATTGATGCTAATACGGGGTTTTTGTCTTTCGAGCTCGAAAAATGCATGGATTCAAACTTCAACCATCACCCCACTATTTTGCATAGGACTTGTCATCTTGGTCTTTGGTGTAGAAAGAATACCCGTTTATCTCATAACCACTCCAAGTGATGACCCGATGAGAAGGCCCCCAAGCTAACCACTCGATTGTATCGACATCTCGATCAGTGCGACACCTTCTCTTCGAACCACTTTATGAATGTCTTGTTTTGCTCATTCGTTATCTGCATGTCATTCTTCCTTGGATTCATATTCTTCAAACTCTGCCTATGTTCATCTATGTATGGTTGGACTTCTTCCATATTATTCAAGATATATAAGTGTGCCTGCAACAACTCTTCACGAGGCATATTCTTTATTTTGAGCCCTCTAGTTCCCTTGCTTATCCTCTCATCATGCTCAGATTGTACCGTGGCCCCTGATAGATAATCTCTGCAAAAGTCCATAGCCTCCTCAACTACATATCTCTCAACAATTGAGGCTTCCTGGCCGATAAGGATTTTTAGAATACCCTTTTAAGATCTTCATATATCGCTCAAAAGGGTACATCCACCTTAGGTAAACCGGACCGCGAGCCTTACCTCCCTTACCAAATGCACCGTCAAATGCACCATTATATCAAAAAATGCGGGAGGAAAATGCATCTCTAGTTTAGACAAAATAATATAACCCTCATTTTCCAATTCATCCAACTTTTCAATGTCAATGACTTTGCTACAGATAGCATTAAAAAAATACACAGTTTTGTTATAGTGGTTCGCACTTCATCTTTCATAATGCCTCTAATAGCTACTGGTAATAGTTGTTGCATCAACACATGATAATCATGGGACTTCATTCCTATTAACTTCAAATCGTTCATTGACACACACCTGCTCACATTAGAAGAATACCCTTGTGGAACCTTAATGTCATATAAACACCCACACAAACTTTTTTTCTCCGTTTTTTGATAGTGTGTGCGCTGCTGGCCCCATGTATGCCTTCTTACCATCTTCTTTGATTTGTGGATGTAACCGTTCTCTTATTCCCATTTCAACCAAATCTAGTCTCGCACTAATTCCATCCTTAGTCTTCCCTGGTATGTGCAAAAGCGTCCTGACAAGGCTATCACAAACATTTTTCTCCACATGCATCACATCAAGACTCGTGTCTTACATCAAGACTATGCCAATATGGAAGATCAAAGAAAATTGATCTCTTCTTCCATATGTTCTTCTCACCTGCAATCCTTTGTTGCGTACCCAAGCTGACATTGATATGTTCCACCCAACTATAAACTTCCTCTCCGGTTAATGCCTTTGGAGCTGTTCTATGCTCAGGTAAGCCGTTAAAACGCTTTCTTAACCTACGGTATGGGTGAAACCGATGAAGAAACCTCCTGTGACCGAGGTAGATCGATTTTTCCCGTGCTTTAGTTGATGGAATGTTGTGTTTTCTTCACATATCGGACATGCTTTATGCCCCTTCACACTGTACCCTGACAAATTTCCGTATGCAGGAAAGTCATTTATTGTGGTAAAAATCATTGCACGCAGCTTGAAGGACTCCTTCTTGTATGCATCAAACACATCTACACCTTCAAACCACAGCTTCTTCAAATCCTCAACTAAAGGCGCCAAGTACACATCGATATTATTTCCCGGTTGTTTTGGTCCGAAATCATCATAGAAAGCATCACATACTTGCGTTTCATACATAGCCAGGGAGGTAAGTTGTATACTACAAGGAGAACCGGCCATGCACTATGGGTGCTACTAAGAGTTCCATACGGGTTGAAGCTATACGTACAAAGCCCGAGCCGAAGGTTTCTTCGTTCGGTGCCAAATTGATGGAACATTTCATCTATTTTCTTCCATTGTGGAGAGTCACGGTGCCGCATATATTTTCCATCCGATATTCTCTCATCAGAATGCCATCTCAACTTCTTCGCGGTTGATGCACTAGTAAACAAACGCTTAAACCGCGGTATTATTGGAAGATACCACAAAGCCTTTAAAGGTTGCCTTTTTCTTTTCGCATCTCCAACCACCATCTTTGTTCACTTTGTATCGTGAAGTATTACACTTCGGACACTTACTAAGGCCTTCATACTCATTTCTATACAATATGCGTCATTGGGGCAAGAGTGTATCTTTTTATACTCCATACCCATCGCAGACAAGATTTTCTTTGCCTCATACATACGATTTGGAAGTACATTATCGTCTGGAAACATATCACACAACAAATCAAGCAGCATTGTGAAACTACTATCGGTCCACCCACAAGTTGCCTTTAAGTTGACCAAACGTAAGGTCCTAGTCAACCGTGTATACCTAGTACACCCAGGAATAAAGGTGTCTCGCATCACTCCGCATGTTATCATATTCACGCGATTGTGCAAAAGATTCGACCTCAACATCATGAATCATTCTCTCCATTCCATCATCATCTACCTCAACTTCATCTTCGTGGGACACAACAGTTCTTACTTCCTCACCATGCCATATCCACGTTGTGTATCGAAGGTTTATTCCGTCACAAAGCGGTGATCCCTTATATTAGAAATATCTCGTCGTCTCTCATTTAAACAATTTACACATGGACAAAAATACATCCCATTTTTTGTAGTCACATTCCTCCTAGCAAATTCAATAAACTCTTCTACTCCATTCTCATATTCTTTACTAGTTCTCAAAGCATTCATCCAACTATGAACCATTTTATTACCACCTGACATTTCCAACAATATCAGCAGTTAAATCCAGCACTTTTATCAAGAAAGAGAACACTATAATTATTCGTACTAACATATACTTCAATGGTAATGGTAAACCATGAAGCCATCACTTTTTTAATCAAGTTCATGTAGTTCAGATGACTAATAATGAAGAAAAGACAATAGAACAATCTCAGCTACTAGATTAAAAACACTTAAATCCATAATGGTAAACCATGAAGCCATAAGACAAGTGTTGTTCTCACCCTAATTTTAGAGTGCAACAGTTTGCTTCAAACCTTTGACCAATAAGGTAGAACTTACGAGATTAAATTTTCCCAAGAGTGGGGACTCACGCAAAACGATTAACTACAAATATACTCTTATTTATGAAGAGAGTGAGTGAGAAAAGAGGAACAAGAGAGAAAAGAGATGAGAGGGATACGTAATTAATTGGTAGTAAAAATGAGAAATATAAATTAAAATTTTAGATAAATACAAAGTATTACATCAGCAACAAAGAACACTCACGAGAGGCACTAAAGTAGGAAAAGCCACAAAGAGACAATCAGAAAAGGCCAAATGTTAAACTCCAAAAAGTCATAAATCCATAACTTGCAATATTAGATAAACCTCTCACCAATCAATGTTGTTAGCCTTTCATTTCATTTGTGATTGCTAGCCCTCTCTTCTTTCCTTTTCAGATTGAAGATTTCAACATTGGGAACTCTGCACAATTAAAACTTGGAGCAATCTTCTCAATTTCCCACAATAATTATCAAATAAACAAGAGTTACTAACATTGATACAATATATATGTAATATAATATTACCTTCGGTCTTTAATATAAAAGCCTATTTGTAGTACAATTTACACTATAAATGAAACCCAAAGTAATATGATTTTTTCATCAAACTACAATATTTATAACATGTACCATTACCAAAATAATTGTCATTAGAATATGTGAATACGGGTCGGTGAAGGGATTGCCTTTGAGTAACTTCACCTCACTAAGAACAACAATTTAAAATAAAATTCAGCAGCATTTCCCATTTAAAATAATACATCCTAAAATTTAAACAACAATTCGATTTAGCCGTATTCAAACAAAACTAACTAAAGCAATTCAAGACTATATTAACAACAATTTAATCAAGTAATTTCAGCAATCCGAAAGATAAAATAATAATAATAATAATAACAAAGTTGTCTAATTCACTATCCCAAGCACTATTCTCAAACTTGCAATTAAATCCACCACATTTGTATTAGCATAATGAGGGAAGTATGGCTTCCATAAATAGGATAGTGCCTATCAAAGAAATGATGCCTGTATACAAGAACTTTGTGGCAAAATATTCTCGAGTACATACCAAAATAGGAATGCAAATCACAACTACAGAATTTAGAGCATAAGAGAATGCACTTTGCAAAAAGAAATTCAACAACCTGGTGCCCACTCTTTGTATTAGTGTAATAGATCAACAAGTTTCCAATGTACAAAATGATTATTCATCACACTAATAACAAAGGATTTAAATCATGCTCCAAGCAAATAGCATGAAAGAATACATGACATTGAGGTAGCATTTTCAGCAATCTATAGTGTAGCCATCTAATGCTAGCTTTAACCTTCCTGATAAAAACCAAAAAGGAGGGGGAAAAATCAACAGGTTTACCAGTCTAGGCCATTGATGTGTACTAGCAGGGATCCTTCATGCGGAAAGCAGTTTTGCAACTCACATTTCGAAACCAACACCTATGATTCATCCGCCATCATGAAAGGCATGAACTAATAGCAACGAGCTCCCCTAATGATTTTTGTACAACTTTATGATTTTATTTCAACTCTAGAACATTTTCTTCTTATTGCATTATATCATTATAGCTCAGGAAGGATGAAATTCAATCACAATGTTCTTGTGAGCACCAAAGTAATGCAAAAAATCTTTGAGGAAGTCAACTGATACTGGATTCAATTTTGGAAGATCAAAATAAGTTTTTCTTTTAAATCACTCAGCCTACCAATGTAGAAGTGGACAACTAAGCGTCATTTTCATCAGTTATATGGGATCCTTATTTTGTAACATAAATATCATTGACAAAGGAATATAATATTCATTCTTATTTAACTCTTTCTAGCATAACTACGGGGAAAAGGATTTTGGGTACCCATGCATCGTTATTAAACAAGTCAAACTTACCTATAAAAATATTCGTCAAATGAGATTACAACTATTGAAAATTTAAGAAGAAAATGATAGCATCCAATGATATGCTGAAGTAAACAAATAGCCCCCGAGACACCATAAAAGAAAAAAACACGAGAAAAAAGAAAGAAAACAATTGATAAGCAGAATATCTCTAGACATAATGTATTTATCCAATTCATAACTAGTTCTTTAAACACCAACTATCCCACAATATACGAGATTATGATTCTTTCAACATTAAAGAACATGAAAGAAAATAAATACAATGAAAGATCTAGTTATGAAAGAACATGAAAGAAAATAAATACAATGAAAGATCAACACCAAGGCTTCCTAAATATTAGGATCACTTAAACAAAGGCATTAGTTTTAGTCACTAAAATCAATTTGGCCTATTCTTGACCCACCTGCTGATGATTCTCGTTAAGACAGAAATTAGAAATTATTTATAGTCTAAGCATGGAAATAATGAAGGTTGAAGTGAATGAGCATTTTCTTCATCTCGCATACTTCAATTCAATGTACAAGTCAATGTTAGGTTATATTGACCAAACTGACTAAATAAATTACATATATATAGTCATAATATTTAGCATTTAAGACTAAATATCACAGATACAGGACTCAGTCGGTAAGATAAAAGTGCCGAACAAAGGGACACAATCATTCTTTTCTATATATTGTCCAGCAAAACCAGAATCATATCAGTAAATCTTTGCAAACCCACGAATCTTTCTTAAACATCTTAACAATTTAAACTTAGTTAACTATTATCATGCACGATTGCTCCAGCCAACATCTTTTTACAAAAGCCATTTAAAGGAATATTGAGCGAATGTGTTTCTTACCCTTTCGCCCATCATCTCCCGCAACGCCCATGCCCTCCCGCCTATTAAGCACGGATACTGCTATAATGAAAGGAAAAACAATTACATTAACAAGATATAATGAAAGGAAAACATTAGCACATCTCAATTGCATCTCCAGTAACTCGGCAAAACAATAAAATTAAGATACAGATAGCAAAAATCAAGGGAAAGACCCAAGAACAACGAAATCATACAATTTCAGTCACAAAAGGAGGAAGAACCGAAGATTTCAGACACTCACAGTCACAGTCGTAAATCGCAATGACAAGGAGAGGAGAGACCGATCTGGGACAGGGAGAGACGGGAGAACGCGACTAGCCCACTTCAGACGAAGAACAGCTCACTGAGTGTCTGGGACTGAGCTAAGAGACCACCGAAGATGAAGACTGAAAACGAAGTCGAGGAGAGACGGCGACGACCGAATACGAGAAACTTGCGATTTCAGATGGTGGCGACTTCAGACGGTGGTGATTCCAAACAGTGGCGACTGTCGGCAACTTCAGAGTTCAGAGTGCAGAGTGCAAAATGGGTTGGGAGGAAAACCTGAAGACAGAACTCGACGGGCACGCAGAATTCGACTGGACGGAGCTCGGCGACATCGATTTAGGGTTGTGGCAAAATGGGTTGGGAGGAAAACCTGAAGACAGAACTCGACGGGCACGCGGGGAGACAATACAATCGAGGAAGGTTTTGTGAAAATAAAAACTTAGGGAGTCTAATAAAAATAGTTAGACTCAAAATTTACCTAGGGAGTCTAATAAAAAAACTTAGACTTAAAAATATTACCTATGTGGAGTCTAATAAAAATAGTTAGACTCCAAAAATTTACCTAGGAGTCTAATAAAAAAAATTAGACTCCGAAAATGGTTAAATTCAGGCCCAATTTCCACTTTCACGGGCTTATCACTTGATTTGGCGGACTTTTGGCATTCTAGTTAAATAATTAGACTCCAAAAGTCACCCAATTATTACAAAAATGCCACCGCGTGTGTTTTTACTTCCTCTTTTTATAATAGGACGTCTATTAGAGACGTAAATGCCATTTTCTGTAGTAGTGTGCTTACGTCGCTTCATAGCCATCATGATTGCTATTGAGGGTTTTACTCTTTTGGAAACCGTCGTAACGCCTCAGATGGTGAGCGTTACGTTTTCGACTCTTGTCTTACTTGGCCTATAAATCTCTGTCGATACTTCATCTTTTCGTTATTTCGCTTGCGAAATTTTGCCCGAAAAACTATCTCACCATCATCTAATCCTTTCTCTGAAGCTTTTTAACTTCTCCAGGGCTTTCTCCCTCTTCCAGGTATCGTCGAACACTTTCGACTTTCTCCCTCTTCCAGGTATCGTCGAACACTTTCGACCATTTACGCTGTCTTATGTTCTATTACTTCCTGTGTTAATCGGTGTATGCTACATTCAAGTATCGTGTTCTTTCTTTCGCCATTTTTGTTTCTGATTTTGGAGGAGTGACTGTGATGACCTATTTGAATTCCTCTCTGAAGGAGAAGTGTTGAGAACGAACGCTGAGCTTATCTCCCTTGGTCTGAGTCACTGCAACGCTTGGGAGTTTTTGGTGATTGTTGGAACTCTCTTTATTGTTGAAATTTTACTAGCTTTGTGAGGAACTTTCTGGGTTTCTGGGTCTTTTTAGCCCCTTTTGTTCTTTATTGTTGAGCTTTTTGAACCTCAGCGGCATTTCCCCCTGCTTCTTGTTTGCCCATAAACACGGACCCCGACGTGATTCTGGATACGCATGGTAGGCCCGTGTCTGAAGACGATAAAGATATTCTCGAGAGTTTTTCCGCATCCACCAAATTCTGGCTTAGGTCGGTTCTTCCTTCCAAATAGTACATAGGGGAAGCATTTTTCCGTACCGCGTGGGGGAAACGGAGCGAGGAAAGCCGCCGAGTCCTACAACCTCCCTTTCATAGGATTGTAGGAATTCCACCATTCTTACCCCAAGCTTTATCTTTAGGTGAGGACTTTTGTCCACGAATATGTCGTCTTCTGGCCCTACGCCTTATGATGAATGTTGTTATAAGGCTATCGAACTTGCTGGGTTTGGATGCAACAGGGATGCCGAGTTGCTTCTGGATAAATGCCGATGTAATGTCAAGCTTGTTCCTAGAGCCACGAGTGTCTTTTTAGAACATCAACTTTCCCAAGTTACTCCTGCTTTGTCGTGCATACCGATGAAGACCTTTTGTCATTAGCCTCGGGTCCACAATCAACAATTAACCAAGGATTGCGTATAGGCAAACCTAGGATCGTTCTCTTTTTTTCGAGGAGCCTTTTATTGAATCCTAAGTAATCTAAATGTCATGCAAATGCAATGAAAACAAGGGGGATTGGTTTTGGATTTTTAAATTAATAAATTAAAATAGAAATGCAATTTAAATGAAGCAAAGAAAAGAAAATGAGAAGAAGAAGATTAAAATTGATCAACCCAATATTCGGATTCCAGAGACTTCCATCATTGAACAAAATATAAATAACCCACGTTTGGCTCTGGACGAACCGAGATCTCTGCATTCGCCCAGAAAATCCCTCGACTAGACGATCGCCTAGAATATGTCCGAACAACGGCGTCCCACTGTGCGATCGCACACTAAAACTTAAAACCTAGTTTGAACTCAGTCCTTGGGATAAACCAAACCGAATATTAAATCTAATATTTGAACTATTTTCAGAAATCGGATCCGATAAGATGAAAATAGAAACGAGTTAAATCACCGATAAAGCACAAGTTCTCTGGATGGATCATGGAATCCTCACATTGGGTTAACCACAGAAGCTTAGCCAAGCATGGCTAAGCAAAACACAGAAGAAATGATGAAGAAGAAAACCAAAAAGAAATCCTATTCAACGTAATTGAGAATATGTTTTTAGCCATCTAATATAACCTATAAATAGGAAACACTAGGGCTACAAGATTGGCCCAAAAATAGGAAACCTCTAAAAATAGGAAACCTCTAATAAATGGTCTTTTATTACAAAATTCGAGCAGAATAAAAATCCAGAAAAATGGGTCTGCCTTTAGCTCCAATTTCGTCCATCTTCTTGTCCGAATCAGCCTTCCGAGTCTTCATAACAATTGTAGCTCTCTGAATCATCTAAAAAAGGAAAGAAGAATCAGGCTAATCGGATATTTAGATCAAAAGTTATGGTGAAAATACTAAATCACTGTAAATCTGGAATTTAATCATAAAGAATGAATCAAATCCAATTAAAAGCTCAAAGCCCAATTAAGTAATAAAATCCATTATTTATTAACTAAACAATCCTAAATTTATTCACCAAGAGATACAAATAAGTGTAATAATATTCAATCATCATATACCTTCATATTCTGACTCCAATCATTTCTCTTATTATAGGTATTAGATGGCTTCTTCTCATGACACCGATCAATCCTCGATGAGAGAGTCTGGTACAGGAGAGTCTAGTTACTCTGATTCTTCCTGTCCCTCAGCTGCCAAGGAACTTATTATTAGTAGCGCCATGACGCGGATGAAGAACTTGATGAAAGCGAGCGAGCTCTCAAAAGTGGTCTGAGGTGGGGAAGGTTATGATATATGCCTGCCCCGAGCCCAGGAATAGGTGGCTTCCAGCCGATCAGACGACCAGGGCCCTCACTTCTTTTATTTTTATTGAGACGTAATCACCTGGCTAGGTTTACAGTTTCCCTTTACCGATTTCCAGATGTGTCTTCTACGTCACTTGCATCTTGCCCCTTCTCAGTTGCATCCCAATGGTTGGGCTGCTACCATAGCTTTCGAGAACTATTGTCGAACCCATGATCTTTTCTGCTCCGTACCCATCTTCTGCAGTTTCTTTGCCTTTTTAGAGACAAACATCGTCAGGGAGGGCGATCCCAAATGGTTTGGGTGGACCTCTCTTCGAGCCGCCCACGGACGGAAATTCCTCAAGCCCTTCACCGATTCTTGGAAAGGGTTCAAAAACCATGTTTTTAAAGTGATTGCCAAACCTAGGGAAGTACCCTAGTTTTTTCAATCCTCCGACTTTGGTGAAACCGAGAGCGGTTTCCATTGTATTGGTGCGGATCACCACAAGTTAGATTCCATAGATTTCGCCCCTTACGCACCGCCTATCCGCAGCCAAGGAAGAAACCATACTTGCCCTTACGACCCTTGCCAGTAAAAAGGGCAAGTTGGTGAACTCGGCTGAATACATTACTGCCCATTTATCGAGAAAGTGACTCGTCCTTAGTACGAATTTACTCTTGTTAATGTTCGCTCATCTTTATTTGCCTGGTGACTTCTTGATCTCAGTCCGTGTTTGTTATTGTTGCAAGTCGGCAAATGGGGAAGCGACCTAGTTATCTTGATGTGACCCGGCCAGATGAAGAGGCCCTAGGTACGGCTACGGCTGGAATTGTTGTCGGGGCAAAACGTGCCACTCACGAGTCCATGCAGTAGGTGGCGACCAAAAAGGCCTGGGTACCTAAACAGAAATCTGTCCCCGTCGCTGCTCAGGATGCCCCACCATTGCCTTCTCCTTCGCGAGACTCTTCTCCACCACGAGATTCCGAGCCTCAATCCTCGGAGCCGACCCCATTCCTACCAATCGGACTATTTCGCTCCCCGGTGTCATGTTTGGGAATGTAAGGTAACTAAGGGCTTGCGTCAAGGTATTCGACCCCCCGACCATTATTTTGATGACGAACCCGTGTCCGACAGTGAGGTGAAGGAACTCTGAGATTTGGAGCTTAAAGGGTTAAAGCTTGCCGGGTTGTGCCAACTTGTCGCAATTTTTAAAGAAAGGCATTCCCGTGACGGTGTTGCCCTAAAACATGCCCCGACCGAGAAAGATAAAGCAAACGGTCTGGCCACCCGATCCTCCAGAGTCTCGAGGCCATAAAGGCGGAAAGGGATAACCTTCGCACCGCCTTGCCCGCAATCCGGAAGCGGAGAAGGAGAGTTTCTTCAAAGAGCGGCTTGCTCGGGAGGGCTTGCGAGAGATCGAGTCGAAGTGGCCGAAAAACGGCGTATTCATGAGAGCGACGTTGACAGCATAAGCCGGAGCAAGGCCATCCTCTCGCAGTTGGAAGCAGAACTAAAGCATTACAAAGACGGCTTTTCCTCTGCTCGCTCTGATATCTCCAAGCTAAAAGCCGGCGTCAATGATGCTTTTGACAATGCTGTGGAGCAAGTCCAATTCCTGAACCCGTCCGTTTCTCTTAATCTCGAGGGGGTGCACTATAATGCATATGTTGAAGATGGGAAATTTATCCCTGCCCCTTCGTCGGTTGTCGGACCACCCGTCCCTGGTCCCGAGGTCACTCCAGAAGCTGGTAGTGAAAAAGCACTGGGGAACGGGGGCGGAGAAACTAGCCATTCTAGTCCGGCTAACCCGGAGGATGCTAGGCCCCGCTAGGCCTTGAGGCATGGCTTTTTTTGTAAGGGCGTAATGCCTTCAACTTGTTATTTTGCTTGGGGTTGTATCCCTCATTTTGTAAACAATGGATGTTTTTTCTCTTATCGCCTTGGCAGCGCCTTTAAATTGAAGCAAGTCCAGCCTTTGCTTGAGTTCCTTTGTGTTGCTATGCCGAAATTCGTTCGAACTGGTAAACAGGTTTTGCCCAACTTGATCAAGGTCAGTAAAACCGTTTATCCACTTGGGCGAATTTACTAGCCCGTGTTGTTTAGCAATTGAATCCGGATTCGTGACCATGGGTTCAATAGCCCCGGGGTCGTATATATCCCATTCTTCTGCATGTGTATTACGAAATTTGTTATCCTGGCATACACATGCGTCATTTTTAGGCAGCTATGCCGCTGCATGATTCATGAAAACGGGCTCTCACCTCGGATTCATCCATGCTTTCTTACAGTACGAAGCTACCGCTTAGTTGTGGTTTTAGGATACGAAGCATTCTACCTCGCATCATTCATTTATGCCCATTTCTAGGCGGTACTACCGCTAATATGTGTTTCACGGAATCAAGCTTTTCTGGCTTGGCTCCGGACATGCTTACTTTAGCTTACATGATCCATGAAAATTGGTTATCTACCAAAGATTCATACATGCTGTAGATTGATTTCTGAAAATGGGTTCCTAGACCCAAACTTCTTTATTAACTTGCCCCGATGATACCACCGAGGTACATTATTGCTCAAGGACCCCTACTATGTAATGGTCCGATGGCCTGAAATAAACACAACAAAAACAAATACTAAAAAATGAACTGATCAATGAACAACTCATTAAATTCTAATGCTTAGCCACTAGGATTCTAGGATCCTAGTTTGTCACTTAAGATTTCAACTGTAGTACACTCTGAGTTTGGCTGCATTCCACGTCCTTCTAATTTTTTCCCTTTCAGCGTTTCCAGTGTGTATGCTCCTTTCCCCAGAGCCTTTTTGACGTGGTATGGGCCTTCCCAATTTGCCGCGAGTTTTCCATCGCCAGCATTCTTGTTTCCGATGTCGGCCCGTCGTAGGACTAGGTCGCCTTCTTGGAATGACCTTGGGTTCACCTTTACGTTATATCGCTCCGCAACGAGCCGCTTGGTAGCCAAATCTTGGCAATGTGCCGCAACTCTAGTTTCATCAATTAGATCTAACTCCACCATGATTGTCTCATTGTTTCCCCCTTCATCTTGTTAGGGCCTTGATTCTCCTCCATGAGGATTCACCGATTTCGACGGGATCATCGCTTCACAACCATAAGTTAGTCTAAAAGGTGTTTCCTTCGTAGAGGTTTAGGCGGTGGTCCGATAACCCCACGAACGAGAATAGAGATGTTCCACCCAACTAGCTTTAGCTTCTTCCATTCGCTTCTCAGTCCATCAAGGATGACCTTGTTCGTCGATTCGACTTGCCCATTGGACTCGGGGGTGTTCGACGGATGTGAAATGATGCTTAATCTTAAAATCGACACCATTTCCCTAAAGCTATTGTCTGTGAACTGGGTACCATTGTTGGTGACTATCTCGGCGGGGACCCCAAATCGGGAAATAATGTTCCTTTGTAGGAACTTCTGCACTCACGCCGAGGTGATGGTTGCTAAAGGTTCGGCCTCAATCCACTTTGTAAAATAATCCACAGCTACTATCAACCATCGAAGCTGCCCTGGCGCTGGTTTGAATGGTCCTAACAAATCAAAACCCCACTTGAAGAAGGGCCAAGGGGCTGATACTAATTCTAACTCGGATGGGGGAGCTCGCATTATTTTATCATGCTTCTGGCAGCTTTCACATCTTCGCACATGGTTCTTTGCATCTGCTGCCATCGTGGGCCAGTAGTAACCGGCTCCCACGGCTTTCCTCGCTAACGCTTTAGCACCCATGTGTTGTCCGTTAATACCCTCATGAATTTCCGCCAACACATATCGGGCTTCATCCGAGTTGAGGCATTTGGACATCGGGGTATGTAATCCTTTTCGGTATAACTGGTCATGCACTACTGTGTCTGCCGTTGCCGCCCTAACCAGCCTCCTGGATTGTAACATGTCCTCTGGCAGAATCCCCCTTTCCAAGTAATCCACAATTTCCTTTCTCCAATCACTTGACCCAGTAATAGTCATGACACAACTCGACTCCGATAAGCTCTGTTGAACTACGGTTCTCAAATTTCCAGGACCTTTGGTGCTAGCCGGTTTGACAACACATCGCCTTTAGCATTCTCCTCTCGGGATGTGCACCACCACCACCTCATTAAACCGTGCCATAATTTCTTTTACCTTAGTGAGGTGTTTTGCTAGCAATGGCCCCTTGACCTGGTATGTCCCTTCAATTTGGGAGGCCACTAGTTGAGAATCTATGGACACTTGTACGTGTCTAGCTCCATTCTCCTTTGCCGGATCAATCCTGCAATCAGGGCTTCATACTCGACTTGATTATTGGAAGTTGGGAAATCTAATCGGAGAGAAAACTCCATGGAAACTTCTTTAGGGCTTTCCACGATGACACCCGCCCCGCTTCCTTTGACGTTGGACGAACCATCTACAAACACTTTCCAAAGTTACCGACGCCCCCTTCTTCCTTGGTTGACGGTGTTAGCTCCAGCAAAAAATCTACTAAAGCTTGGGATTTGATTGCCTGCCGAGTCTCGTAGGATATGTCAAACTCGGATAACTCCACCGCCCAACTTATCATTCTTCCAGTGAGGTTGGGTGTATGCAACACTTGCCGTATAGGCTGATTGGTTTTGACAATGATAGGGTGGCTATGGAAATAGGGGCGGAGACGCCTTGCCGCTGTGAGCAAAGTGAATGCCATCTTCTCCAGCTTTTGATATCTTAGTTCTGAGCCTTGCAAAGCCCGGCTTATAAAGTATACCGGCTTCTGCCCATCCTTCGCCTCACGTACCAACACGGCGCACCGCCTCTCCTCTCCTACATAAATACAGAACCAAACTTTCACTTGGTTCGGGCCTGGACAAACCGGTGGGGTAGCCGACATTGTTTAATATTTGTAAACGCCGCGTCACACTCAGAATTCCATCCTCCCCGAGCTTCTTTTTTCAATAACTTAAAGAAAGGTAGTGACTTTTCAGCCGACTTTGGCAAGAACCTTGTTAACGCGGCCAATCTTCCAGTCAATTGCTGTACTTCTTTCTTGCTAGTAGGTGGCTTCATGTCCAGTACCACTTGGCATTTATCTGGATTAGCTTCGATACCTCAGTTTATCAACATGAATCCCAGGAACTTACCTGATGGTACCCCAAAAGCGCATTTTGCCGGGTTCAACTGAATTTGGTATGCGCGCAATTTGTCAAATGTCTGCTGCAAATCCCGGACATGGTTCTTTGGCTCCAGGGATTTTACAATCATATCATCTATATACACCTCCACATTCTTCCCGAGTAGGTCCTCGAACACCTTTGTCATCATTCTTTGATATGTTGCTCCGTATTCTTGAGACCAAACGGCATGACGTTGTAGCAATAATTTTCTTTGTCCGTAATGAATGCCGTCTTCTCCTGATCTTCAGGGTGCATAGCGATTTGATTATATCCCGAGTATGCATCCATAAATGATAAGAGCTGAAACCCAGATGAGTTATCAACTAATTGATCGATCGGGCATCGGAACGCGTCCTTTGGGCAAACTTTGTTTAAGTCCTTGTAATCTGTACATACCCGCCACTTGCCGTTAGGCTTCTTGATCATGACTACGTTGGAGAGCCACGTGGTGTACTACTCTTCCCGAATGAAACCTGCTTCGATCAACCGCTTTACATGCACCTCTAACGCCTTGCCTCATTCGTAACCGTGTTTTCTCTTTTTCTGCGCCACCGGGGTAGAGCCCGGGTGGATTGCCAACTTGTGGTTGCAAATCTATGGATCTATTCCTGGTATTTCGGATGGTGTCCATCCGAACACATCCCTGTTTTGTTTTAAAAAGAGTTCTATCTCATCGTGAACCTCAGCATCCAACGCCTTGCCGACTTTGGTCACCTGCTCTGGTACAGATCCCAAAATGAGATCTTGCAACTCACCATTTGGTTTTGCCCGCGACATTTTATCTTCTTCCCTGAGGTCCAATTCGACAACCTGTACCGGTTCCTTTTCTTTTTCCTTCCCCGACTTCGTCTCCTTTGATATTTTGCTTCCTTTAATGGCCTCGAAATAGCATTACCGGGAATCTTTCTGATCTCCTCTAACAATGACAACTTTATTCTTTTTGTTAACAAACTTCAACCTTTGATGCTTGGAGGACACTAACATATCCCAATCATGAATAGTTGGCCGCCCTAGAATGACATTATATGGCGAGGGGAAGTCAGCCACAATAAACCAAACCACTTCTAACTTGAATGCCTTCTCCGTTCCTAACGTCATTTTAAGATCTACATAACCTTTAGGCCGTGTATCCTGGCCATTGAACCCTATCAGTGTAGTTCTACATGGTTTCAGGTCTTCCGAGTCAAAACGCATGCGCTTAAATGCATCCCATAGGATTATATTCACTGCACTCCCGTCGTCCACGAAGATTTTCCTAACAAAACATTCTACCACCATTCCCGAGATGACCAACCCATCATGGTGGCCAGGAGGTACATCTTCCAACTTGCCCTTAGTAAAGAAAAGTGCTGGCAGTTTTGGTTTCTTACTGCTCTTTTTGAATTCGATACAATTTCTAACTGAAAGGACTTCTTCTGAAAAGTCTTCTTTTTGATACTTCTTCCTCTGGGAGACTGAGTCTCCTCCACCACCGAATCCTCCCATAATAACATGACAATCATATTTGGGTTTAGGAAACTCGTCATCACTCCCGCCTTTCTGCTCGCGTCTCTTCTTTTTGGGGGGTGGGCTCTTACTCTGACCCCTTTGACGCTTGTTTTGTCACCCCTCCATCTAGATAACATATCGCTGGAGCTTTCCTTCCCTGACGAACTTCTCTACCGCATCTCGAAGATCCCAACATGAATCAGTGGTGTGGCCATGCTGATCGTGGAACTCACAGTACCGCGATTTGTCTAGGGTAGCCTCTCGTTGTAAGGGCTGAGGTCATTCAACCTTTTTCATCTCGGTGGCGGATACCTCCTTCCAAATTTGTGCCTGAGATACTTTAAGTGGGGCATATCTGTCGTACTTCCCTTTTGCCCGTCCTCCTCTGGGTCGGCTTTCACACCCGCGTGACCGAGAGTCTTGCTTATTTTGATCGCACCGTGCCTTGAGGTGAACTTCTACCTTTTTCCCTTGGTTCTCGGCTCATCATTTCCAACTGTTCCAATTCTAAGTATTGTTTGCATCGGTCCCGAATTACGCCAAAGTTCTTGGACGGGTTTTTGTCATCGACTTTTTTAAGCGAGACCACTTGTCTAAACCGGCTATAGCACAATGAAGATGTATATCTTCCTTAAGCTCGGCACTTGCAAGGCCGTGTCTTTGAAACGCTCCGGATATTTCTGCAAAGTCTCATTCGGTAGGCCGTTTTCACCTGTCCGAGTTGAAACTCGGTCTTTGGTTGCTTTCTACTGGTAGCGAAATTCAATAAAAACTTTTTAACTAAGTCCTTGAAGTCGGGGACCGAGTTCGGTGGCAATGAGTTGAACCAAATCTGCGCAGCTCCCCTCAATGTTCTAACGAACAACCTTGGAATGATGGCCCCAGTATACCCTTTCACTATGATCTCCATTTTGAAATTGTTCACATGTACCTGCGGGTCCTGACTTCCGTCGTACTTTGGGAAGTCCTTTGTATCCAAGCCTCTAGGATAGGCCGCGATCATGACTCTCTGCGGAAAGGACCTCTCAATCTATCCTCCTCATCGATATTTCATCCTCCTTAGACGATCTTGATCCTCAATAAGTTCTTTCTTTTAAGGTCGTGACTCTTGGTATTTCCAATGCGATTCTCAATGTTAGTTCAGCAACTTGTCGTGATATGGGAATCGAATTTTACAGTCCCCACGGTTAGCGCCAATGTTACGTGATAAAACACAATTGTCTAACCCCTTAAGGCTAGTGAGTGATTGATATTGATCGACTGACTACTTTGGATGCCTATTAGGAAAACATCCGAGAATGGATTACCTGTTGGTATCTATGAATGACATAACAACAAGTTCTCCGAGATCACTGTGCAACACAACGACGGTGTATCGCCAAAGGGGTGGGGTGTGTGCACAGTGGTACTGAACCGAAAGTAGTTAAAGGTTATGGAATGTGTGCACCTGATGAACGTCCCGCTATTTATAGAGGCTTCCTTAGGTTTCGTTCCTCCGGTAATGCTTCCTTCTTTAGGTAATGCGTGTTCCCACGATCTAATTGAGGAGATCCTCCATCATTCGCATTATCCGAGGTTGTCAGCATGATCCTAGGAACATCATCCTTTTACCAGTTAAGGAAGATTCAAGAAGATCCCGTCAAGACATTTGCTTGCTGGGCCCTTACTTTACCAGGTCCATTACCTAAGTCCACAACAATGGTCTTATAACTCTAACACTGTTAATGTTACTAATGGAAAAAATTGATACAACAAACTCATATGATAACTATATGAGCTTGACCGTATAATTAAATACTATCAATTCTAAATTTGAAATATATGTAAACTGAAAAATATCTAGAAATTAATGAATCAATCAACATTAAAACCTTGATTGTATTCTTTTTTTTAAAAAAAAAAAAAATTAGTTTCATAATCTAATCATATTAATTTAATACTCTATGGGTAAAGGATTTCTCTAGTCACTCGAGATAAGTTATCTCCGTGACTTCTAAAACTACGTCGTTTTGGATTAATGAAAGGTGTTTCCGTAATTTTGTACCCTTTATTAATTAATCTAAAATTACAAACACATCCTTTATTAATTCAAAACGACGTAGTTTTGGGGGTCATTGGAGATAACTTGAGAAATATTTTTCCCATAATCTATATATCAAAACCCACGATTTCATTTGTAGCGATTTGTCAGTTTTATTTTAGTTTAATAATCTAAATATATTATATTTAAAAAAATTCAAACTTAGATATATGTTAGTGCATACTCATCACTTAAGTTTCTTGCCGTATCAATATTTTCCAATAGCAATATTAACGATGTTAGAAATATAATACTAAAAGTATATTTTATAAAGTCAATGGGCCAAAATTATACTTCATGTAAAATTTAAAAGATTAAAAGTATACTTTAAAATTTATTTTTTAATCATCTACCTCAACTTTTCATTCGAGAATAAAGTTTTTGGAGGGAAAAGAATCAGAAAATATCTCATCGTATGCCGTCTTTAACTGATTTTTTAAAATTTTAGGATTTTTAATACTTTATGTATTTATTTTTAAAATTCTAGAATATTTTTTCACACATTTCTTTTAGAATAAAATTAATTCAAAAGTCCTTGTAATTTATCTCAATGTTGAATCAAGTCTCTTTAATTTATTTCGTTTGAATAAACCCCTTACAGTTTGATCTGTTATAAGCATTCATCCTTGACTACAAAAATAATTAATTTTCATTTATTGAATTTCAAGAACTTTATGAATTATTTTTATGTTTCATTTAACACTGTTGTAACACCCATGTACTTATCTATAAATAAAATTTCATTGTGGCTATAAATTATCAAATCAAATATCAAGATTTTAACTCAAAAAATAACCTATAGATATATGATTTAAAATGGAGGTAAGCTGTAACGATGTATGAATTCATTTTCTATTCTATCAAAGATGTAAGACTTTTGGGTATATTTGGAATCCAATTGACTCGTTGAAGTTGAAGTACCCATACAAAATCAAAGTACCAATACGGAATTCGATCATATTACACAAAAATATAGCATAGAGAGGAAGCAACCTAAGGGGCTGTTTGGGAGTTCTATTTTAAAGGGAAAGGAAAGGGAAGGAAGAATTCGATAGTCTCTTTGCTTGTTTGCAAGTTTTAAAAATAAGAGGAGAGGAAATCAGGGATTTTTATAAATTCCCCAAAACCCTCATTCTTCTAAAAAATAAAATTCTCCTAATATGGGGGGTTTTAAGAAGGAAAATAAATTAATTACTTTTTTACTCTTTCTCACCATTACCACCAACCCACCACCACCACCACCACCATCGCACCACTGCACTACCACCAACATGCTGCCACCATCGCCACCACCGCCACTACCACCGCACCACCACCACGCCGCCACCGCCTCATTTAGATCAAGGTTGTCAAACCTACGAATCTAAGTAAACTCGTGGCAATAATGTAAACTTATATTGTGAATTTGAATCGTAAACTCGTAAAAGTTTACTTTTACTATTAAATAGGTATTTATAGTGTGTAATAAATAATTAAAATATAAAAAAATGAGATTGATTTAAATATATTTTAAATCTAAATAATTGAAATTAAATACATCAATATTTAAAATTTACCAAACATGGATTGGCTAAATTATATATCGTCAAATCAATCCATGTTTGGCTAAATGGCTTTTATTTTCCCAAACACATCTAAGTTTCTTATTCGAGTGTGATAGATTATGAAATTGAGCAATTTTTATATTTAAACATGGATTGATTTGACGATATATAATTGCATCTAAGTTCTTGATGATGTGTTATATCATATAGATGGGTGAATTGGTTATGCACACGAGGGTAAAAACAAAAAACTTTTCATCATGTTGCAAATATTTAACTACTTACTGAGCAATTATCTTCAATTATCAAAATGATAAATCAAACCTTTACTGAAAAAATGAAAAATCAGAAGTGGATAGATTTTTTTAAATGCAAATTTTTCAAACAAAGGTTTGTTGACTAAATGGCTTTTATTTTCCCAAACACATCCAAGTTTCTTATGCGAATGTGACAGATTCTGAAATTAAGCAATTTTTATATTTTGTCTGCAACTTGGAATTGGGAATGTCCCATTCACATTTTTCGGAATATTTGTTTATAGATGAATATGCCGTACTAATGTTTGGAAGTATAAGAGCAGTATATAGATATATCAATGAATTTTCTTCTCTTTCATAAGATATTTTTTCTGTAGTTTTTGGTTTTGAAATTTGACAAAACCAACGTTGCTTTATATTTTTTTTTTTAACAATCTAATTATACATGACGTACATTCTATTTTCCAAAAACAGATACCTCATTCACTCATCATTGCAATAAGATGAATACGCTATTGTGGTCTAAGATAAAAGTAATTGACTTGATTATGCTCTCCCCCAATATTTGAAGGAAAGAGCAAGACAAAGGAATAGCCTCATTTTTCTTTATATGTTTATTCGGCTGCTACGAGGTTCGAGTATTTTTGGGTCCCATTGAGGATAGCACTCCAAGGCATTTTTTGCATTCATATGGGCTCAATCTTGATCTGGCATGGTGTCTTCAGCTTCGGCTTCAACAAATCTGGAAGATGCTGTCAAACACCCAGAACATGGCACATCAAATGAAGAAGCTGTTAAGTCAGACAGAGAGGCGGCAAAGAGTATATTAAGAACTTAACATCAGTTGAAATAAAATATACCTTAGGATGTTCAATGTTATCATATAGGATTCACCATCCTTGATTAGTTGGTTATGGTATCATGACCGGCATCTTAACCAGATTATATATTTTCCCCCTAATCTTGTTCAGAAAATAATTTCTGTCATAATTGTACAGCTGTGAAAAGTTTATTCTTGTATGCGTGTCATATGTATAGTGGCTGATGTATTTTGTAATGATTCTAGAATGATATATAGTGTGGCTGTAAATATAAAAGGCAGGAATCCCAATGATATAGGGTTTTCCAATTATTCAGGAACATCCGCTTTTCTTTCTTGGTATCACAGCCGTAGAAATATGTCGTTTGCTATCTTCACTGCCAGCTCCATGACATCTTCTGCCAAGAATTATTCCCTATTTAGCTCCTCCAACCAGACTACAACGATCAAGCTGATCTTGCAAATTTTCTCGCCTGGGATTCGATAGTCTTGCCTTTGATTGAGGGCAACCGTCTTTGAAGGACACATCGATATCACTGTTGGTTTTAGTGAGAAATCAGAGATTAAGACGAATCTGGAAAATGTACTCAGTGTATTAATTAACACTGAGACTTCAGTCTTTCATATATAGGCAAACTGTACAGAGTAGAGGAGTAACATGTGAACAAAACTGACAGCTGTTATCACTAACTAAAACTAGTTACAGTGGTGAACATATTAAACAGAATGCTAACTGATAAACTTAGTGGGCTTTGGACTACGTTATGTGGGCCGTTCTAATATGTACACTATCATCCCCCTTCAAACGAGGCGGGGATACATCAAGGCTGAGTTTGTCCCGCAAACGAATAAACTGAGAAGTACCAAGTGGTTTGGTAAGACAATCAGCAAGTTGTTCTTCAGAGGGAACATATTGAATATTAAGTTGCTGAGACAATACTTTGTCACGAACAAAATGAGCATCAATCTCAATGTGCTTAGTTTGAGCATGGAAGATCGGATTGGAGGCCAATTATCTTGATACTTACATTTTGGAAGGTGGAACAGATTTATGAGAAAATTTGATTTTTGGATATTTGAATTGACTTCAATTTATTGGTGCTTGCTTTAAAAATTTTGCTTCCATGGTTTTCTTGAATTTGGTTGTTTTAGAAATTAAAATCTTGAGGACAAGATTTGATGCAAGTGTGGGGGTGTGATGACTTCTCATTTTTAATATATTTGACATATATTTTGATATATCCGAGAAGTCATTATTACTAATTTAAAGAGATTTTATTGAGATTTTAAGAGATATCAATTCAGATGCATTATTTGGGGGATTTCAATTTAAAATAAAAGTTTTTGAGTTAGGGAAATAAATAGTAATATTTAGAAGTTTAAAAATAAAAATCAGTTTATTATTATTATTATTATTAGTATTATTAATTCTTTTCTTTGTTTCCACAGCTCCATATACGTTTTGGCAATTGTTTCCATTGAATTGAATTGAAGTGGGCCCACGGATGGAAAGATTTGAAGGCCTAAATTAAAGAAAAGACGCATGTCGGTGTAGCTACGAGTGGAGAGCAAGACAACGTTTTGGGCTGATTTTGAATCAATTGAGTCAATTAAAACCCTAAGACGACCACGACTTGAAGGATATAAAAGAATGAGAGGCGGCATTTAAAAAAGGGGGAGCGTGAGGTTACTTTTTGGCGGAAGAGGGAGCACGGCGGAGAAAGAAAATCAAAACAAAGAACAGCGCCGCGGCTTCGGACCTTGGACCTTCTTCTTCCTCTCTCTCACGGCGGCTTCCCTCTCCACCACGGTCGCCGCGGAGCTCCGTCTTCACGGCCATAAGAGAGGAAGTCCCGATCGAAGAACCACGGTGGGAGGCGGTGACTTCGCCATGGTTTTATTTTTCTTTTCTCATTGAACTCGAATTGTTATTTGCTATCTTTGTTCGATTTTTGTTAAAGCCATGTTTGGCTAATTTATCTTTGCAACCTAGAGGAACTTTGAACTTATATGTGTGGATTCGACTTTGTTTTTATTAATTAGTTATAATTAATATTAATTTTGGTTACTTAATCTTATTTAGCTTTATCGTTTAGTGACCGGCCATCATTAATTATGAATTTAAGAATTAGGATTTACCTTGACGAAGGGGATTTTAATTAGGCTCTGAGATTAAGTAATATGGGATTAGATTTTAATCTAATTTGCGATTAGGATAGACATATACCTAATGACCCCATATAATTGTTGAAGAGTGTGTCTGAGTTTTGTTGCCTCTTGAGTAATTATGTTAGACATAACAAGTTTACTCAAGAGAGGGTTGTAAGTGGACCGACAGGCACTTATAGCTATTTATACTCGAGATTGACAAAATTGATATTAAGGGTAATTAATTTAGTGAAATCAAGGTTTATGAAGCTAATAAGGGATTAGTGACTCTGGGTTGCTCATTTTATTATTGTGGTGGTTTGTTTATTTTGATTTTCTTTTATCTTAATTAAATTCAATTTGGTTTTCTCAACTTAATCAAAATTGTAAAATTAATGCTTAACCAAAGTTTGTGATACCAAGTCCTCGTGGGAACGATACTTTTCTTATCACTTTATTACTTGATACGGCCCGTATACTTGCGGAGTTATAGGCTTAAAGTTTTGCCCTATCAGCGTGTCACCATCTGGTGACAATTGTGATTAGCAGGAGGAGAACCAAGCGGCACAAAAAGAGCAGACAATGGATCTGATTGAGCAGAGGACATAGAATCAGATTGAGAAGACTGAGAAGGGGTACCACCATCAGTAGACGGAGAAGCAAAAGCTGAAACACGAGCAGCCTCCCTTGAAGGTAATATGGGAGAAGAAGCAGAGGACAGTGAAGCAACACCATCAAGTTCACAAGACTGAGGAGACAAAATTGAGTCGAGAAACAAAAAGAATCTGCAAAAGGAAAATCAAGCTCATTAAACACAAAATGTCTGGAAATATAGATACGGCCAGAGGAATTTAAGCAGCGAAACCCTTTGTGTTGACCACTGAACCCCAGAAACGTGCACCTCTCAGACCGAAACTGAAGTTTATGTTTGTTGTATGGACGAAGACCGGGAAAACAAGCACATCCGAACACCTTTAGGGCAAAGTAATCAGGTAATCGATTGAACAAAGCTTCATAAGGAGATTTGTGAAGAACTGAAGTAGGTAAGCAATTAATAATATGAACAGCCATGGCAAATGCTTCCCACCAATACTTGACAGGCATACTAGCATGGGCCAACATACTAAGTCCCATTTCAACAATGTGGCAATGTTTACGCTCTACACAACCGTTTTGAGCTGAAGTATGGGGGCAAGAATGACAAAAAAGAATCCCAGATTTAGCAAGGAATTTGGAAAACGACCTAAATTCACCTCCCCAATCACTTTAGAGAACTTTAATCTTTCGGTCAAATTGATTTTCTACCATAAGTTTGAAGTTTTTGAAAGCACCAAAGGCATCACTTTTATTATGAAGAGGGTAAATCCATGAGAATTGAGTGCAATCGTCGAGAAAGCAAATGTAGTATTTATAAGACTGAACAGAGGATACAGGTGCTCCCCATAGGTCTGTGTGTATGAGTTCCAAAACAACAGTAGCATGTGAGCTAGATTTATTGAAAGGCAATAAGTGCGATTTGCCATATTGACAAGAATTACAGAATGAAAGTTTCTCAGCAACAGGAAAAGACAGATTACAAGCTTTAAGGACTTGCTTAACAGTATTACAAGAGGCATGGCCAAGTTTTTGATGCCATGTATCTAGTACAGAAAGTAAAACAGTAGGATCTGAAGACTTTGTGAATTTGGGAGCACGATCAAGCTTGTATAAACCATTACTCTTGCTTCCTGTTAGAAGGACCTTGTGTGTAGCTTTGTCCTTCACAGCACAGTTAGTAGAATCAAACTCAACAACAACATCATTATCATTAGTCAATTCAGTAATACTAACCAAATTTTTCTTCATTGCAGGAACAACTAGTACTCGTCTCATGGAAAGATTAGATGAATTAGGATTTAAATTTGCAGAAGTAGAGCAAAGAATTTTAAATGAGAACCACTACCAACCAAAATATTACCTGCTTCTGTATTCCCCTTAGTTTCAACATGAGTGATGTGATGGTAGCTCCACTGTCCATATACCAGTCTAGATCCTCAATTATTTGTGGTGTGGCAACATAGGCAGAAGGTTCAGGAGTCTTATCTGGACCAGTGTAAGAGCGATCAAAACAATAAAAACATTTCAGGACACCATGACCAGATTTACCACATAGTTGACATATCACTCTGTTGTGAGGAGAATGACCTCCACGGCCTCTTCCACCACAATAAGATTGTTGACCGTGATTACGTGAAGGACCATGATAGGGTGGCCGCTATGAGCCAGAGGAAACAGAAGCCAAAGTATTAGGCTTTAAAGCAATATTGTAAAACGAATTACTTACAGAGTTGAGGTTATTCAGATGTTCAAGATGCCTCTCAAAAGTTAGAAGACGATAATGAACGTCTATCCAGGTAATATTGTCTTTGTTAGAGAGATAAAGAACGACAGGTGTGTACTCAGCATCAAGACCCGCAAGCGTCTGAGTAACTAGATCAGTCTTCGAAATCGGACTTCCTACTATTGCGAGATTATCAGCAAGGCTTTTCATCTTAGCTAGGTACACCTCAACCATACTTGAACCTTTGCGAGTTCGTTGAAGGTCGTATTTGTACATAGTAATACACGACCTTGAGTGTGCACTCTGTTAGTTCTCAATATGTTTTGATGATTAACAACAAATGTAAAACATGTTTTGAAGTTTGCAAAGTTGTTTTAAAAACCCTCTGAAAGTTGCAAACTGCAGTTTGCATCTGCGAACTCGAGTATTGGACACGCCAATACCGGTTTGCCTTTGCAAACTCGAGTATTGGACACCAATCTGCGGTTGCTTGGTAAACTCGAGTATAGGGCATACGAAAGGAACCAAGTTTCCGGCCAAAGTCCATCTTTGCGGTTTGCTCTTGCAAACTCGAGTATGGGACGGCCAATCTTGCGGTTGCTTAGCAAACTCGAGTATAGGCCATACGAGAAAGAAACCAAGTTTTCAACCAAAGTCGATCTTTGCGGTTTGCATAGGCAAACTCGAGTATTGAATGGTCAATCTGCGGTTTGCATGGGTAAACTCGAGTATCGAACTTCTTGTGAATCAAAGGATTTTTCCAACTTAGTCAATATTTGCGGGTTGCATTTGCAAACTCGAGTATTGGACGACCTAATCTGCAGTTTGCTTGGCAAACTCGAGTATTGGACTTCCGAAGCAAAACAAGTTTTTCAAACAAAGTCAAAACTGTGGTTTCCAAAACCAAACTCGAGTATTGACCTTCCAGAGAGAAAAGGATTTTTTCAAGATAAATCAATACTGCAGTTTGCATAGGCAAACTCGAGTATTGAATGGTCAATACTTGCGGTTGCATGGGTAAACTTCGAGTATTGGACTTCCGAGAGAGCAAATGGATTTTTCAAGTTAAACCCATACTGCGGTTTGCATAGGCAAACTCGAGTATAGGTCTTGTCTTTCAAATACAAGACACGATGGCTTGCCTCGAAAAGTGGAAACTCGAGTATCCAATTGGATATCTTAGTTTGGTCACTTGTGAACAAAGTGCCATACTCGAGTTTACAAGAACAAACCGCGAGTATGCAACGCAAAAACTACGTTTTGAATTATACGAATTCGTGAATCACTCTTGTTTGTTCCAAATGCTTTCATGAACCATTCACTTATGATCCCGATATGTTTAACAAGTTTATTTAGTGGATTTCGGTTAGCACGGATGAAAATTAATGAAGATCAAGGGAAAAAGCATAAAGTGGTCGGAGCATTTATTGCACTTCCAGAAAATTAACATCCTTTTGGTTAATCCATCGAGCACGAACTCTCAACGTTCAAAAACACTTTCTTCATCAAGAAAACTCTTCTCCAACGGGCAAATCCTCGAGTTCCACATCGGACCATATCGGCATCTGGATTAGTTGGAGCTTAGAGAGAGAAGATGACCGAGACTTAATGCTAATCACCTACAACGGTTGGATTCATCATTCAACGGTCATTTAATGTTCTCTACCTATAAATAGAGTTCATTAACTTCTTCTCAAGCGATACACCTACCGAGAGCGAAAATTTACTAAGTCATTTATTGTGTTCGGCTTTCACTTGTATTGTATCAATCGATACTTGCACTTCAGTGTTCATTTTATCTCGCTTTCGTAAGAGAGTTATATCGTAAATTGTTAGGAAATAAATCAGTATAAATATATTATAATTAATTAGTATCGCATATTATAAGAGATTATAGGAATTATGAGTGATTAGGGAATCAATCATCATAATGAGTCATTACTCTCTTGTCTTCTCTCTTATGTATAAATATCCTATTGAGCATATGAATAAACACATTGATTTGAGAATATATTTTCTCTATATTTCTCTCTATTATTTCACTACATGGTATCAGAGCTTGGTTAGTTCTTGGCCAACTTGAGTTTTCCGGTGGCCGCTGTCACTGTACAGTGACAGTGGCCCCCCTCTCGACTCTTGCATATGTGTTCATGCCATTTCAGTTTTCGTCCACTTTTTGGTTATCCTTTGGTGGTGATCCTTCTTTTCCGTTTGTGTTGATTTGCTGTCTTTTTGGTATTGTTCCTTCTGTTGTTTCGTGAACGGTGAACCATGTCGTCACTGTTCACAGGGGAGAGAGAAAGTGTGTACCTCGTTGTATGGTTGTCGTTTGGTTGTTATGACCATTTTCTGGTCATGCTTCATTCTCCGACGTCTAGCCTTCATTTCCGATATGTATAGGCCGGATCTTTGCTTCGAAGGTTGCGTTATGAGATTGGGTTTCTATTATTTCAAAGACGGCATTTTATTTCGGGCACGTTCACTTGTCTCTAGTGGCTGGATTTTTCGTTTGTTACGTTTTCCAGCACGTTCGTGAAGTGCTATTTTGTCTTGAATGCCGTCTTTATGTCCTCTGGTGAGGAGTTTGGTGGTCATTGTGTGACCCGTCTGTTATTTACCTCTGGTGAGGTGTTTGTCTCAGGTGAGACAGTCTGGTGGTCCTTGTGTGACCCGTTCGTTGCTTTGCCTCCAGTGAGGTGTTTGTCTCAGGTGAGATAATTTGGTGGTCCTTGTGTGACCCGTTCGATGCTTTGCCTTCGGTGAGGTGATTGTCTCAGGTGAGACGTTCGGAGTATCGTTTTGTCTTTGGTGAGATTGTTTGGTATTTGTCCTTAACGAGACATTCATTGTTGCTTTGTCTCTGGTGAGACGTTTGGAGTATCGTTTGGTACCTGGAGAGACCGTTTGCCATTTGTCATTTGCTGCAGCTTCTACTTTGATTTGGTACTCTGTTATTCGAACTCTTGGTGAAGTTGTTGGATCGTTTCTTGGATGTGGCCCGAACTTGCTGGTTGATTCAAGATCTCATGAAGAAGAAAATTATTTTGTTTGGATTTATTTATATTATGTTTTCTTGTAACAAGTTGGACATGATCAAATCAATGCTCCAACTTGAGGGGGAGTGTTAGGAAATAAATCAGTATAAATATATTATAATTAATTAGTATCGCATATTATAAGAGATTATAGGAATTATGAGTGATTAGGGAATCAATCATCATAATGAGTCATTACTCTCTTGTCTTCTCTCTTATGTATAAATATCCTATTCTATGTACATGAATAGTAAAGCAATTCAGATTATATTTCTCCTTTCTCTCTCTAACTCTACATGGTATATATATATTTCCTAACATAAATCATTTATTGATTGAGATAACCACAAGTCGGGGGGACTTGGTGGTTGGGTGTATTGATTACAACTTGTAAGGGGAGTGAGTTCTAGAGAGAGAACTACTCTTGAGTACGAGTGTGTAATCGGTTTGTGAGTATAGTGGATTGAAAATCCCAAGTGTGGCTTGGGGACCTTGGATGTAGGTCAACGATAAGACCGAACCAGGATAATTTCTATTGTGCAAGCTTTCCTTCCCTTCCTCCTCTGTCTATCTCTGGTTTCATTACTTCAAAACAGGGCATATTTCTAAAAGTTTTTAAAATACCCAATTCACCCCCCCTCTTGGGTATATAGCTCCATTTACACACTCATAAGATCTGTCATAGCTTTCCAAAGTTGAGACGAGCTAGTGCAATGAAGAAGTTGAGAGGCTATACAGGCTGTCATGGTGCTCAACAGCCAATTAAAAATGATTTGATCAGTGGCGAGCCAATCTTCAAAGTCAGGGTTGACGACGGCATCAGTGTTTGATGCATCCGGAACATACTCTGATGGAGCAATCTTTGTGCCGAGGACATATCCTTCTAGGCGATGACCATGAAGAGCTGGAAGAACAAGAGAACGCCATAGGAGAAAATTGGATCTGTCCAGCTTGATAGATCCTGATTGATTTAAACTACTCAAAAGAGGAATAGATTTGGTTTGAACAGACGACGAACTTCCAGTGAGAACCACTAGAGACGAAGAGGAGGTGTTCATCGGAGAAGAGGCGTTTGGCGGAGAAAGCGAGGTAGCCATTTTAGACGGTGTGGCTCTGATACCAAGTGAGAAATAAGAGATTAAGACGAATCTGGAAAATGTACTCAGTGTATTAATTAACACTGAGACTTCAATCTTTCATATATAGGCAAAGCGTACGAGTAGAGGAGTAACACATGAACAAAGCGATGGTTGTTATCACTAACTAAAACTAGTTACGGTGGTGAACATATTAAACAAAATGCTAACGATAAACTTAGTGGGCTTTGGACTACGTTATGTGGGCCGTTCTAATATGTACACTATCGGTTTTATATTGACCACTTTGGCCGTGGTTCAAATTTACTAAATAGGGTTAGAGATTTTTAATTGATAGCCTCTTTGCGGTAATTTTTTCATGTTTGTCCAACACCTTAAATTATTTATTGGTGTATACAACATTTTAAAGAATTTTTTTTTAAGTGTGTATAACACCCTAAAACAGTTAAAAAAATATTTAAGGGTGCTAGATGCATCAAAAAGTATTTTATGACATTGGATATATCCAACAAAAAAAAGAACTTGAGAGTGTTCGATACACATTAACCCATTATCATTATGGAAAGGTTTAGCTAATGATCTTAGAAACATATTTATAAAATAAATCAATCATAAACAAATAATCTCGTCATCATATGTATAAATTATTTACCAAATTCTCATGAATTTAAGGGATACCAAAATAACTTTATTTGCTGTAAAACATGATAAAGGATCCTCCAAAAAAATAAAAAAAATAAAAAAGAATGACAAAGAATCCCTTTAGATACCAAAATTTATGCAATAGTCCTTTGTTTTTAATTACTCCTCTTATCCTTAACGTAAGACTTAATTAACTAATTTGATTATTTTAGTTAAATAAGTTAATATGATATGTTTTTTTTTCTAAAACACCCTAATTATCTTCCTTAATTCCATCCCTTTCTCTCTCTGCTTTTTTTTTTTTTTTTTTTTTTTTTTTTTTTTTTTTTTTTTTTTTTTTGCTAGGAACATCTATCCTTCTATTGGGGATAATCGTATTCGAGGTACCGTCAAGCACTAAATGTGTGCACGTCTCTCGGTGGGGCTTTGAACCTTAGTTTGCCATGCTATAAAGAATTAGCCTCCTCTATTAGACTTAGCCCCTGTTGGTCATCCTTTCCTATTTTATTATTGTTGAGAAAATAATCTTCATAAACTTGTTTTTTTATAAGAAAAGATGGTGATTTTAAAATATCCAGTAAAAAGTTTGATGCAAATGCCAATTTGGATGAAAAATAAGAAAAATGTTATATTTATTTGGGCCAATACTTTCTTGATGCTATATTCAAGGGCTAGCCCAATAGTAATCTGAAATAGTTTTATAATTATTTTTATTGTTACATTATAAGGCCTCTTTTTTTACGGCCACCTGTTAGAAGGCCTCTTTAGTTGTACAAAGTTTCAAAGATATTTATAGTACATTTAGGTAAGGAAAAAAAAAAAGATATTTATAGTGCATCGAGTTCAATCTACTTTTGAATTTTGTGTCTCATTTTTTAATACCATATATAACACCAGAGACATTGTTCTAGTCAATGAAACAAGTGAGAACTTACATTTTACCAAAATGAGTCATATTCCCAAGTGATAACTGCATTAGTGAGACATCGACTAAAAAAGTGAAGCAAAGAATCTGTATAATCAAAATAGTTTAACTCACTGTTTGCAAATTTGTCAAGTTACTATGTTGTAGTGTTGGCGAATATTCAGATCCATTCAGGTTAGTAATTATCCTAAGTATAACACATTTTCAATTATAAGTAAAGTACAACTCATATTTAAAACCTCCCTTGCAATGGATATCATCACCCCATACTTACAACTCAAGTGAGATTATTCATAAGTGAGAATAAGGCTGAAGGAATTGGCACACTTAAACCACCCCATAAATCCTCCTAACAAAATGAAAAATTAACGTTTCAGATTAAAGGGCGTTTAGTGGTACAAAAGGTTAAAGCGCTAATAGCGTTATTATTTATAAGTGGGTGTAGGAGCTGGCTTTGCTCCTATAACATACCTACCGGCCTCGCCTTTTCAGATGACGGGTAGTGTGGTCCTTTATCTTAATTCAATTTTTAATTCATATTCCCAGGTTAATTACGACATGCATTAGAGTGTAAAACAGCATAGCACACATTGGTTTGGATAAAGTATACTGATAAAATAAAATGTAGAAAGGTAAATATTTCCCCAGAGGGATTAGTATACAGTTATCCCGAACATAGCATCTAACAGACCAAAATAATAAATACAGTTGTTACACCCCTACCGGCCTCGCCCTCTCGGGTGGCTTGTTAGAGGGATCCTCATTGCTTATTATGATTTTCTTTCTTCCTTTTTAAACCCTAAACCCTTAAAACATATATCAGAGTATGCGCGGCAGAGCATTGGATCAGTTTGGACAACTTACAATATACTGGTAAAGATACAACTGTTACATAAAATAATCCCCGTAGGGTAAGGGTACAATCGTCCAAGACAAATATTGGGCTATAAGTAGTTCATACAAATCATAAAAATTACAATGAGACAAGGACTTCCATAAGTCTTCAATCTTCGTCTTCATTGCTCTTACCCGTATCCTTTCCACCGTCCAACCGGCTTACCGCCTTACACTGTATCTTTCAAGCCGGTCCGAGTTCAAGGTTGAACCCCCAGAGTAACTATTAAACTCATATACAATATGTATGCAATGCATGTAATGTAAATCACAATCAGGAACTCAAACATAAACATGGCATGTACTCCACAGGACCGCCTAGTCAAGACAAGCCCCCGGATCCAGCTCGCAAATAGGCCTCAATAGTCAGGGAGCAACCCCAACCCCTAGCCTAGGGCCTCAGAGGATACCTATAAACACACAGTCATATAGGTTCCACCTAGCCTCACATACCTTGGGCCTCACCTTCACCTGTGAACACACAGTCACACAGGATCCACCTAGCCCACATGCCACGGGCCTCACCTTCACCTGTGAACACACAGTCACACAGGATCCACCTAGCCCACATGCCACGGGCCTCACCTTCACCTGTGAACACACAGTCACACAGGATCCACCTAGCCCACATGCCACGGCCTTAGTAGTGCCTCTACCGCTACTACCTAGCCGGCATACCTCGGGCCTCGGTAGCCACCATAGGACATGAGTCTCATAGCTACTACCTAGCCTACATCCACAATCATGATAACACAGAACATACAAGAGCCACATAGAGTATGCAAGTTTACAGTTACTACCTGGCACGCCTTGCAAAATAATGTACTCTTCCCTTGACATTTGAAAATATGATCCACATGTGCAAACACCCTAGATACAGAAAAAATACCACACTTTAAATCACATATTCAAATTTTACTTCAAGTTCCATAAATTTCGCCTAACTCCAGAATTTTCCAGAAACGTTGACCCAACTTCTCCGATTTTTAATAAATTCTAGAAAACTCGTATCAACATGAAATCAATGGAATTTGAACCCTTAGAATGTCTATTTTACCATAAAAATAATCCCCAAAGTCATCCGGGTTCGAATACTTCTCATATTCTCAAAACTTAGCCACTGGTCCGAGACAGAGTCCAGGTTTTTAGGTCATTTTAAAGTTAAAATATCTCTCAGTGGGAAAGTCCAAATGACACAAAATATGATATCAAAATCATCCTTAGGATGTCTACTTTCACCATGTAAAATATCAGATCATTTAGACTTCATTTACTATTTTAAATCCACCGATATATCTTCACTGCCCAGAAACCGTAAGAACCGACAGATTTTTGTATAACAAAGACTTAAGCTTTTAGGGTTTGGAAAAAGGTGATCCAACATGCCCCCACACAAAAACACCTTCTGGACTCAAAGGAAACCTCAAAGATACCAAAATACTACAGCAACTCCACGAAAATCACCATAGGGCAGAAGCAAGAGTAGCTAGGTTGCCGGTTAGGAGACTTACCTCGGGATTTCGGTTGCGGGTGTTTTCTTCTTTCTTGGAGCAAGACCTTCAACTGGACCTCCTCTCCCTCACCTTGAGCACGAAATAGGGCAGCCAAAATGGAAGGAGGAGTGTCCTATTTATAGGCCCCAAGTTCCAAATTTTGCCCCTAGATATTTTTAGTTGTATGTTTTAGGGTTAAGGGTAAATTGGTCATTTTGCCTTGTTCATCTTCCAAAGCATGGGGCCCACAAAATCAGATCTTCTAGAAGCCTTCTAGGGTCTTCCATGGGCAGAAAATAACGCACTCCAATGCCAAAAATAGGGTTCCAGTTTTGCCCCTAGGTGGCCTTAGTTATAGGTTTAAGATGTAGGGGCAAAATGGTCATTTTGCGTCGTTCTTCTTCCAAGGCAGTGGGGTCCACGAAATCTGCCCAAGATATGCCATAATTAGTCATAATTACTTGTCCTTCACCTTGTCACATCAAATTCAAATATGTGGTCCAGATTAATCCAGATTATTTTATTCTTTCTCTCTCTTCATGATGACTTGATGTGACATCCTCTCTCTTCATAATTACATAGCAAGATATTTTCTCTCTCCTCTGGGCCCGCTGGAATTTCATCCCTATCAGTGTCCTGGGCCTAGGCCCGACTCCAGAAAGTCCTATCCGGCCCCGCTCAGCTCCCGGTTGTCGGTCCCACCTTTTCCTCGTAATGCGTGCCCTTCAACCGGACTTGTGTGGGCCCGGATCATCAGTCACTTTTCCCATACATAGGTGGACGGAACCAACATGCCTTGGGGGGCAAGAAACCTTTATTCCAGTACCCCAGATCCACCTCGTAATGCGTGCTACTCGGTAATCCAACTTTTGGCCCCGAAATGCCACGTGTCCGACGTAGCACTACTACTACTAACTTTTCCTTCCCTTCGGGTCCGTATACACCTTTTCTCTCTCTTCCCTTCTTGTTTCCTTCAAAAACGGGGCTCCCATGACTACCCGAAAATGCCGTATACTTACCGTACTGGCATATTTTTGCTCAATTAAGTGTCCTATACCTCAGGACATAGTTGGGCGGCATCTTTTCCGACCAGACTTACACCGTATACATCTTCTGTACCCATTTTACGTTAGTACCTTAGTTCCATGGCTTCAACATACTAGGTCCACTGACTCGTAGGACAAGTTACTTAATCCCAGAGAGGCTTCCTATGCCCCTACCTTCTTAGGACTCTTCCCAAACTGGGCCAGTCGTCCGCCTATCTCAGACTTATTTTCACTTCTCAAGGTCCAAAATCCAGGGTGTTACAACAGTCATCTGGGATAAAATCAAAATAATCATCCAAAAAAGGGAGTCACCAACAGCACACTTCAGTTTCACTTCGCATGCTTACCTTCGTCTCCAAGCATCATCCCAGAAGAACTACCTGAACCCTTGCAAAAGCCTGGGATTCATAATTGAATCCCAGAGTAACCATTAATCTCATATAAAAAGTGTATGCAATACATGTATGTCACCATAATCAGGAAAACAACAAATCATACAACATTCAGGAATCACACGCAGTAAAATAAAAGCATACCACATACATATTTGGCAAGACATATGAGGATTAAGGTTACTACCTAGCAGTTGTTCACAAGTATCAATTAATTTTCCCGGTGCTCAATTGGCAAAATAACCCTAGAATAAACAATCATG